>JAWWEE010000162.1:23765926-23907376 GCA_035221455.1 Xenops minutus | reverse complement strand
AGCCACCAGCGTGCTTGTAGCAAGTGTGGGTAGAGCCCTTGTAAATCTTCGTTCGCGAAGCCTAGCCATGATGAGATGAATCATTAGGTGGAGTCAGATAAATGTGCTTTTTGTTTGTTTCTTTCTTTCTTTGTTGGGGTTTTTTGTTTGGGTTTTTTTTAGGTTTTCTGGCTAATGAAACTTAAATTAAAACCCTAAAAAAATTTCTGACATATTTATTTAAAATATGGTTACATAAATACTTAGAAAAATGTGTAAAAAAATAGGTTTTCTAGTTAAATGAGTTTTCCCAAGATCTTCCTATTTTGAAATGATACAGTGTGTTAAAATGTCTTGACTAGACAGTATCAGTGTCATCAGCCTTCTGTTTTTCGAAAAGATGTTACATGTTTTTCTTCTGAAGTAGAAGGAAGTGTTATATTGTACATCTCTTTCTGAACAAACTTGTCTCTGCTATAAATGTATTGCAGTTACTGTGAGGAACAAGTCACTAAACATCCCCCCTCGTGTCCCAGTGATTCATATAGTGACAGTAAATCTTTCAAACATTTAAGGTCTTTACAGACATAAAATTTATGAAAATATAGAGCTAAAAAGGTAGTTATTAGTTAAAAAAAAGTGAAATGATGAATTTTCTTGTGCTAACTTTGTATGTTCCCGATAATTTTGACCCTTTTGCCACTTAGTAATTTTCAAAGTTGTTGCTAACATGAAACAGTAAATAAGGCTTATGTAAGCAAACCAATCAATTTGGTAATCAACCAAATTTTTATACATTGGAAAGCTTGAGATGGGTATATCTCTTCATGAATACAGTAATAGCCTTCTGAACCCAACTGGATCATCTGCAAAGGTACCTGCATTGCTTTTCTATCTTTCTTCTTGTCTAGATTAATTCTTTTATTTACCTCTAGTTTTCAAAACCAGAAATGTCTATGTTTTTGAAATTAAAAATCCAGAATTTAGACTTATGTAATCTCTGTCTTCAGAAGGTTTTTGAATATTCATGTTGTGTTGGCTGCTTCTTCATCTTTCATGGTATAGCTCTTGTTATTAGAGGCAGTTTGTGAAGACTTCAAAAGCAAATAAGTCTAGTTTTATGTGTTTCCAGGGGGCCTAGTGTTTTGAAATTAAGAGACCACATGTATCAGTACAGTAACACAATTCTGCTCCAAAACAGATACTTGAGTCCAGTGTTCATGGTCACTCAGTTTGATACACCCATAAAACGTTAAATATTTTTTAAAGAATTGCTCTTTTCCACAGAAAGGGAAATCCAGTGCTTCTGAAATCATTAGGTGACTGCAATGACTGCTGGACTTCAGGCTTATTCTTCAGAGAAGAATAGAACAATCCCAAAAGTAGGAGATCCCAAAAGTAGTAGGGGCCTGGTTTCCACAAGGGAAAAGAACTGCAGCTTTTCAAATGTCTTCATGTTTAAAGGAATAAGTTAACTGGTGGAAATTTCAGTGCAAATATTAGTGTTCCCTGAAGTTTGTTTTATTGCATTTTTTTTCTATTATTCATTGATCATGCCTGCTAACTGTTTAGTGTAAGTAGTAAGTAATTATTCACAGAGGATCTTGCTTTTCCTTCATTTGCATTTTAATTTATATAAAAGATAAAGCAAAAAGAAGTATTTACATTAAAATTTCAGAGGAAAAAAAAGTAATCTGGAAACAAAAACATTTCTCTTGTAATCATGAATTGTCTGGGGTCTATTTCTATAATGAGTCATAAAATCACAGAATCATAGAATACCAGGTTGGAAGGGACCCCAAGGACCATTTGGTCCAACCTTTCTTGGCAAAAGCACAGTCTAGACAAGATGGCTCAGCACCCTGTGCAGCTGAATCTTAAAAGTGTTCAGTGTTGGGGAATCCATCACTTCTCTGGCAAGATTATTCCAACAGCTGATTGTTCTCATTGTGAAAATTTTTTTGCTTGTGTCCAATTGGAATCTGTCCAGGAATAACTTGTAGCCATTACCACTTGTCTTTTCTGTATGTGTCTTTGTAAAAGGGAAGTCTCCACCTACTTTGTAGCCATTCTTTAAATATTGGAATACGGTAATATGGTCTCACCTAAGCCTTCTTTTTCCAAGGCTGAACGAACCTTTTCAGCACTTCCTCCTATGGCAGGCTTCCCAGTCACTGGATCTCTGTGGCCTTTCTCTGGATGCTCTTCACCCTGTCCACATCTTTTTTGGTATCTTGGGGACCAAAACTGATCAGAGTATTCCAAGCGTGGCCTGGAAATAGCACCTTCTAGGTGAATGATGATGCTGGGATAATATGGGGTAATGACTTCTGTACATCTGCTGTTGATGCCTTTGTTGATGCAGCCCAGTGTCCTGCTGCCTTTCCCTGCTGCAGCAGCAGCAACACTGCTCGCTCACTGAGATGCTGGTCCACCAGGACCCCCAGGTCCCTTTCACAGAGCTGCTCCCCAGACAGGTAGACCGCAGCCTGTGCTATGGTCTGGGATTATGTTTCCAGGTGCAAGACCTTACACTTGTCCTTGCTGAACTTCATAAGGTTCTTGTTAGCCCACTCTTCTAGCCCATTCAGTCTTTCCTGCAGGGTGGCGCTCCCTTCCAAATTGCCTGCTTCCCCACTCAGTTTGGTATTATCAGCAAATTTCATCAAGCAACACTTGACCCCGTCATCCAGATCATTTATGAAGATATTAAAGAACAACGTGCTCTGTACCAATACCTGGAGGCCCCCACTTTAAATACAGGATGGTGTAGAATGTAGATACAGATGTAGATACAGATACAGATGTATACACACACCTGCACCCATGAACGGGAAAGTAACTATCCTTTAAAAGGGTTTAAACTGGTGCCTATGCATCTTTTACAATCACATTTTAAACATAGCAAAGTGTATTTCAATAAGAGCTGCTGTTGCTGTAAAGGGAGATTGCAGCAAGCACTGTGATACTTGCAGGTGGGGAAAGGCCTGTTTAAGTCTGGGGTGATATCTGAAGCACAGAATCATAAGCACAAAGGAAGTGTCATGCACAGTTCTGGTATTTGGGTAAAAATTGCAGCTCTGGATCTAATCAGCTGAGCACAGGGTCTGATTTCAGTAAATGTGTGTGTATGAGTAAGCAACTGTTTGCCATCTTAGGCTGTAACAGCCAGCAGAGCTTATAATGAACCATGAATTGTAGAGAATTACACCACAGTAAATCATGCAGATCATATATTAAAAACTGTAAGATGAAGCAATACAGTTTGTTAGGCAGACTGCAAACTTTTATTCCGTGTCTCACAGCTAAATATTATATGCCTGAGGGATGATTGTGGATGGGAGGGAGTTAGACTGATATACACCTGCTGAGAATCTGGTATGCTGAATTGTTTTCAATCACTCCTTTAGCAGTAGGTATGTATTTTTATATTTCTAAAATATTTTCCTCCAATTGCCTCTGTTGATCAGTGGTTGCTGACATTGAATATTTGAGAGCAGTTTTGCCACAAGTAGGACCATTTTCAGTGACAGCTGAATTTTTCCCATAAACTTGTGTGGATTATGCAATTTAAGTGAACAGGATTCAATCTTAGCTGCCTGCCACGTTGGTCATACTCACAGTTACCTTTTAGAGTGTATTTTTGTAAGTCTTTGCACATATGATCTCTGCAACTCAGAGTGTTTGCATACCACAGAGCATCTGGCTCAGTTTTTACAAGATCTTAACAGATGCAGTCAGGAACAATGCACAACTCTCTGAAGTCTAAAAATAATTGTATTTCAGTAATCTCTTATACTATGATCACTATCCCATACAAATGTAACAATCATATGGCATTGGAAATTATGCTGAAAAATTGGAGGAAATGCCTACAGCATGTAACCACTGAATCTTTCCTTTAACATAGAAGAAATATTATAGGACATACTAAAGAAAATATTTACTTAAAATACTTATTTAAAGAAATACATGCAAATCTTTGTGTCAGGGGAATTTTAACTTAAATCATTAAAAGGACTTCGAATAGTAAATCAACCCTGCATATAGAAGATGTAAATGACATATTTACTTAAACTATTGCTAGTATTTGGCCTGCACAATTTTATGTTAAGGAACTTACAAAATTGCTTCTTTTTTTCTTCATATCAAAAAGAAAGAAAACTGTGTTTTGTTTATGTCTGGAATATAGATACATCATTGTAACACAGTGGAAGGAAGTGTTGGGCTCATACTTTTAGTTATTCCACAGAACTATCATTGACTGAAGTGAATGGTTTTTCTCAATAGAAAGTCAGAGAGAGCAGAATGAAATGCCTGATGAAACAGACTGCTTACAGTAATTTAAAAATAATGTCCCATGACTGTAAGGAACTCCAAATACAAATCATGTGTACACTTTCAGATCCATGTAGTAGATCTGGAGTTAAAACCTATCCTCAAGGCAATTGCTGAGAAAAAGAAATGATTAGGTGCTGAAAAGAAAGAATAAGTAGGCACTGAAAAGTCTTCAGCTATTCATCAGTGAAAGAGAGGAGTATGAGTGTTTTTTGGGACTCCCAGGGTTCCAACAGGACCCTGGGCTACAGCCTTTGTAACTAGTAATCACTAGTATGGTAACCACTACTGGGCTATACCCATTGGGCTAGTAACCACTATGTAGACTTTTTTAATTCAGGAAATGTGTAATGAAATGGAAAATGAGCAAATTAAGAACAGCATTAGGCATGACTCTTCAAGTTAATACAAAGGCCGATAGTTTCAAGCCAAGCATGAAAGAGGTGTCTGAAGTGGTGTGCCATTGAGGAAGGATGTAGTGAGTCCAGCATGCACATATAAGTAATCACAGTGAGACCAGGCTCTGTGGACAGCGTACATGACAGCATCAAGCACGTCACTCCTATTGCTTGAGACTTGCATGTCAAGGAAAAAGGAAACAAAAATTTTGTTGGGCAGCTTACTCAAACCAGAATGAGCTTTGAAATCTGAGGTCTATGTATTACCAGTCAGACTTCCCTTGCAACACAAAACAAAAAGTTTTTAAAATAAAATCATAAAAAAATCCCAACCCCAAACCCAGGAATTAGATCTCTGTCTAATGACTTACAAATTCTAAAGGAAAATGATTTTCAGGTATGCTCACTTTTATGAAATAGAGATCAACTAATTAACAGCTGAATAACATGGGATTTGACTGATCTATCACATATAATTATGTACAAATAATAGCCTCATGTTTCAGGTAATCCATAGGCAGTAATTTATTTGGACAAGTGTCAGTGAACAGTGATGAATAACAAGCAATTTTTTTAAGATCATTATTGGTTTGTGGTTCAGTTCTAAAAGAAAAAATGACATGTAGTAAATAGTGTTAATTTTGAATGGTTCATCCAATTTTGCTAAAAGGTTTCTTGGGGAAAAGATGACATGGTTTCAATTCTCATTTTCAGCAACTGATTTCTGTGTTGCAAATAAGGCATAGATAGGACATCAAGAATGTGCTTCTTACAGCGTGAGTAGTTCTAGCTGTGTGTACAATAAAACATTCTTTGATGACAGCATTAATCCAAACTGCCAGATGTATATTTTCATGTTTGCTTTTCTTGTCCATTTCACATGGTTGCAATTTTCATCTCCTAAAGGTTTTTGTTTTCACAAGCAGGGTACTCCAGAGAGCACTCCAAATTATCTGACATCCTTTAAGTAGTGTCTTTCTGAGATTTCAGAGATTTAGAATGAAAATCATGGAATCTGAGAGGTGTACAGTAGCATAAATTATTTGTTAGCATTATTTAATTATTATGGGTACTGAATACAACATTCAGGCAATAACTACTAATGTTTGGGGGTTTTTTCCATTTTGCACAAGTCTGCCCTTCATCTTTAGAATTCCAGTGCAGCTTCTCTTCAGCCACCTTTGGCTTAGAGGTTGGTTGCATGACAAACGTTTGCTTAGTCATTTTTATCATCTTTTGTCAGAGAAATAGTGGGTGGTAGGACTACTTATCTACTCCTTTTGTGGACCCTGTTCCTGGATGACCTGCCAAGGTTAAGCCTGCTCTGATATCCGTGCAGAATCAGGTTTTCTTCATAGAGGCACAGCTTTCAACTCTAGAAGTGTCTCCTGCAATCCCATAGAAATGGTATTTCTCCTGTCTTCTTGTGAAGGAGAGATGCTACACACTGTTGTATCTCAGTTACTAGGATAGAATATGGTGAGGGCTTACTGATATTTATACCCTAGTGTAAATTTTATGCAGATAAGTTTTTTAGCTGAATGAATTTGGGAAAATTCCTCTGAAAGAAAAAGCCCCACTTCTGTTACTAAGTGATTATTTTTTTTTCCCAAGCCATTTATCTGAACTAAAACAGTCCTCAGTTTAGTGGTCTTCTTTCAATGCAGATTAGGAAGTTCGTGACCTGAAAGTACAGCATAAAATAAAAAATAAAGCAGGTTTCCTATTTATTATGTTCTATGATGTATATTTTTCACTTCACTGCAAGTTTATGCTTTTCCCTACTAGCTGAAATATATTGTAATTCTCTCATTCTCATAGCAAATAGCATAATACAGCAACATAGGTAGGCAAGATATTTTGGATTTTTTTATCAGCTACAGCAATAAATAACATGCATATGGGCAACATGAAAGGACTTAGTATCTTAATTCTATATCTAAGATTAGTATCTTAATTCTGTATCTAAGCTTAGTCTCTTTGCTTTTGTGCCATCAAGATGCAGAAGCAGGGAAGAAGGGAATATGAACTTCTATCTTCTGTTTGTACAGTACAATACTTCTCTCATCTGTTATTATGCAGAGTATATTTGAAGCAGCAGAAACAAAGCTAGACACTTACTGAATTAAGTTTGATTTCTAAACTTCAGCAAAACTAGATCCATCTGGAGGATATAATGCCCAAATATTCTTGTTTCTTTTAGTCTTTCTGAAAGTGATTAAAGCAAGAACAATTTTGCTGTGGGGCTTATGGAAAAATAAAGCTTGCTCACTGCTAGGATTTTAGATTCTGGAGCTAATTTCTGCTTAACTAGAAGTTTTGTAAAATGAATTTGCCCATACTTTAACTATCTCAAAGGGCAATGAGAGGACAAACGCATTCTCAGCAGCTAAAATGAACTATTCCTATTTGGTTAGATCTTTCTGGTCTGCTTAAAACAGTGGTTTGACTTAATCTAGTTACTCATGCTCAAATAAGCATAGATACTAACCAGTTTATCTTTCCACTGATGTGGTAGAGCAAAGGCTTCTTCTTGCAGACACCTTCTTTCATGGTGAGAGAACAGTAAGGGATATAAAAGGCACTAAAGGAGGTACAGGCAAAGCAGCAGTTCAACCTGGACAAAACAGGGAGAATTGTGAAGCACCCAAACTTAAAACGCATATTTGAGTATAGCAATATTTATGTAACAGAATTTGCTATTTTCAAACAATACAACTTATTTTCCCATCTTCTTGAGAAAGTTTTAATTGAAAAAAATTAAGACAATTCTATTTCCAGCTTTGGTGAAATTTTCTAAGGGAAAAGAGCAGAAGGGATGGAGTGTCCTTTATTCACATTAATTTTACTAACACTTCTCATTTCCTAATAGCATTTTTTTGTTCCTATTTTCTTCTGACTTACCTTAAACTGTGCCCTGAGAGAATCTAAATTGTACTGCCCTATAGTGTGCGTAGGTGAGTGCTTCTTGAAAAGTTCCAGGGAAAAGTCATTCCATTTTTTCACAAGGCCCAGGGATTTTGAAGGCTGAGTGTTTTCATTTCTGTACACCTTGGAAGTGGGATAAAATTTTTTTAAGGAGTCTGGATGTAACTGAAAGACTTTGGTTACATGAAACAACAATAAATATGGACATTTTGTTACAGAATAAGTGATTTCACTAGATATGAGGTTTCCTTTTATATTCTCAGAAACATAAACTCAAACGAGCCCAGGAGCTGAAAAATGTACAAAATCCAGTTGCGTATTTTATTTTAGTTGACTTACTAAAATCACAAGAGTATTTTAATTGTAATATCTGTTCCATGTAAATAGATAAATTCAGGATACTTCTTTCCTCTGTATTTTCCCCCCATATATTTGTTTTCAGTGATAATTTAATGAAATTGCAGAACCCTTTCACAATCCTACAGCCATGCTTTGCACAAAACCTTTCCATGGAGATTTTGGTAAGCGGAAGCTTGATGTAAACAAAGCCCAAACAGGAAAGAGCATTGCAAGGGGCTTCATTTACATGGATGGTTGGATCCCAACAGATAAAGGAAGACTTTTGGAAAGGTTAGGGCATTTCAGAAAAAACATTATGTTTCATTACAAATATTTATTTCATTTTATATAACTTGAAAAATTCTGCTATGTTACATTACCACTCATAAGAGCAATTACTTTCCAGCTAAAGTGAGATTTTTCTAACTTTTTTCAACATATCTGTAGCTTCTGTGAGCTTTTTAGAGATGCAACCTAGTATCCCTTGAGTGCTTTTGAAAATCTTGTGTGGTTAATTTAATATACTCTCGTCTGTGTCTCTAGTGTAATGTATGTGCTAGCAAAACTTTTTTATAGCATGCAAACATAACATATTGGAATGTTTTCCCAAGCATATCTGAAGGATTATTCTGTTATCACAGAGATATAAAGGAAAACATAACCAATACTCTCTTTACTGGTCTTGGATAAGACCAGTAACGTGACAGAAAAATACTTAACATAAAAATACAGAATTTTTCTTAATCAGTACCAAATTTATTTCTTGCTGACTGTAGGAAAAAGAAGGCTTAAAATCCTCTAGATGCTACTGAGCAGAGGAAGTGCTTATAAATGAAAGTTACATATGAAGTCAGTGAAGAACAGAGAGACTATTGTATGTAAGTGGTAAAGTGGGCTGATTTCTGAAGGACACAATGACACATGTGAGAAAATGGGGCAGAGGAAGAAGTTCAGGATCTCTGGTATATAATATTTCTTCTGGTGTGTTCAGGGGTTGTGTCAGAATTGTTGCTAGGTACAATTATGGTTGCTATCAACAAAAATTAAGATGAAGTTACGTAGTCAGAAAAAAACAGGAACAATTTTCTAACGCAAAAGGTCTGGGCATGCCACGTAGCCCTGAGTCAGAAATGGAGCTAAATGGAAGTAGTTCAAGATAAAAGCTTCAGTAACAGTCCTTCTAAAATATATGGAGATGTCAGCTTTCATGAATATATGGAATAAATCTGAAAATGTGCAAGCCATTTTGGTTTTAAACTAGAGTAAAAGAACGCAACTCATTTATCCAAGAGATTTTCCCAGTTACCTACACTGGTCCATTTACTCTCTGAATACAAGATATTATATAAACAATAATTTGATATATGTGCATTATTACAGCAGTTAGGATGATCTATATGATAATGTTCTACCCTACATGAAAAATATCCAGAAGACATCTACTCTAAGTGTAACTCCAATCCTAACTAGGAAGCAGCCACAGACCAAAAAAAATCCCAAAAAACATTGAGGCTGACCCAGTATTTCCTCCATTATGTCTAGCAATTTTTTCTTAAGTACAATACAGTAGCATAAGGTGGAAAAAAATGAAGGCCACACAGGAAGGTATTTCATCTGCAGATTAATTTTTATCTAGGCAATACCTGGCTTACTCGCAGAAGCAAACCTTTAATAAAATGTTTATTTTCTCGCTTGCTGTAAAAATTGTTTCATTATGTTAATGAATAGTTTCGCAACAATGAAACATTGATGAGAATGAACAGCATGAACGTTTTACTGAAGTTACTTAAGTGTTTATAATACAAAGTGCATAGCTACTGTATTAAATTAAATTACCACCATTTGTGATAAAAAGAACATACATTATGTAATAATGTGATTTTAAGTTGTTTAAACAACTCACATAAATGGTGGAGGTAAGACCCTAGAGTTTTTTTCTATGGAATTCAAAAGAGACTGCAGTTGAAAAACCTTAATTTAGTAAATCAGCATGTGACATGCATGTTGAAAAGAATGTGTCACATGGAAAAGCTAGAAAGAAAATCTGTCTCAGTCATAAGCAGAAATTATTGTATCTGGGAAGAAATTTTCCACTGGAATCCTTTTCTGTTGAGACAGGCAGTTTTAGTTCATTCAAACTGATTGAAATTTTTAATGTTCATTATTATTTTCACTGGAGAAATAAAAAAGAAAGATGTGGTTCCTTGGACTTGTGAATCCTTGTCTTGTCATGCAGCAGAGTCACTTTGGAGCCAGGACTGCTCCAAAGACAGGGACTGTGACCCTGGGAGAGGCTCATCCCCCCATGCCCTGGGGACTTTGGTCACCACAGGGCTGCTGCCTTTCAGAGTGGGAGGGCTGGAAGCCCACATTTCTGGGTGACCTGCTGAGAAAGGCAAAGGCCCACTCGATGGGGTCACCTCTTTAGGCCCTTGCTCCACAAATTCCTGCCTGTCCCTTTTCATGCTAAGGAGTCAAATGGTTTAATAAGGCCATTGGTGGCTTTTCCTGACCATCCAACTTAGAAATCAATAAATCACACAAAAGTAGTTCACCAGGGACACACCTGCTCAGGTCCAACTCCATGCAGAAGTCTGAGCCAGAGACTGGAGTACTATGCCTGAAAGTTTGGGTGGATGTGGATGCGTTGTGTGTTGGAGCAAGCATTGTGCTCTCTTGAGTGGTGAAGCAAGGCCTTTGCTGTGCGTCTGCAGAGCGTGTGTGTGTCATGGAACAGAAGTCTTAGAACAGAAATCAGCATGTACTTTATATAGCCATTTTGTTTAGTAGACAAATGGATGATTCTGTGCCACTGAGTGATGTAGTTCCGTTCTCACTGCTTCTCTTTTCTTAATGCCCCATGACAGATTGAAATAAGCTGACACTCATGAACTGAATGGACTTACAAATATCTTGTTTTCCTGTTCAAAGGTTCAAACAGTTCAACTGCAAAATATATAGTCAGTATTAACAAGAGTATCTGTTGCTGTTTAATTAAAATAGATAACTAAATAATAGATCAGTATTAAAATATTAAGGAAATATAAAGCCCAGACAACCCAGGAAAGAAGGGATTGCTAACATTATGATTGCCTAAGTTCTGAGTTAGAATTTTGCAATTCTACTACAAATTTCTAACCTTCAGGGTTTTCTTTTCTATAATATATGACCAAAAGCAAATGTTTTCCACTACCAATATTTGATCTGTGTGTAAAGAATTAAGGGTATTATATACTTTCAAAGCAATGAGTGATATTTAACCATGAAGCTCCTGTTAACCCCAAACAGAACTAGAGGGATATATATGCACCTGCATATTGTCCTCAAACCGTAGAGTAACCCATTATGACATCCAGGTCTCCAAATACGATACAAAAGTATTTAAAGAAACAACAATGTTAATTTAGATAATTCCAAACAAAGACAAACTTTAGCTTCCAGCAGCGTTAGAACCATCAAATAGTTTTGATTTGCATGATTCAACAATTTCAGGTATCAATCACACATTTTAAACTTAAGCTTGAGTCCTCTTTTTCACTCTTTCAGTATTTTCAGTTTCTTTTGGCCACACAGGCCAGCCCCAGGGTGGGCTTAAATGACCCCTCTTGTTTAAGAGGATCACTGATACACTATTTTTGTTGTTCCTAATTTGTTTCCCTTCTTGACCTGGTTCAAAGAAAATGGAAAATCATGAAGTCAGCATTTCACTTCAAGTTTCCTCAAGTACCCAGGCTGGAATGCCCAAGACAAAAAGTCATTTAGCAATGTTAGTTATGTTATTGCTGTCTCAGTACTGATCTTCTTGGCCACTAAGTTAGAATAAATTGTGGCATGGACAGAGCCTGTGACAGAGCAGAGCCATGCTATAGCTCTTATCCTTCCACAAGGAGGTTTTAAATTCCCCTGGATATAACATGCTTAATAAATATCAGATCTGATACTGTTACTTACAATCATGAAGTGACAACGGTTTTATATGGCCTTTGGGAAAGGTAATTTTTGTACATCCAAGTATTTTCGCCAAATTCCCTGTAGTTTATATAGTGAATATTGGTACCAACAAGAGAAAATTCCCCAGAGCAGCCAAGTTGCTTGAATTGAAAAGAATGCTGTAAATTACTTTTCTAATCAAGCATTTTCCAAAGTTATTGCCATAAATCTGCCAAATACATTTCAGACTAGTATTTTATGACAGAGTATTCTTCTTGATATACCCAATGAGAAAGGCTGTAAACCATGTCTTCCTCACATTAAGCAAAGAAGCATGCTGAAAAATGTTAATTTAGAAAAGATGAACATGATACAACATTTCATATTAAGTTTCAGTTTCCAGAGTACTCCTGTAACAAAACAATCATAAAGAGCTGGATACATTAATGAGGCATTAATGTTAGCAGATGCAACACCATAAATAGTGATTTGTTATCAAAAGCTGCATGTCAGTCAAAGAACTAAGTTAATTTGTAGTAAGCATTAATTTACAAAAAGTTTTACTATGGATGTTATAGCCTTCTGCTTCTGAAGAAGCTCAACTATTTTATTTTTGGAAGAACAGAAATCATAAAATGAAACTCCTGTAATTTTCAGGAAAATGTGTGGCAATGAAAGAAGAAAGATTCTGTGAAAGTGTCTCTGAAGTCACTTGGATTGTGTTCTCAGGTGACATCCTGAGCAGTCCTATCAGAGATCCAAATGGTGCACTGCTAGCCCAGCCATGTAAATGTGAGGTGTGCCTAAACTGGAAGTGCTGGATCCATGTTTGCAGGGACAGGCTTTGCTCATGTCTTCAATAGTCTTGTGATC
This sequence comes from Xenops minutus, assembly GCA_035221455.1. NCBI lineage: Eukaryota > Metazoa > Chordata > Aves > Passeriformes > Furnariidae > Xenops > Xenops minutus. The sequence continues at coordinate 23,894,591 of JAWWEE010000162.1, read as the reverse complement.
CACTGAAACTCTCTTAACTTAAAAAAGAATAGGCTGAGTTCTGCTGTTTGGAGTAATAGCAGAGGATTCCTGTCACTGGAGCATATAATTTAAGAAACGCAAGATGAAGAATAGATAGTGAAGTGATGTTATTTCAGAAAGCTTTTGTCTTATATTTGCTAGATATTGCCAATGATGAGAGGAAGCAAATTTAGCCACTCTGAGCTATCCATAAGGGTATGTGGCTTCCTATTCTTGTCTCCTTAGGGCTGGCTACCCATGCCTTCTGGGGCTAGTGCCCTGCTTCTTCAATGTCACAGAAGGGACATTAGACTAATGGCTTTCATTGTTTTTCCTGGAAGAGAGGCAAGTTATGTTATGAGGATAAGCTTTCCCTTGTCAAGGGAAACTGGTGTGAAATCTCCTTCAGGGTAAAGTTTTGATCATTATCCTTCCCCTTTTGGAGTTATTTTGATGCTTTTTGTGTAGCAGAGGACAGGCAAGGCTGTAACAGTCAGTTATAAATTCCTTTGCATTGAGTAAATGTATTTTTTCTTATATGTTAAAAAAAATTAATGACATCAGCTCTTAATCATAGCTAATTGCTCAACCTATTATAGTTCAGCTGTTCTTGGACATTAAAGAAAAATCTGTCAGACATAATTTACTGCATTTTTGGTGCCAAAATTCTTTTCCACAGTTCATTTCCCTATGAAGTTAGCTTCAGTCATTTTGAATTCATTTAGAAGGAATGGCTTCTTTCAGTCATCTACCTCCCCCACAGATGCATGCAGAAAAACAGAAAAGCTTAGGATATGATGTACTAGGAGATTGTGAACAGCAGGCTACATTCCTCCTTTTGATGCAAGGGAGCAGTAGTTGGGGGTCTGTACTAAGTGGATTACTAGTAAATACCTTCCCAAGATTCCAGTTTGTGTGTGTAAATACGGTTTACAGGCTATCAGCAACTTGTTTGAACACTTTTCTTTGTTTCTTCTTGCACTCTTTAGTTTTAGTGATAACCCCACTTATGATTATTAATTATCTCATTTATAAATCTGTGTAAGTGAGGTTGTCATGGTCAACTCAGTTTCCATGAGATAGTTTCAAACACAGTAGAATATCATGGCAATGGCTACCACTGCACCATCACTATCCCTAACTCTACACTCTTTCACATGTTCTTCCAGCTCTCTGACACTTCAAATATGATGTAATCCTAATATGGGTACTTAAATGTACCATAAGCTTAACTCTAAACTCAAGAGAAACTGAGCCCAAACTCATGAATTGGCCTATAGCTAAGCAGAACCACACAGAAATCCTTAAGCAACATGTTAGATTAGAGATCTCTTGTTTATCCATTTCATGCTTTCTTTAACATTTAATGCTCCAATTAATTTTTCTCCTTATTAATCCACATGTCCTTTTTGATTCCCATGGATTATGTTTTCTGGATTTTGTCTTTCTTGAATTTTTTTTCATCCATGAAGAATAAGATCTCCCCAGAATTATAACTGTCATAGTTAATTCGTGCCCACAAGACTAGAGAAAAAAAAATAAATTTTGCCTTTAGTCACCTGTAATGCTTGTATCATTATTTTTCTACCATATATTTCTTTATTTGCTAGATCACAGTAAGTAGATATTATGTAGAGAATTCTAAAACCAAATTTCAGCTTGCATTAAAATTTGTTGAACACCTTTAGCAGTACACAGAATATTACAACTAGCAGATGCCAGCCCTTAATATTTGTTTGTGTACTCTGCCCATGGAAAAAAGTGCATACTGTAAACATTCATTTATTAAATGTTAGTGAATGTTAGATGTGTGATGACATATTTCTTACTAGCTCAGGGCCAAAGGCTAGTGCCCTATTTGCAAGATATTATTTAGCTCACCTAGTGAGTTCCTAAGCCATGATCCCTTTAAACCAAATTGATATTATTTTAAAATGTTTTTCCATGTCTATTAAATTTTTGTTGTAAAATAAAGCATACAAAGGAAACTCAATTCTTGGAAGCATGCAAGTGTTGATGCAGCAGAATTCATGCCCTTAGAATAATTTTTCCATAGGTCATGTGTGTGCATTTTAAGCAATTGCAGAAAAATGTTTAGCATGAATTCAGAAGTATTTAAATTTTTTATTCTGTATTAATGATGCAAGGATATGTCTTTTTGTGAGTTTTACATTGCATATACTATGCACAGCAGAGGCTTAAAGACATAAGATTAATACAAAAGGGTTTGTTTCTTAAATGTAGTAGCAACTTTCATAGCTTCATGTCCTTTCTTGGTATTTTTGTATTACCAGAAGCAACTTGAGTAAATTCTAGGGTACGTTTTTCAGCTTTAGCAAACTGATTTTTCAAAATACATTTTTTTGTTTAAAAATGAGATGACAAGTTCTTGTCACAAGTTTCCAGTCAGCAAGTGACATGAACTTATATAAGCTGCAGTTATTGAGGCAAGGATTTGTGGGACAATAAAAGGTACTGTATAGGAAATGTCCTTGCTGTCACATAGAAAGGCTTTCCATATTACTCTAGTGTGCAATAAGTGAAAACCCCACACATTTGACAAAACAAAGGTAAGCAGAAGGAAAATGTGTCCTAGGAGAGCGTGAGTGAGCCCAGACCCAGAGGCTATTCCAGATCTGTTAGCACAACTGCCTTTAGACCTCACCATGCAGCCAGATGTTGCTGCTAGAGCCTTCCCAAGCCTGGCATCTGGGTCCTGGAATGCCCTGGGAGCGGCCCGGGGTGCTACCCCCTCACAAGGCTAGGTGCACAAACATAAAAGCTGGGTGAATTGCTTCTTTTCTCAGCTGAAAGATCTAATTTGCTTCAGACTGCAGATCCTGTAGACCACAAATGTGAAATATATGTGCCATAGATCAAATATTTCTCACTAAATATAAAATTGTGTACATCTATTAAACATTATTTCCCTGTCTTCTATTTATAGAAGGTTTGTTTTTTTTTTTTTTCCTCCAGGACTTCAGGTTCTGTGTAACAGTACTTTTTTCTCAATTTCCAGTAATTTGTAGGGGCATTCATGAGGTTTAAAAATTGTGTTAAGTTTTCAGGTTGAATCTTACGAGGTTCTTGTAGCCTTTGCATGTGAGATATCCATCACTGGATGCCATATTCTGTCCTAGACAGATAGAATTTCACCCACACAATAGGGATACTGAGCAGTAACTGTAAGCCAGATCTTCAGCTGGCACAAACTGCACTATGCTTAATCAACTTCAGTGTGAAGCTATGCCAGTTTTTACCAGCTGGGCATCTAGCCCTTTGTCTACCCCCACATAAAAACTGTGTTTATATGCTTTTATTGAAGCTTTACATTTTCCATGTTAGCATAAGTAACATTTTCATTTTGGAGCCAAAACTGACTTTTTATTTCATTTCCCATTTCTACTCCATCTCCATCCATCTTGAGAATTAAGTGCACACAGGGGAGGGTAAGTAAACTGCTTAGGAACATCTGGGATGCATAGAGTCTCTGCTTCAATCTCCAGAGAGGGCAAACCATTTGCACAGCATGTCTGATGAACATAGAGCTGTTACTGGAATCAGTGGCTACCTCACAGATTTAATGGGATATCCAAACATTTCTGTGCTCCCTTCCCTTTAACTTCAGTCCACCTTCAATAGCTACTATCTGAGCCCAAATAAGTCAGTGATGGAGAGATGCTATATGACGGAAAATGGGCTCTATCTCTGTGGCAAGATCTTGAAATAGCTGCGTGTTTGCAGGTTTCTGCATCTCCCTACTTCAGTCTGGATGAGATTGCTACAAAGTCAAATCTACCCGTGCAAACCTGAATGCGTGAGCAATCATGTATCCACCAGTGCTATTGATTTCAACTTCACTGTCTAAGTGCTCACCACATGAGTAAGGCTTGAACATAATAGCCTTCTGATAGTGTTCCAAGTTTGGGGGGATATATGAAGGTTAATTGAAGCCACAGACTTGGCAACTTGCCTCAGATGGCTGTGTGCCATGGTGTTTGGGGATTCTAGCTGTTATATGTATAAGTAATTGCTCTTTACCAAATGCTTTAGGGAGAAGAAAAATCACCAAATCTAACAATTTATAGTATAAAATTCTCCATGCAAAAAGCTAGAGCAAACCCAAACCTTCAATATATGTAAGGTATGCCTTGGACTAGGATGGTTATCTAGCACCAAATACCACATTCCTGCTTCTGAAAGCATTTATCAGCAAATCATTGACTGGGTAGATTTAATCTTGTTGTACAACAAAGATATTTATGAGAAGAACCAGGCTCATGTTGCATACCTGGAGACCTGGCATACAAAAAGGCAGCAGGCGGGCTGAGACTTTTTAAGCCATTACTTTTCCCATCTGTCTGTTCTTCCCCAGCACTGAGGGTGACCGGCCCCACACCATGTCAGCAGAACAAAATGTGTGCTCGTGCACCAGACATTCTAGGAGAAGATTTGATATCCAAAGACTTGGGAAATCAGATATGCTGGGTTAAGCATTAACAAGTCAAGATAATACAGTGAATTGTGAATTGTGAACTGAAGGAGCTGGGAAATGTTCATTTCTCCCACCCCTGCCATTCAGGCTGCAACCTCCAGCAAAGGAGTCAGGTGGACAGTCAGAAAAACAGTATTTAAGTGACTGATCCTAAATCCAACAGACTACATCTGTTAGAACCTTTAATGAATACTGCCAAAGAGGGTATAAGTTTGTGTTCACTTGATAGACTTTAGACCAAAGTAGTTGAGGCACTAGATCTTCTCTAGCCATTGCCTTGAAGCAGAGGGGCACAATGGATTTCTTGGGTAGGTTATTGTTGCTCATGTTTTAGCAATTGAAATACTTTCAGTCAAAACATGATTGTCTGATAATATGGAACAAGAATATGTTGAATAAAAGTACTGTTGTTACTGTGGTTGGAGATAAGAATGGGTCTGATCTGCAAGATGAAAAGGGGAGTTTTTGAGTGAAAACCAGAATAAATACCAATTCCACATTTTTCCAGAATTTAGGAATATCCTTTGGACTCTGGCATCAGGAGAATGCTATAAAATCAACTTCTGTCTCTTTCTGAGGATGGCAGCATTAGCTCAGCTGTGCCAGTCTGACTGCAGCAGTCAGCAGAAGTTGTGTATGCAGCCATAGAACTGCAACAGAGTCTGATCATCATCCTGATGAAATTACACTGATCTAATTTGCACGCTGTGAAGACATTTGGCACTGGCTGGATCTGAGCCGTGACATCTTCATTGGAACTAAAAGTACACTAAGAAGTGACATTACATTTCATAGTCTTTTGTGCCAGGCTGGGGCATTTCTTCCTCTTTAAAGGCATTATTTCAAGAACATTTAATTTGGCTTTGATATGTCTGCCATTTTGCTATGCAGGAATGTACTGAGCCAGAAAAGCTCAGCTGTAATAAAGTTTGGCACCATCAGCCCACCATATACCTGCACCATCCTGTGCAATTTAATTGGCATTCAGTGGGTTGATAAATGGATTGGCTTAATGAGACAATATACGTGACATATGCAGGACTCTCCTGAGGAATAAGATTCATTTTTGCACTTCACACATCAACATGCTACAGATACCAACACAGTCACCTCCAGCAGCTGTGCTATAACCAATGACATGCCTTCCACCGTGTTGACCAATATCTCTGCTATGCCTCAAACTAGCTTTACATCATTTTACATTTAAGCATTTTCCTTTCTTAATTTTTTCATTATTTTTCTGATTGCAAAAATGAAGCAAGATACCGTAACTGCCTTTGAAAGTTTCTATATAGCATTTATAGTGATATTTTCTTCTGGCATAAATCAACAGCTTGTGTTCGTAGCTTTCTGAGAATTTACCTCCATGTTTAGAAAAAAGTTTTAGTTGTAGTTTTAGTATAAATAAAAATATTCAGTAAAATACACATATAAGCAAAGATCTATGTGATGTAGTTTTAAGTGACTATGAGTAAGCATGACCCGTTCTCCTCAAAGGCTCATTTGTATGGATGCATTAGGTATATATAGAGCTGACTCTGGATTGAGTGTGAAGGTGAGGATCTCTGGGAAGTTGCAGAGTAGCTCACAAAGGGGAGCATTTAAGTGCTGTCACAGTACAAATAATTGCTGATTCCTATAAAAGTTTATTCAGACTTTGGGGTTTTTTTCCAAAACCCCCAACTTTGCCTTAGTCAGGAATGAAAAAAAGAACATCGGTAACATGAAGGATCTGGTTCAGTGTTTATAAACCAGTAGTTTTATGGTAGATCTTTGAATTCTGCCTCTCATATGTAACCATGAATGTAATCAATGTCCTTTGATGTTTTTCACAGTCCTGCTTGTTGGGGTTATAGATCATTCAAGCAATCCAGAGAGCTAATCTGTCTTGGACAGACAAGAGAGATATGCATCCAGCTTTCTGGTATTTTACAAAGACTTAGAAAACAGAGACAGAAAATATTAGTCCACTTATACAAGACACCCACACTGACTTAGTTTCTTAGCTGATTTAAAAGTGTACTTATATCCCTCTTATTTCAGAACAGAAAGCTCAGTATGACCAAATCCTGAGTCATCATTGCCATCAGGATAATGAAGATAAAATGCAAATAGTTTTATTGGTCTTTCTGCTCTAGTGCAATTTGGAAGGCCAGATTCAGATGTTTTAAGTGAACAAATTGTTTATCAAAATACAGGGAGGAATCACTACCAAAGAGCTGGAAAATTTAGTGAAAATCATGTAGGCAATTTTCTGCATCCATGAGGAAAACTGAGAGCCAAAGCACTGTTTGTCTGTCTTGCCCCTGAGAAACTGTGTAACGATTTTCAAAGGAAGCTTAGGGAATGAGGAGCCAAACTCCTGCTGAACATACATGCATATTAATATGTTAAATCCCTTATTTCTGTTGGAAACAAAAGCTTGTGCACATACCCAAAAATGTACAGACTTACACTACAGGAATGGCCAGTTTCAACCTGGAAAAGAGAATTTGGCAGAGGCAAAGAGGTGAGGGAGGCTGCAGCTGGCTGCTGCTGAGCTGTGCTCTGGGCCGTCACACTACCTGCCGCTGGCTTCTTGTCCATGAGGTGGAAGAAGCCCACGTGTCACTGCTTCAGATTTCAACTGGGTGCCAGTTTGATGCTTACAATTCTGCTCTAAGGAAAGCCTCATACATGCAAATAAGCCCAAGGAAACTAAAAAATGAAACGGTGTGTGACAGTTTCTAATTACTGCGTAAAAACAACATATGGAAACTTCATTGTCCATTTCATCCCTCAACATGTACTATCAAGTTAGATTTCTTTTGCTCAATCATTCTCTCTAGAGCATTTGGAGCTATTTCACTTGTATTATATGAAGAAAAACAGCACTTGATATGAGCAGCGTGATGATTTTACTTTCTCTGTCCAAGCTCATTAATGTCATGGAGGGCTTAAAAAACCCCAACAACCTTACTGCGTTGGCAGAAATTGCAGTTTTCCAAAAAAGGAATTATTTCAAATTTTTTTTTTTTTTTGGAAATATTCCATCCATTATAATGAATCACATTTGAAAGAGTTTAAACATTGAGAATCAGGAGAATAATGTAGTATTTAAACACAGCCATGGTAAATGCTAACAAGTAGGGAACATCACTTTCTGATTTGTGTTGATGGGAGTGAATTATCGTAGATCAATTAAGGAATCTTATGTCTGACTGTTTGTTACATACAATTAAATAGGAGGAGTTATTCTTTGAAGCTTTTAAGTGTTTCCTCCAAGATTTCAAATTGAAATATTTATAATGGAAGCATAAGAGAAAATTTAAAGGATATGGTTGGGTCGAAGAAACAAAGCATACATTGAAGTCCCATTTACTGTGAGCAAAAGTCTTGCAGCCTTCCCTATCAAGCCCTGTGGCCACAGAAGCAGAGTCAGTTAATGAATCAGAAAAAAGCTGGTTACCAGATGTCCTTACTTATTAACACACACATCGCATTCTGTAATGGCATTCACTAAACAATCTGTGTGGAGAAGACTCTGCTCTGTTTAAAGTCTCTTTTTCAAAAAAAAAAACACTACTAACTTTTCTTGCTCTGTGATTGATTTCAGGATAGCTGTTGTTTAAGACACTGCCAGGCATTTTGTCTAATTGAAATTTCTCCAAATTTTGGAAGGTTCCTAAGGCACCTAGCAAAACAAAACTGTTTTTAGCATTTATTCTCTTACCCTTCCTTCTAAAATGATAATGAAATAAGATAAAATAAATAAATAAAAATAACTTAAAAGCAAAGCAGGAGAGAAACCAATTCTCTTTGATTGGTTTCCACTGCTGCTAATTTTAATGCCACCCATTGTTCAGCTCTGCAGTCTAATTTTATGTTAATATCCTGAAAGTTGTCAAATCTTGGCAAAACCTATGCATAAATTACACAGAAAGTAGCTCACAGGAGGGGGAAAGTAATGACTGTCATGGTTAGCCAAACCCATTAATAGTCTGACAAGCAATAACCCAAGAGCTCTGGTCAACTGCTGCAGACATCTGTGAAACTTTTGCAATTAATTTTTTTTGGAGGAGGTATCAGCTGTGAAATAGCACATAAGTGACTGATTATTATCAGCTCTGCTGGTGAGGGCAGAACTGATCAGCTCCAAGCATTCATCCTTCTACTACAGACTTATTGTTTTATGAATATAAAACTTTTAATTTTCTTAATTTTTGAGGCACTCTAATCTCCAGAAAGGGAAAAGGAGGAGTAGTTGTACCTGACTAGCACTTTACTTATACACAGTCTTTCACATCAGCAGCTTCCAAAGAACTTTACAGAGGTCATTAGCATTATCTCTGTCTATAAAGTGAAGAAACTAAGGCAGACAATGTCCGTGTGTTCATGCACATAACAGAACATGAGAGAGGCTGAGAAACGGACAGAAGGACTTCCCTGAAGTCAGATATTAAGCCAGAGATATCTCTGCTACATCAGGCCGTGCTCCATAAAACTGTGCGGTGATCTATTTAAAAGCTGGAAAGTTCACACTGTGCTGAGGACAATGTAGCTATTTGGTAAATTTTTTGATCAAATACGTTTGCCTGAATTCTTGTTTTTAGGCTGAAGGGTCAGCTGAGATCTGTTTTATGATCCTCAAGAATCCAAAATTCTCAGTGGCACCAAGTCTTAGGGGGAAAGTGCTTTATAATTGGGTTGACCTAGTAGAGGTCTGTTGCATCAAAGTGCTGTCTTGTTAAAATTGAAAATGCATGTATTTTACTTTCTGCATTAATACCTAACCTGAGTGATGTCCTCCTAAGTAATGCCTGGATCTGAAGAGTGAATTTGCCTTGTTGCATTATTGTGCTTGGGGTTTTTTCCTGCTTTTGTATATCATCTAAAATCCTGATAAGCATGTGTCACTGGTAAACTGTATTTTATCTTTAGCAGGATACCATTACTGGAAGCTTTTACTGAATTAAATGCTATGTACTTCCTTAAAAGCTTTTTCTTATGCATGAAAATTCTGTTTTCCTCCAAGTAGATGGTCTGAAATATTGTCTCTGAATTTCTTGTCACTACAATACGAAATAATCCAGTAGATGCTGAAACCAAAAGCAAAACATGTAAAATTCCTCAGGCACCATGATTTATATGAAATGCTATACCCCTAAAGAAAATAATTGCTCTCACCAGTATTAATGAGCAGATAATTAACATGATAAATACTTGAGGCATATAAAAGTGCAGCAATATCTTAGTTTTGACTACGATACAGACCTTATGTGCTGCTATAACACAGCCATTACATTCCAGATCTTTAATTTTCAACTTTTTTTATTTTCCGTCTTGAATTGTGCTAAAGTTTAGTGGACAACACAGTATAAGCAGACATTTTAGGATGTATTCTGGAAAAAAGAAATGTTATTCAAAGAATAGGATTTTAAAAATGAAACTTACCTTGGAAAACACAAGAAAAAGAGACATGCTAAATGTAGCACATAAACTGATGCCCACAGTCTGGAAAACAAGTTTGCTACTGCCTTGGGACACATAATTTTTAGAAATAATGGATCATTTGGCAGTTCTGCACATGTCACCAAGCATGCTTGGAAACACCATGGGCTTTGCTTTATTAATATACATGATTTGAAATAAATTCCCTCTGAAATGCTAGCAAAATCCTCAAAACAACTCATTCATGTGACCTTTCTTTATTTGAGACAGACTTAACACTTAGGCTGTACCACTGTACCGTACTTTCAAAAAAGATAGATATTAACAAGGCTACTGTTTTTCATCCCCAAACTCCAGCAGAAAGCAGTTCTGTGGGGTAGATTATAGTGCATAGATGGGAAAGTAACAGTGGGCATTTACTTGGTGTACTGCATCGGTCCAGTTAGAAGAAAGATAAAAGAAAAAGAAAGAAAAGAAAGAAAAATCAAATCTTTGATCTTGATTCTGTGGCCACTTCAAACCAAGGTTAGCAGACCTTCCCACCTCAGTGAATCTGTTTCTAAGAGGATAGCACACACTGCCTTTTCTAGAGGAGTCCTTGAAAAGAATCTGAGCAATATCAGCGGCAGTGGCCAATTCAGAGACTTTGCACAGTGCTGTAGTGAGTGCAGTCCTAGGAGTCCTAAAGGTGAATGTAATCAGTACAGGCAAAAGGATTACTTAGGTGTCAGAACACCGCTTTCTAATTCCAGCCATATTCATGGTGCAGTAAGGCAGATGAGAGGGCATAGCCCTTCTCACACATAATTTCTAGGAGCTTTAGCCCCGTGGAATCCTGTCATTCCATGAGTACAATCTGCAATTGTGCTTGACCCTGTGCAGAGACTGAATGCCTGAAGGTACGCTTCTGCCCTTATTTATCTCTGCAGGCATGGACACAATTTAGCTTTTAGTTTCCCCACTAAGCTGATCTGTGTTATTCAAAAGCATCTTTTCTCTTGGCCACGGGTTATTTGGAGAAGGATTTGAAGAGCCCCCTTTTTTGCCCTTTGGCACAGAAAATTCAATAGAATGTTCAGGTTGGACAAGGGCCTGCTCAGAATTAATTCAGTTTTTGTTGTGAAATTTATTAATAAGTTTAACTTACGCATTTTTTCTTTGTCAGTTTATTGATATGTAACTACAAAGCAGGAAAATGAAGAAATGAGATAAAAATAAACTAGTGTGGACAAGGTCAGAAGGAATATCATGTTTTCTTAGCATTAATGAGAGATGGGGATATTACTTTTTAAAAATTCTGGTTGTTTAAACTAGATAGTTGTTCTTTTCCCTCTTCGCACCTTTCTTCCCTGTCATGAAGAGAAAGTCAAAACTTTCTTTTTCTTTTTTGATCCACACTAATGATTTCTACATCAGTAAATTAAACTTACTTGTGACTGTTCTCTGGCATATGGTGCAGGCTGGCCCACATCCATGCTATGAAACTGTCTCACTGTCCAAAGGGTGTTTGTGTTCACACTACCTATGGGGAGAGGTCCTTGTGAATTGTTTGGAACTGCTGTAGCTGGGAAAAGCCAGGAGTATGTCAGGGACTCTTCTAACGATTTAATAGTATAGACAATCAAATGCTACTGCCTGGAAGCTTTTCCCTGGCACTTTTAACTCTACTAGTCTAGACACAGCTACTGTGGTCAAAATCTGCTTCCCCTGTTCACGTAAATAGCTCCAGTGAAGTCAGCTGTGAGATTGGCTGTAAAACAAGAACTCTGGTTTGCAAATGACTTTAAGCATTTGGCCTTCATTCTGCATCGGGGGAAAGGAAAACAACTCACAACCTTGAGCTTTCAAATCTTCAAAATTAAACAACATAGCTAAGAACTATCCAAATAACCAAGTGGCCAATATGTTCATCTAGAATGTAGAGGCTCATGTTGAATTCTCTATCTTCTCTGCGTGAGAAAGGCCTATCATATTCCTGATGTTTGGGAATCTAATGTATCAGGAATTCAATATATCAGCAATCCTGGCCCTCCAAATTGTTTTCTTTATGGTATTATCAAGAAAGCTTACCCCGAAGCTGAGGAAATTCCAGTACTGAAATATTTTTCTACAGAAAAAGTGTTTTGTTAAAGATATCCTAGTAATTTACAGCATCTGATGCCAGAATTAAAAGAACAACAACAAAACAAAACAAACAAAACCAACAACAAAACAAACAAAAAACCACAAACACAAAACAACCCCAATGCCCAATCAAGTCAACCTACACTAGAGTAGTGGCTAAGACATTTGCCTAAGTATTGTCTCATCTCAAAGCTCACAGGAGTTCAGATGGGTCAGGAAGTACCAAGGGCTTTTTCTTCTTCAAGTCCTTTCCTTATGTACATGACTTTAAACTCACATTCAAGCTCTGTAATGCGATCCTGCTGTATTTCACATGACTCTATGCAAAGATATGAATGATTCAGAGAAAAATACCCACTGAACCTTACAATGTTTGTCACTGCTAGCAGTGTAGACTAAAACAGTTCAGGAGTTCTGAGTCATGAAGAGTAAGTCTAATGATCTCAGTTAACAAAATACATTAAGCAAACTGGTAAACCATTTGCATTCTAGTACATGACTTTCAGACTAAAAATGCAGGTTGGATTTCAAAAACGTCAGTCATCTTTGGAGAAGGCTTAAAGGCTTATGTTTTCTTCATTATTTTATATAAATATACTTAGAAATCCAAATACTACTGTGAAATGGAAATACTTTGGAAGGAAGCATCCATCATTAAAACAAAATAGAAAAGCTGAAATATCAAGGTTACATACATTACAGTTAGAATGAATGCACAGTACCTTAACACAACAGCATCCTAACCTGTGGATTTTCTTATTTCACAAATGAAGATGAATTATAACATCTGGAACTAATATATTGATTGATTCACGGTCACCATCTGTAGAAATAACTATATAAGTATCAGAACTCTTTTTACATTTTCAAAATACAGCTGCTTTCTCTTTTTGGGTATCTATTTGGGTATATTTTAATATTTAAAATATATGCAATCAGGTGCTCTCAAGTACTCAGCTTCATCCTATTACAATTCAGTAATGTTTGCCTGAATTTATACCATGACAACTGAAAACAGAATTAGATTATTTTAATACACAGTTAGCCTCTTTATCTCAAACTTATGAATGATAAGCAAATCAAACTGAGGTCTATTTCAGCCTTTATTACTAAACAGTAACTGTCTTGCTTGCTTTTCATCTCTCATTCTAATTCTCATTTATTTCATATATCTATATGTATATATAATTTTTTTAATTCATTAGTTCAGAATGAATAATTTTTATCCTCAAGATCATTAAAGGCATATTCAAATTTGATGTTTGTTTTTTGAGTTCAACAGTAGGTTTTGGAATGTCTGAGAAAGATTATGTCTCTACAAACTTGTTTATCAGTAATTTTCAGACTGAAAGGGCCATGATTCAATAAATATTTTATTATATGTGTGTTTCCAAGTCAAATATTCTGATTTGGGGATGTGAATCTCAAGAACTTCAATCTGAAGTTAATCTTTGTAAATCAGGCTAGAGTGGATTAAAATGCAAGAAAGGAAAAACCTTACTACAGGTTAATGAAATGGACTGAATCTAATCCAAAAGAAACTGAGTGATTATAAATTGAAGATTACTGCAGAATAAGTCCTCTGTAATCCTTCTATAGTTGACATTGGATGTGTGACTTTCTAAAGGCAGGTCTATTAGAGTTTAATTCCTTCAGTGATTTTTTTTATTATTATTTTCTAAAGCATTGAATTGTCTTATATAACTAGTTCACTGCAGTTTTTATAGGATTTAAGAAATCCTTTTCCACTTTGTGTATAACTCATAGAGAAATCTGTACCTTGATTATTTTTAAGAACAATGATTTTTTTTGATTTTTAAAAGCAATGACATTTCTTTTCCAGCATCTCTCCCTGCATTTCTCTCCCTAAGCAACTTAAAAGAATGAGTTATTAGAACGGAATCCTTTACATGGCTGGTTTTGATCCCAGAAACTCCTACCAGGCTGGGTGGGTTGGATGGGATGCTGTTGTCCATGTTTGCTGTCTGGACACACCGCTGGCACATGCCCATGTTGCTTCCTTTCAGATCCTAGAGTCTACTCCCCAGCTCGCTCTCCGGCCTGCTGAATTGCAGTAAATCTGGTCCTTCTCTCATAAAAATTTCAGGGAAAATAAATAATGGATTTATTAATGGAAGTCTCATTTAATGGTATTGCATGAAGAGAAGAATTTAATCATGCAAGGAAAATTGGCATTCATTAAAGAAGAAGATAAAGAGTAATAGGAGTGTTTGTACAACACCAGAGCAGCAGTGCCGTATCTCATTACTAACAGACCACTACAATTGCAGGGATTGCATTAAAGCTAAAGACAGAAATGCCTTTCAACTATAATTGTGTATTTTAAGAGTTCATATAAATTACTGTAAATTGTTGCACTAACAGAAAAGTTAGCAACATCACTATTAGACAAAATTTTTTACTTTTTATAATAATGCATACAGAAAGAATGGAGAATTTGGAAAATTTCAACTGAGAAGAAACTTCAATGAATTCTCATCCTCGTTAAGACATAGAATCACAACAAAGCACACATGTCTAAGATTCTGATTTTGTTCTTATTTCTTTAACTGTCTGTAATACTTCAGGCAAGATCCTTAGCTATTTTATTGTCTAGTTTCTCCAAGTAATAGTTAAGATTTTGGTGTTTCATTACTTTTGCAAGCTTCTTTGTGATAGATCAGTACATACATTTACATATTAAGTATGTCACATTCATCTTTATTACTTTCCATTTCTGTTGCAATATATGGTATTTTTGGTAAAGACGTGGCTTTCTTATGAAGGTTAGCTTTTAATCCACGTAAGGCATTGCCTATGATCTGGACAGCATATATTTCAACATAGCATTGTTGGCAGCATGCATTAGTAGAAAGGCAATTTTACCTGCAGCAGAAGACATCACCTTAAATGTTTGTTTTCTCAACCATTTGGAAAATTTGCAGAATGTATCCTTTTGTATGTTCAGAAACTTTAATGTCCCATGCTCCAGAAATTCTATAGCTGTTTTGCAGATGCAAAGAGGAAAAAAGGATTCTCTTGTAAATTTAATTTAAACTGCTCCTTTCTTTTTTTCTAAGTGAAGATTTTATAAACAAGGAATGCCGAATGGATTTATAAACAAGGAATATGTATTATAACAAAAAGTAATCCAGAGTCCACTAATATCTGTGACACTCCTAAGAGGAAACATTTCCTTGCTTAATCCAGTGAAATTTCTAAAACTGATGGCTCTTTCCAGACTGCTTAACACAGACCAGTCCTCTGTAGCAATCAAACAGGCTTTGTGTCATCAGAGGAAATAGTTCTTCCTGGTCTTAAGGTGCTGGGATTAGTCTGAAGGGCAGTCAGTAAGAATTTAATCTCACCAGCATTCTCTACATGGACTTTCAATGCAAAGACATAACTTCCTGTGCATCAGTAAACTCATTGACACAATAAAGCAACAACACATTAAGTATTTTAAATCTCCAGGGCAACAGACATGGTGATGGATGGCTCCTACACAACTAGTTAGCCCCTGAGTAATCAAGTGAAATAAACTTTAAAGTGATAGTGGCTGTATTCTTCATTAGAGGCTCTCACACCTGCGATTGACTTAATGACACTTAAGTTGGAAAACTTACAGATTTCTTTAATGTAATCCGTACAACCCCAGAGTTTGTGTGTCACCTCTGATCACTGTCCCCAGTACATTGCATTGGTTAGTCATGGCCAGAAACCACACCATGCTAAGTGCCCAGAGAAGCATGTTCTGCAGCAACACTAGTTCTGTTGTGTTTTATAGATCCCTCTCCCTCATGGTCATCCGAAGGCGCAGAACAAAATTCAGTCATCTGCATGACCAAACATGAATGGGTATTGCTGTACCACTTATTTGGCTATCATGTGTCCTCTATTACGTCTTACAATACTTAAAAAATGTCTCTGACATGACGCTCCTTCATTTGATACAATTTATTGAATCTGTCGTGCACTTTGTGTCCTTTTAGTCTGTTTTACAAAGCATGAAAACTAATCTCCTTGCCTCGAGTTTATAACAACATAACACAAGAGAAGGCTTGTCCTATTTTATTAGTAATCCCTGAATTATTTCTTTAGAAGCATGAATTCCAAAGCTGCTGCATTGGAAGGGCAGAAAAGATGATTCCCTGTGATCACATCACATACCTGATCTCTATTTAACCTACTACTGTATCCCAAGAACCATCAGTCTGAAGAACTCTCTGAAATGAGCCAATCAGTTTTGCACATTTATGTTTTCTCTCATCACTATAGCCATCAACAACCTTAAGTAAATCTGAGTAAATTCCAGGAACTGGATTTTTTTTTCTATGTTTTTCCCCTCTCTCTCTCTCTCTCTCTTTCTCTCTCTCTCTCTCCCTCTCTCTCTCTTTCCCTGTATTTTTTTAATTCTTTTTTCCTCTTTATTTTTTTTAATTTTTATTTTTATTTATGAAATTACCCTAAATATGCAACTTCTTGTCTTGAGTTTAAATGGTACTTCCTTATACACACGGACACACAAATATATATTTACACATTGTCAAGGCACTGCTCGGAATGGAATAAAATTGTAAACAAGGTAGCATCTACGGAATAGAACTGCTCTTAAGAATTATGGTCAATATAAAAGTGAAAAAAAGAAACTGTTGCTGTCTTAAAAAAAGGCTATGGACCTTATTAATTCTTTGGGATGAATTTTAACATAACTCAAAGTGTTGTGAAGCTCTCTTTACCTACCAAGGCAAAACTTAATTTACAGAACACAGAGAACCTACCTAAGGTTTTGTGTCTCAGAGTGGAAGATCATCCATAATCTGGGCTCTAAAAAAAGAAGATAAATTAAGGGATATCAAGCTGTAGTGCTGAATTCCTGAGATGGATCTGACTTAATTTAGGCTATATGGTTATGAATGCAGGGAAATTTTCAGTTTCCTGAACTCTTAAGCTGTTTATCTGAGTGAAAAAAAAGAGAAAATATAATTTATATGACAAGAAATAAGAGTTCTGTCTCAAGGCAGTGTGGTAAAAATATCCAGAAATCCAATGAGTTTTGAAGATATGTAAACCTTTGTGAAAGCAAGCATGACTCTACAGTCCTTGGAAGTCCAGGCTTTTTTGTTACTAATATATCATGACCTTGCCCACACAACATTTTCACATGCACTATCATTAATCATTAGCACTATTAAGGATACAACACAATATAATTAAATTAATCTCAATTTACTAAAACATTAACATTCAAACAGCTACCAAGTTTGTTAAATTATAATGCTATGACAAAATGACTAAAACTCAGGATCAGTATAACAAACAATGTAACTGAATTTTAAACATATATCTATGCATTTCTTTTTTTGAAAAAATATAACAGGTTATTGACTTTACTATGGTGACATTTTATTTTGTGATTAATTTTAAAATAACATTGTAAAAACTATAAACTCATTTTAATTTGACAAGCATTTGGTAATTAATTTTCAAACAATGCTATGGGAATCTAAGAAGCACTCTTCATTTGACATGTATTTTATAATTTATTTTAAAACAATGCTGCACAAATCTGCAAAGGCATTATTCATTTGAGAGTTCATTAATTATGCAAATGAGTTGCAATTAACAAATCTGTTCTGAGGATGGCATTTGCATAATAATGAACTTCATGTTTGTGACATTATTTAATAAGATACCTTTGTGCATTTTTAAACAAAACACCCTTGTGAATTCTTCGGTTAAAAATGGACAACCAGTCGGTAACATTAAAAGCTAAAATACTACAAAGAGCAGTATCACTAAAATAAATCGAATTGCCTAAGCTCCCAGTAATAAAAAGGGATATAAAAGCTGATTCTTTTATTAGCCTCTCCCTTCCAAAACATAGACTTTATTTTTCATTTATGGTGTTTTCAAAATGGCTCTTAAGGAATGACATTGGGAAAGAACTGGTATTTATCGAGACAGCTGGAAACAAACAAATGAGTGCAAACCTCTGTTTAGTATTGCTGCTGTGTGACATACATTGAGTCCCTCACTATGCAGTGATGGATCTTATTACAATCTTATATGCAGCATGTGAGCCAAAAGTCTAGTGATGATCTTTTGCTGGTTGTATGCTTAGCAAATGGCCGCAGCAGCACCAAAATGCACTTTGGGCTAAGCATTCTTGCTAAAGGAGAATGGCTAAGTAAAGTCTTTTGTTTACAGCATTGCAGCAGTGAGATGCAGCTCACTGCAGCCAGCAATCTCTTCCCATATATCCCATGCAGAGCTTAGCGCAGCAAAGTTTTTAGGGCACTGGAGACCTAAGTGGTAACTGGAGGCAAGATTGTCAGTGTGAAGAAGAGGGACGTCAAACAATCATGAAGCCTTTCTGGCATCTATTTTTGTGTTTAGCCCAAGACAGTGTTGCTTGGCAACGCTCTGGCAGAGTCTTGGTCCTCTGATGGGAAACGAGAGGCAATGAATCAGTGATGCGACTGATAAATTCACAGTGGCACCTTCTAGGTGCATTGCCTGCAAGCTCAGAAGGCTGGAAATCCTTAGATAGGGCTTCAATCCTTCCCTAGTGCCAGTGACTCTCCTCTGCCATCTCTTATGTTTATTATTCTGCTGTCTGTCACTGGTGAAGAGGAAGTATTGTGGTGCAGAGCTGTGTGTGAATTCTCCAGGACTCAGTCAAGTGCCTTGAAATGCATGTGACAGCAGCTTTCATCTGAAAAAGTAAGATAAATATGCAATAAAAGTAGGCAAACCCAGGATAAAGATACATAGGAAAAGATGGGAAAAAATGCCAGCAGAAACGCTTCAGTATTTGGCAAAAAATAACTTAATTAGCTATTTTTGGTAGAAAATTAAAAGTATTGAGCAGGAATGGGGAAAGTATGAGAAACTTTTTTATTAAAAGATTTGATTGACGTTATGTTCTTATTCATATTTATACTCAGGAAAGTCCAAGATAATAATTTTTATTAACATTAGCATTTATAGTGGTGCCAAAGAATTTCAGCTGAGAATGACACTACCTGTGACAGACAAGATGTAGAAACCTCCACTCTGAGAGAACGTAAAATAGGCAAGGCAGAGAGAGGACTTGGGCAAGAGGGGATAAAACAGACAAAATAGTGATATTTTGAGATGTCACATTAAACCCACAGTTCTTCTATTTATACCTTTAAAAAGTTCAAAGTGATGAGGTTTTGTTAGGAGACAAAGAGGGTAAGGAGAGGGGAGACAGAGAAAAGGGAGGTAAATGGAAGGGTGAGGCAGAATAAAGTGATGGTATCAAAGGGTTTCAAAAAACTTCATGATAAGTGTATAAAAGTCATTCTTGGCACCTGATGTAGCTGTTCCTCCTCAGCTCCTTCTAGGTGGCCATTAGCTGAGGCCAATAGCAACTTTTATGGGTTTTGCTTTTATTTCTTTCACCTTGAGGCACAAAGGCTAAGGTCTGGCATCTACAAAGGACTTCTGCATTAACATTTTCATTTCAGAGGGCATAAGAGGAAGACTCTTGCATCCCAGCCTCTTCAATCAGCATGTTGTAGTGATCTCAGTCTTTAAGGTCCCAACTAGTATGGGAAGAGAGAGTATGCTGGCTCTTTTCTGTGAACAGTTGAACAGGAGTTATCCCTTAGGACAAAGTCAGTAGGGGAAGAAGTTTTAACAACCCAAATGTCCATTACACATTATATTACATTATGTGTGAATAGGTTACAGAGTGAAAAAAAACAACCAAGGATATGGTTACTAGATGATCACTCCTGAGGAGTGGCCATGCCATCTTGTTCCTGCCTTTTCCTCTTCTTTTTATAATATTCGTACTTTCAATTACCAGCTCCACTACTCATGTTTCTGCTGAGCATCCCCAAAAATGTTTGGGATGCGTCTGGTCTTCTCTCAAAGCACACAGAGGCATCACGTCTCCACCAAGCCTGTCCCACTGCTTCAGCTTCAGTCTAGTTCCATTCACAGATTCTAAGTGATTGTGATAACCTCCTCCTTTGTGATCCCACTGCTTGGAACTAGCAGCTCACTGGAATTAATCCATGCTGCTTTACATGGGCAGTTTACTCATGCTGCTTTGTTTTTGTGTCTTTCCCAGCTTCATACTTCCTGAACACAGCTCTCAAGTGCTCTTTTAGTCAGCCAGTGATGTGTTGTCTCCCTCATTCAGTATATAAAGGGCGAGTGGTGATTTTCAGAATCTTTCTGATAGTATTAATTGGTATTTTTTTCAAAATGTTCATGTCAGTCAGGTAATTTACTTGGTTGTCAAAACAGGATTTAGTGCAGCTTTCTCTCTGTTTTGAGATATCTCTGCAGGTGAGATTTCCATTCGTTACTGGGACAGTAAGTGGAGCAAGTGTAAGGGTAGCGCTATATTAACACAGCATAAGTGAACCATCTTTGGACATTTTAACACATTCACAGATGTCTTGGTTTGTAAAACAGCTGGGAGTCTTTCCTGTACTATGGAATTTTGGGATACTATTTCCAATATTAAATAATAATGAAGGAGCCTCTCCTTTGTATTTTGAAATCTCATTAACTGGGTAGCAATTGTTCAAATAATTTTGCCACACAAAGAATAAAAATCCAGTC
The DNA here is from genome assembly GCA_035221455.1 of Xenops minutus. Taxonomy (NCBI): domain Eukaryota; kingdom Metazoa; phylum Chordata; class Aves; order Passeriformes; family Furnariidae; genus Xenops; species Xenops minutus. The sequence continues at coordinate 23,873,935 of JAWWEE010000162.1, read as the reverse complement.
TTACATGTATACTCTTTTATATGTATTGATTATCCATAAAATATTGCCCTCATAAAATATTTATATTTCTTTTTATCTTATTTGCTTTTATGAGCTCAACTTTTGCAGTTAACTCAGTCTACATCTACATAACTAACTAGAACTCTGCAAAGATGTTCTTGGCATGTGACACTTTAATTTTTGTTTTGCCAAAGTAAAATTTTAGTGCTTTGAAAAAGAAATAGAATCTATTCCAAGTTCAATGTAAAATGCATATTTATCATTAAAATGCTCTTGCACCATTGAATCAAGTAGTGGGGTTTTGATATTTGCTCAAGAACAGAATAAAACTGCATATGAATTTCAGATTTCTGTAATTGTTGAAGAATGTGATTCTTCTTCCCACATAGGGAAAGTATTTCTTAAAATTTATTTGTAGACAGAAGGAAATAACATGCAATTAGATCATGTAAACATTCACTATTTCATGTAAAATAATTAATAGCTCAGTAATTTCTGTAGGAAAATAATGTATTAGCACTAGTCAGTTCTTGTTTAATTTTCCTTTATATCATTCAAACACTGAGTAAGCCCAGAAACACTTGGGACAAATTGTGTTTCCTAAAGTCTCTCCAGATGAAAACATGACAGGAGTAGCCAATTGATACAATACTGAACATAACTGGAGATTAAAAGGAACTGCTATATCTCAAAATCCAAAAATAGTAATGTTAATCTTTTGATCTTATTTCATGGCATTTATTGTATGCATCTTACATGTCTCTGTTGAAACTTTATTGTCAATTCTCAATGTCTTGGGAGCCTGATTAACCTTGAGAATGGAGAACATATACTTTTGCAGCAGCCACTGACATGAATATCTGCAGTAAGAGACTGCTGGTCTGAACACACCCTGCTCTGGAGATACTTCGTCCTGCAGATGCTCAGGGACAGTTTACTCAGGAAAGGTTTGCAGAACTGGACTGGTGGAGATTTAAATTATATATCCTGGCTAGATCTTCAAAATATGTAAAGATACATAGAACTGCCCAAGGGGAAAGAGAGGGCTGAGATGCTAATTTAGTTTCCCTAAATCTTACAAAAAAGCAGAAAGAGTTTTGTGATGACAGCCTACATACACTATAAAGAATATAGGTGCATATAGCACTGGTATTCTTCAATAGGTACTCAGGTGCAGATGTGCTAAATATTTTTGGTGTTTCCTTGTTGTCCGCAAGTGAGACTACTGAGAACTGTGTTAGCACTGAATATTAATACAGATGGGCATAGCCCATGCTACAACAAAAAATTCCCCACTTTTGTAAATTGTGCAATATTATTATTAGTAACTACAGCCTGTCTATAACACTATAGCAGGGGATAGTAGAACCACTGAGGTTTCAAGGAAGCTGTTGTGGAAACAAAGGCCATGCTTTCTGTAAGCTGCTGGGGAGAGGGAAATGAAAGGTTAAAGCTGAGGCTCTATAATGAGTTGACCATTTGACTGTAGCCTCTGGCGTATTTCTGCTATGTTTCACTCCCAGCTGTTGACCTTTATGCTGTTAGATTGTGGGATTTCCTGGTCATCCTATCTTTAACATCACTGCAAAGACCAGTCAGGGGTTTAGTACCAGAAAGTATTGTGAGCTGGTTTTACTAAATAGTAGTGCCCTAAATTTGAGGAAGTGATGCTTCTGAAGTATGAGATACAAACAGCTGATTCTTACCTTCTGTAGATAAGGAGACCCTTTTCCTGGTTTGTGCTATCCTTTCATTTGTGCTGAGAGTGAAGGACAAATCCCCCTAGAATAATTGAATTCCATTTTGTACTCTCTTCTCCCTATGTATTGGCAATGTAATTGACACCTTTAAAGATTTAAAAGCAATAGATAGACTAAAATAATTGGAAAGGCTTTGTTTTTCTCTTATGTACTCCTGATCTCTTAGGTATTTCAAATTTCTGCTACTATAAAGTGAATGTATACCAGAGAGTATAATGAAACTTACTGGTGTGTATGTATGTTTATATAAGGCCCCGTCACTAGCTCTCTCAGTGAGATCTAGGAATCTCTTCTGTGTAGTCATCAGCTTCCCATGGTGATCCCTTTGAAAACTAAACACAGGATGAAGCAAACAATCCTAGCCACATCCCATTTTTGACCTCTTAATCATTCCTGCATGCTAACTTGCTGTAGGACCAGGAGATGCTATTTTTGACCAAGCTGCATATAACCATGAGCTGAATAATTGACATGGGAAGAAACTTTGTGCTGTATTTTTGTGAAAGGACATACAGCAGGAACAGGACCAGCAGCAGCAGTGGTTCTGCTGGGTGGCCAGATATTCTGTATATTTCTATATAACCAATTTACAAGAAGCCTCCGAGCCCATGAAACATTCTCACAAACATGAACATTCAGAGTGAGGTATTGCGTGAAGTGAAGTATATTCTTATTCCAGTTTAAAGTTTCTGTTGAGTTATAGATCTCTCATTTAGTTCTGTACCAGATTTTTTTCTATTTTCTTGACCATCACACTCTATTTTGTTCAACACATCATGAGTATAAGAAAGATTGCTCATGCACAGATTGAGTTTGTCTCTGCAGCATTGCATAAATGATCCTCTGTACTGTACAGTGACTGCTTTAACTGGATCCTGCCAGGGCTTCTTTGTGGAGCAAGGGAGGTAGCAGAAGGAAATACCGCTTTGTTTTGTACTCTCACAATCTGTTCTTGCCAGCCCAGACCTGTAATTATATAGGCTTGACTGTGGGCAATAGTTAATGGGAAAAATATATTCTTTGGCCTTCCTAGCACATACATTCTTTCTATTGGGTAATTTCAAGTATAAAAACTTGTCATTAGACTCACTCACTTTCAGAATGTGTTACTCCCTGCTGGGATTTCAGTCACCATCTTCACATTTCTAGTGGTATCAGTGCTATTTTTTTTATCACTCACATAATACCCTTGCTTATATACTAAATTTTATATAAAATATATTTAGTATCTTAAACCTTCTTTCCCTACTGTTCTCCATCTCTCATAATTTGTTCCTAATTTGACCATTTCCAGCCTCATTCTCCTTTATTCTTAGGACCATTACCCTGTGTAACCATTAAGAGCTTGTTTAAAACCTGCCTTATCTAACTGGATAGTGCTCTTAGAGGCCACATAAATGTGTACTTTGGTTGCAGTGAATTAAGGTGACCTATAAAATATTTCTTGCTGTTCTTTCCCCCAGTTACATACTTATTTATCTCTTTAGGGTGTGCAAAGCTTTTGAAGAAAGACAGGGTGAGGAATTGAGGAATTTTCTGGGCCAGAATAGGTGCTCTGAACAGACCATATGTGAAGAGCGTGTCTGGGTTTCTGGGTTTTCATGTTTGTTTTTTTTTTTTTTTTTTCAAAACATGAGAAAATATAGTGAGTAAGGAAAATACTGTGTAATATATGCATATAAGTTGACTATATTTTACCTTCAACTTGAATACTGTTCTATTTGGCTAGTACCAAAACGCAGATAAAAAATTAAGAAACATTACTAGAACTGAAATTAAAGCACCTTTCTGCATATTATAAATTCCACACATTGAAACAGCAGAAGGAGGAGGGCTTTTAATCTTGTTTCCATTCTTTATTAAGATGCTTTGTGTAATTAGTTGCATTTCTATTGGAATAAATGGCAATTTGGAATTCATCCAAATTGAAAACCTAAATGAAAAAGGAGCATTAGTGGTGGATTGCATGCTAAAAGAGGTAAACTTCTCTAGGGCAGATCTGTTCATGCAACTTGGCCCTGCTTAAATAAAATCTATAGAATCCATGTGGAATTTAAGGGGGAATGTAGCACGTAGGATGGATGAGAATGCAAAAGAAAACAGATTTTCAGCCAGAAGGGCAATTCACTTATAGTTTAATGAAAACCCCCTAAAACCAGACAGAATTATGTATGCTATGTAGAAAGTTTGTTTTGAAATAAAAAAAGGAAGCCTATAAATAAATGCAAAAATATGACTGTGTATTTTACATTATTGAATTGAGTGTGTTTCAACAGTGACTGATACAAGGACTTAGTTGCCAAATGAAATTATGCTGTATTCAGGTGACAGCATTATAAAAGTACTCTTGATGCTGCTGTAGGGTATAGCTTCCAATTATAAATTCCACTTTGCAGCTGGTTGTTTGGCCCTTTTAAAGTATTTGAAAGGCATAAAATTGTCACCTATTTATTCAGGCAGTTATAAATTATAAATATTTTTTACCCTGTTTTTTTTTGTTTTTTTTTTAACAGCTAAAGTTTTGAAAACATTAATCTGTGATGTACTCTTGGTGCTTTGGGGGAAAATGGGAAATTACTAACTTATTTTGGTTTGGGGAAGTTGTTACTGATAATGCACATTACCTTTCTGGGGATAAATATTTCATAAAGAGTTTTAGTGCACAGACTTGTGTGCATGAACAACAACCACACAGGACATGATAGACTGGAATGCCTCTGAAAGAGCTGTCACAGTCCATCGTGTCAATCTAAGAGCTGGGGTGTGTTTGAATAAAATTAAAAATTCTCTCTGTTGGTTCTGGTAACATTTTGATTGTGGTGTGAAGAATCCGGATAAGGAAAGCAGAGGTTGTAGAGACTTGATACTTGATCAGAAGTAGCTTACTGGTTGGTACTGGTTTTTGTAATGTGCCACATAAATCATAAACTCCTCGCTTGACTTTCAATGCCTAATACTCTCTTTAAAGCCAAGGCAACTGGGCTTTTAGAACACAATCTATGATGATTTATATGATAGAGGTATCTAACTGTATATGGATTTGAAAGTTCAAATGCTTGTATTATAGCTAAAGACACAACAAGATGCAATACTGAAAGTGGCGTAAATTTGTCTCGATAGGGAGAGATGAAGGAAACATGAATTACTCCTATGGAGGCCTTGTTTTTCTTTCTGCCTTGTTTTAAAGAAGCACTTTTCCTGTGTTTGGTAGCAACAGTAAAGATGCTTTGTGCTACAGCTCCACAGTTTCTTTTCAAGTTGATTGATCTAGTAGGAGTTTTCTATCATTAAATTCTATAGGCAGACTACGGATCCCTCTTTTACTCATGCACCAGATTTGAAAAGTTTCCTTCCTTCCTTTTTATGTATACATGAAGGATCAGCTACAATTTGCCTGAAAATAGAGTCAAGTTACAAATTTACAGGGTTTTCTAGAAGAGGTATGAATTGGAGACTCACCATTCAAGTACCTCACTTAATTTAATTTCATGGAAAAAGGCGATAAGGTTTACAGTACTTATTGATCTATATTCATAAGTTATTTTATTTCCAGACATAAAATGGATACTAATGCATTTTTTTGAGTGACTCTAAAACGTCACTTACAAAAAGTAAGGCAGTGAAGCAGGCAATTTTATGCACTGCTCCTTGAGCTTTTGAGATGAATAGCTGGGTATATTACTACGTAGAAGCTCATTGTAATAATCTCATCTGGTTGTGCCAAAGGAGTAACACAATTTGGCAGAGAGACAGATCTAAAAGAAAGGCCGTGTTTTCTTTTACCAAATATTCCAGTTAGCATTGGATTCTGGACCTAACTCTGCATTTTTTACCTTGTGATCAGCCCTTCCTCGCTGGAAACAATAAAACCAGTGAATCTTGAAGACCTTTTGACTATGAATCTTTCTAAAAGGATGTCATTGCTACTATTTCCCTGTCAATATGCTGCTTTCTCAAAACACTTTTCTTAGTATAAATGCATCACATTCATTTCAAAATGAGTTATAGTCACAGTTTTCCTATAAGTTCAAATTTAGGCTAAACACCAGGGAAACCCAAGCCTACAATATTGTCTGTGTCTATGATACATCAGGCTAAGTGTGACAGCCAGCTATTAGCAGTACAAATTAAAAGGCCTGCTTTAATGCAAGAATGGTCAGAAAGAAAAGGTGAGAAGTTCACAGAAGGCCCAGCAATAGATGAACACTAACCAACTTTTGCCTAGAGTAAAATCAAGTGCTATTTTTTATACTTTCCTCAGTCTGTAGCATGACAAAAATACCACAGAATAAGTCACTGGAAAAAAAAATCTAAAATATTCTTGAAATCAGTTTGTCCTGCCCAATTACAAACAAATATGCATAGACAATTAGATCAGTATTCTGATCACCGAACCCAGAGCTCTAATTAGGGGAGCCAGGAGATCCTTCATAAGGTCTTTTGTTCACCCTAAAGAAGATGATTAAACAGAAGAGGCAATGACAAAATAAGTAATGCAACCTCTGATTATAAAATATTGTGGTCATTTCAAAATGAAGTATCATATGGGAAAATGTGTATGACATAAAACTTTATGAGGAATTGGAGGAGGTGGACAAATACAGTTTTGCAGGAGACATGAATAGAGAGTGCATCAGACCCTTGCATAAAAGTATGAATGCATAAATACATGAACATTAATTTTTTTGTACTTGTGACTGTTTTTGCAGCTGCCAACATTATGTTACTGAAAGTAAGTTTCTCCTGTTACATTTCAGGAGTCATCTTTCTATGATTATCACAAAGTACAGCTGTTTTTTCCTAGTTGGCATTACATTTTTTCACATTTCTTGTCTGTTCTTCTGGGTATGTGTCTAGATTGAGAGCTTTTGCATATACACATCATCATGTTCTGAAAAAACATAAAAGTCATTTATTGCTACTGTCTTTTGACCAGTCTTTTGAACTTGTGACATGCAACAATTGGAAAACAAATACAAAGCGGATGTCTACTAGTTTTTGTAGCAGGACAACTACAATGTTAGATGATATTTAAAATCTCATCTTTAAATGATCCACTGCACCAGCTGTACGCAATTGCTTTTATCTGACATTTCTTCATGAACCAATTGTAGCTTCACTTTAAACAAGAATATTTTCACATGACGAATCGCCTCGTACAATAATTCATTGATATTGCAATAATCAACCTTTCCCTCTGCTTCTTTTGCCAGTTTCACAGTAATGTTTTCTGTGTGGCTTAGAAACTGAAGGCATTTATTTACATGTGGTTGTGATCGCAAACATTTTCCAAAACATGAACAGAGACAGAAGTGCTTTCTATCCTTTTAAAAATGTAGTACTCTGATGACTCTAGGTTTGCTTGTCTTTGGAGTCTGAAAAGGTTGAATTTTCATTTTGTCAAAGGCATCTCTAAAACAAAATTGGCTAAAAACATGTTTTATGTTACAGCAGAGTGAAGCCATGAATCACATGGTAACACATTAGAGCGACTAGTATCAAAGGAGCCCATGGGGAATTTAGGAAAAGGTAGTTAGGCAATTAATGAAGATATTTAAAATCCTAATATGGCAGAGACAGCTTTGAAGGCAGCAAGGGATTAATATTTATTTAATAGATCATCAGATTCTGTGCCAAAAAAGAAATACAACAGAAGACACCCCACTCTGAATGCAAACATGCACAATTTGAAGAATATTTTGTGGCAACAGTGACATCAGCACATCACACATTGTCATGATAGCTGGGAAAATATCTTGCCTTAAAGAGAGTATTACCTTTGCTGGTTTTGACTATTTTGGCTGAAAATTGCTGCAGTGATCCAAGGTCTGTCACAGCACATTGAATGCTGTCTTGAAAGAGAAAGGAACATATTGCTACTTAACAGTGGTGGCACGGGTTAGTTATATAATTGACAAGATAGAACTGTAACTGTGCTTCAGTATCCTAAGGGGTTAATGTGACTATCACTTGTGTGTAGGAATGGAACTTTCCAGTTTCCAGAATTGCTGGTCGTATTGGATAGACCAAATTTTGCTTCTCAGAAAGAGGTCAAACTTCTGTGTTTATTATAATGTTTTTCAGAAGCCATTTATGACTGACCAGGCATGGCATAGTCTCTCTGATGCAGTGTGTTATGAGTGTGAAAGATTGTTAAAAAGGTCCATTATTTCTTTTTGCAGAAAACCTGGAATTCATAAAGAGCTCATCTTCCTTAGTGGTATTTCTTTAGGTTTCCAGAACACTGATATATTTTTATCCTTCCCAGTTAAAGTTTTAATGTGGCTGCTCAGGAGGATCATGAACAAAACTACTATTAATGTATTTGTTTCTTCAGACATTGGTGGTGGGGTTCCCTTATGTCCCCTGCTTCAGGAGAAAATAAAGTTGTGTCTTATAGCTGGGTTTTCTTAAATCAGTTCAAACAGAAGAGAACTAACAGGTGACAACTGTTCCCTTGGTAAAAGTTCAGGGAGTTTCACATGCAGAGGTACAAAGCTAGAAAATATACAGGCTGTATTTACACTGCTATCAGATATCCACACATGGAGAAGACTGAAAACTTCAGTGAGTGCAGCAGTACAGAAAGACTGAATCTATCCCACAGCTGGCATTATTTATTTAATTCTTTTTCATTAAAATTATGTAAATGTAATACAGAGTTTATCTAAAAACATTATGAGAGCTATTCTTTATGGTTGCTTTTGGTATCACAGAGGACTGAATTGAAATCAGTAGCAAAGCAGAATGGAAAGCTGAGAGTCAACAGTTCTCACTGGACCATCAATCCATGTAAGAATGAAGAGGCAAATGTGGGTTTTTTTAAAAAAAAAAACATTCTACTTAGTATCTAACAGGTTGTTTTACTCTAGTTGATTTCTTTTGGGCCCTGACTCTATTATACCCATTACTTAAATCCCAAGTAGCCTCTGTTTTTGACATGTTGATTTAAGGAGAATTTCTCAAGAAACAGTTAATGATGGCAAGTTTTATAAACTGACCTACTGCTGTTCATTGCTGACAAAGTAGCTTTGCATGTATCATTCTATTTTAAGTGACAGTCTAAAAAAATCTATTATAAAGATAATGCATTTATAACAAGGTGAATTTAGTAACTACCACCATATATCCCTTCTAGAATCATATGCTAATGAAAAAGATGCTCTAATAATTAGGGCCTAAGCCCACTGAATACAACACCTTCCAATTAGCACTCCCCAGCTTGAATACTACCATTAACATTAAACAACAAAATCAAAAATGGGTATCAATTCACGTAATAGAAACTAATTGATGAAGTTGGAGGGTGTGATTATTTGTGATTACTTTACAGTCATGCACTGAATGTAGGAGAACCCCAGTTAGTAGTTAATCTCTAGCTACCTCTTTGAAGATAATGAAATTGGCTTCCTACTGATGATTATTCATTAACAATTAATTCTTTCTTGGTGATCTGCTTCATTTTCAGCTTCTCACCACAAACATGCAATGGAATAATTACAAGTGGAAATGAAAAAGCAATTAGTGGCAGATAATGCCAACATCTGATTAAAAAACAGTAGAACAGATTAGCCATTCGGTAACTGCAACTTTGCTGCCTTCGGCAGGGAGATGTAAGTTATCCAGCAATATTACAGTTCAAGCTGCGTTTCCCTTTTATTGCTTCCCTTACATCACGGTCTGCCACATTAAATGCTTTCTTTTATTCTCGGGGGCATTGACTTGTTGTAAGTAATTTCTAAAGATTAAGTATTATTTGAGATCATTTGCCATTCTTCACGTTGAGACCCTCTGTCAAGAAAGAAGGAAAAAGGTACTTAAGCCAAGTGTTTATTGTAGTTACAAGCAAACATAATGGGTTTTTTTATGTGAAGGAGGATGATTGCAGATTTGCTTAAGTGAAGTGTGTGGAGACAAAGATCCTGGAATTTAGGCTCCCTTCCCCTAGACAGTATTTTCTCTTAAACTAGAGAACACAACTATTTTCTGTTGTAGCAAATGATAGTTGTCTTTACTGTCACAAGCCTAGCTTGTTTTTGAAACACGTATATGAAACATGTTTCGAAATGTATGTGATCCTGCTGGGTCTGCAGATCACTACCTCAGAAATTAATAAATGTATACTATGATCTTTTAAAATTGTGAAATATTTACATCATGCAGTACTTACAATTCCATGGTTACCAAATACTTGCTTAGGAAGAAATCCAACTAAGCAAATATATGCTTTGCAAGAAATCTATAAAGTCTGTGGGGGATCTGAGACCTGAACTTAGAGGTCCTGTTGCATACACAGGACACAGGAACTGAAAGGTAGAGTCTCAGCCCAGCCTGGAATACCAGGCTGCATTCTTGCGTTGCAGAACCTTCAGTGTGGCAAATTCCTGTTTCCTGAACAGAGATCATGTGACTGCTCTGGACTAAGTTTACAAAAAGGTTGCTTTTCAAATGCCGATTAAGGAAATGGCTTGCTATGACATGACAAATTTTTAGTCCTGCTGTAGATGAGAGTTCACAAACAGTTGAATAAACAGAGCAGGAAGGCGGGCAGGACGATGTGTCAGTGGCAGGAACCTCATTAACCACTTAGTCAGAAAATCACCAATAATAAGAACTGTAGGTTATTTTGGTTTTCAGTGTAGAGTTAGCACACTAGTGAGTGTTGTCATGGGCATATGGCCCACTGGTTAATTTTCAAAACAAAGAATTATCAGGATATTAGTAGTTAATATTGCTTGCCTAGTTTGAGAGGCTGAATGTATTGTTTTCAAAAAAGATGACTACAGACAAACAGTGATCAGAGATTTATGTAAGAGGAACTGAAAATTACCTCAATACACCTGGTAAACAGAGTGTATTTCCTGATGTTTAAAGGTTTCATTATTTACATTTTCTTCCAGAAATGCATGAAGCACATATGCTGAAATATGTGTCACAAACTCCTGATTTGCAGTCTGAAGGCTCCTTCTCTGTGCCACCTAGTTTTGACTGGCTGAATTTGTGCTCTGAGTACTAGAATTGTGTTATTGACATTGGAAAAGCACTTACAGGCCAAAAGTTGCTTCCTAAGGAAGCTCTTGAATCTTTTGTATTTTTATTTAAGATGTCAAATATCACATTTATACCACAGAAGTAAAGCATTAAGCTAAAACTATGCAGCAGTAGTGGCCATTTCTTTTGCAATTGCCAATAAAATAGGAGTCCTCAAATACTAGTTTACATTTGCTGATATATTACCACATGTTGCATTGATTTCTTTCTCCTTTCATTTTGCAATTAGTAATTCAAACTTTTATTAATGTAGAACATTTACTCAGTAATCTTATAGTATTTAAGGCATTAGGTAGTTTAATGAATTAATTAAAATAATCTTAATAGTTGGTAAGCTCATCCACAGGCCTTTCTAAGCTTCATGAGCTGAATGTGTGATCCTGCATAGTCCCTTAAAAGCAGCAGTACCATAACTTGGTGTTTGCAGTACCTACATAGGAAATCAGTATTGCGTTCCCTGTAGGAATGCACATTTCCCACACTAGCCTGACATAGTAAATCTATTTTTTCTTTATACTACCAAACACTTGTAGGAATACCAGTTTGTCCCATATGTGACCAGATGTGATTGGCCTTGTCATCACCATTTGAGTTTCATGGGTTGGGCTGCTGACCACTTGCAAGATTTGTAACCTGGTTTAGACATGAAAGCCTTTACAGCAGGCTCTTAACAGCCGCCTTGCAGGAAGTACAGTCAGGCAATAGAAAGATGATTGTCTCATTTCTGAAGTAGCAGAAACACTACCTCACCTTTCTACTTCATTGATCAAGATCTCCACCTAGATACTGAATTTCTCTAGTCTTTCCTGAAAGGTTTTAGAAAGGAAGAGCTATAGTTTGTTGAAAATCAAAGACTACTGCATGGAGCCAGGGGTAGATGGTACACAGTGTTGACAAGTCTGTGGTTATTGTCAAGTGCAGGTTTTATATCACACAGATGAAAATGGCACAGCTACCCACCTGTACCAAGCTGTCAAAAGCAAGAGCACCAGCAATAAACATTGAAATATTCAGGAAAAGCAAGGGGTTTCATTCTCGTTTCATTGGCAAAGGATTATCCATCACATTCCCACCAATAAATTTCTCATTATCCTCACGCACTAGAGAATTTGCAACAAATAATACAGATACTTTCCTAGTATTCTCTTTTGCTTCATGATCAGCAGATTTAATCTTCAAAAGTCTTGCAGATGATGTATTTTGGGTCTAGTTCTAAGTTTATCTACATCTGTAGTTTGTATTATTCTCAGATTAAGGCCTTCTTACTTTGTGACACTTGCAGCAGTCCACGATACACTCATTACTTTTCTTCTGCTGTTCATGGGATGATGCCTCAGAAATGCAGAGGCAGGCTATCTGTTCTGGTAAGTGCTTGATGCTTTCTTCAGACTTTTCAGAGAGACTCCTCAGTCCATTGCTGTCACTAAAAAGTAAGAAGGCATCACTTCCCAGGCAGCCACTCACTTATTATCTGAAGTCATATTTGACTCTCATCTCCTACTAACTCTTCTCTTTAAATTGTGACTGTGATGGTTTTCCTCTCCGTATGTGTACTGGAATTGTCAGACCTTATCAGTCATCCTTCTGACTGCTCTACTGACCTTTCCTTCACCTTCATGTTAGAAGCATGCTTTTCTGTTTTGACTTTTAATGCTTAGAACATGAATCACAGCTTAAATCTTGAACCACTGCTTAAATCTTCTTCAGTGCACATAAGCAGAACAGGAACACATTCAGATCATTTAGAGAGAAATGATGCAGTGAAGACTGGAAACAGCAGAAGAACAAAGCTAAGGATTAACATGCCACCTTAAACCCACTATGACAAACTACTGGTCCTAACACTTACGTGTCAAAATGTTGTCTAAGAAAATCACTAAAATCCATGATACAATCATTTTCCTGCTTGAAAAACTGCTACTGGCTTTGTGTGTTATATATTTTACTTATCTTGAAAGTTCACTCCAGATGTCTTTGGGCTAGAAAAGAAGGCTAGATAGAAAAAATGTCTGAAATAATAAATAAAAATGCCAACAAACAAAATGCCTTTAGATTCATGTTGTACCAGAATCAGTTTGTTTTACTAGCATAGCACTGTGATTTTGACATAAATGAATATATAAAACCAGATATTGTCTTTGTGTCTAATGTTAAGGACTCATTAATAATTGTACTTGTGGCTCACTGGTAGTTTAAGATGCATGTAAAGTAGCACAATTGGTGACAGCTTCAAGGACCAAGAAAGTGTCTACATGAAAGAGCGTGAAGAAACCCCTGGAACTGTTCATTACAGAAGTAATTTTACCTTGTGCAGAAGTACAGCCCAAAACAATGTGTACTGATAGAGAAGTTTATGGGTAACTGCCCCATTAAGAATGTTCATCTGAAATGTAAAATATGCTTAGACATTCTGGTTAAAGTCATTTGCTGTTAGTATCTCACAGCCTACTTAAACTCCACAGATCTTTTTCCTTTTTTCACAAGACCTCATCTCCACTGAAGTGATGATTTCCTCTTCTTCTATTGAAGATTCACTGTATTTTCAAGGTTGGAGATGTAGCAATCATCACCTGAAATCCTCACATCCTCAGGTTAGTCTTGGAGTCACATTTATGGTCAGTTTAACAAGACAAGATAGAGAACAAACTTTGCTTGAAGCCTCAGTTTTGCTTCTCACCTGTAAAACCTTGCAGTAATAATGTAATGTTTTTTTATATTTTGAGAATTTGAACTAGTCCTTCACAAAAAAAACCCCATGTTTCAGGACCTATCTCGTTTTGCTAACTGCTTCTCACAAAAACAAACAAACAAAACCAGACATAAAAAAAACCAAACCACAAACCAACCCCACCCTAAGCCCACAGCTCTGTAGCTCTGCAGAAGAGTAGGATGTATGTACACATAGCACAAAAAGGCAATGCATGGTGGAGCTCTGGGTGTGGCTCTTCCACTTCTCCCACTCTACTCCCACTGGACAGATGCCTGCCTCTGCTTTTTTGCTGCTGAGGTGTGGGTAATGCACAGCAAAACATGTTTTCTCATTTTTCTTCTTTACTGAATCCCCACCTGGTTTTAGGGTAAAGTTTTCTGAGTTGCTGGGTAGCAGTGGTGACCCCAATGCTGATCTCTAGTCAGTAAGGAAGATTGAGGTCTGTGGCAGTTCTGTGAGTGGATACTCAGGACTTCATTATTCTCCTGCAAGAGGGAGAGAAAGGGTGTTGTGTTGAGATCCTGGAGAAACTGAGGAAGTTTTTAGAAGTAGGAACAAATGGTGAAAAAAAAAAAGGAATTATTTCAGTCTTTTTGTCCAGCATCTCCAGGCACTTCTGTTTGCGTAGACAGATCTGCTGTAGTTAGTTGACCAGCAAGCAACACTCAGAGGGGCACTGACCTGAGCAGGCACAAATTCCTGAAACCCATTCTTAGTAACATGAAAATGTTCGAAGTCTTGAAAAGACTCACAGCCTATGCTGATCCCCACACTGCTCTTAAGTAAGTCAGTGATAGAGTAAGCTCATTTAAAAGACAAGATGGCAATGCCTACATCACACTTTGAGCTCTAGTCTTCTCTGGAAATTAGTGTCACACACTCCATGCCATAATCATTTAGGAGCTGTGTGATCCATAGGCAATAATAAACCAAACTGAACTCCACCCAAACCCCTATCTATCACTTTAATATGCATGCCAGTGAAGGTAACAAACCCAATGTCTTTGATTTGCAAGCTTGGTTTGGTTAGCACCTACTCACTAAACATTGTTACAATTAGCTACTCTATGCAGACAAGATGAAAACAGGTAAGAAACTGCTTTGAAGGTAAATTGAAGGGGGAAGAGATGACATTCATAGCTGAGTTGTTTTCCAGAGTTGCTGGTACAAACAGTGTAAATCACAAGCATGTAATATAAAGTGTTCCTTTCAGAAAATCTGAATTCTTCCAAGAGGGAAAACATACCTTCTTTTATTGAAATAGTAGAAGTAGGACCACATAGATCTCTTTTACTTACACAGTGTTTGCTGTTTGGGATTAGGTGAAATGATTGCGCTATATTCCTGACCAGGCATTTTTCCTAAGGGCTGAGTTTTATTCTTCAGTACTTAAAGCACACATTACAAATAAAAATTGCAATTCAAAGGGCCTTTTCCACTGAGGTCCACCCTCACCAGGCAGTCTCCTGTCCTTATCATTGCAAGGGGCTCATCCTTCTATACTGCAGTACTTGGCATCATCCTTGAACTTCACAAGATTAATTTTGGCCCTTTATTCTCTCTGGCTCCCTCTGAATGGCAGCTCTGCTCTCACTTATAATGATCAGTTCTCTCCAAATCAGTGTCAGTTGAGAAGAATTGAAGTATCTTTAATCCAAAACAGGAACTTGACTCCTGTCCCTCTGCCATCCCAGTTATGACTCAAGTCCATGACTGAAGTCCACAAGTATTTCTCCCTAGTAAGTTCTCAGTGAGCACTTCTGCCTCTGAAGATGTGCTGCTATCTTCTCCAGGAGTCTCTCCCAATACATACATCTGGTCAGGCCATGGGAACAGCTGTCCCTCTGCCCAAAACAGCAGTGATGTCTGAGAAGCAGAAGTTTCCATTTATGTAATAGTTCAGACCTCAGTCAAAATGTGTTAAAACATCCTGTTTGGGATTCAGATGCCTTTTTTTTTTTTTTTTTTTTCCCAGACTCTTTGGGATTTAGTTGGTTTGTTTTCATTCTCTTTCTATCTGAGCTCAACCAGTCTTCTAATGCAGCTCCAAAACTCTGGAGATCAGTGAGTAATTAATTCATCACTAGTGGAACTCTGGTGCCAGTGAAATCATGTGGAACTTTTGGCCATAAAAGGATGACCACTCACATCTAACAGTGACTAGTTTAACATTTGAAAGGAAGCCAGTGGAAGAGTGGAGTTCTCACTGTTAAGATCTATTCTATTGATACTCTGCAGATTCTAACTGTAAATGTAAATACGAAATTCTCTTTCTCAAGGAATTGCCATTGAGAGTTTTCTAATAAATGATGTGGAATAATTCATATGCTAGCATGTCAATATTTTTATTTTGTCTCTGTACAGTCTCTGCAAGTAAGAATGCAGTAAGATGACATATTTTTAATTTATTTATTGACTTAGAAAACTGGGGTAAGGAGTGAAGCAAACACTTCTTACTATACAGAAAGTGAGATCCAGATCCTCATTAGAGCATATATAGAATAGATTGGTTCATAGATTTGTTGCTCACCCTCAGAAGAAAGCAGTCAGCTTTTGCTGAGACTACAGAACAGTCTCAGCTTCCTGCCTTCCAGTCTATCTGTTTCTCTGGTGTTCGGCTCCTAGACTTGTTTCCCATGAATACTACTGGACTGGGAGAAGCTGCTCATTAAAACCTAAAGTCTTACACAAAGGAAACATCTTAGCAGCTGACTGAGTCTAAAAAGGGTTGAAAATAAACTAGGAGAATAACAGGAAGCAGTTCTAAAGCTCTAAATTTTGATCTACTCAAAGCTTACCTTAATTCTCCCTACACTTACAGCAGACTGTGGTCCCATTCCCTCTTAGTGTTTATTTTAAAGAACTTTTACAACCTACAAAAAACTCTTTGGTCATGGTGAGACAGAGTTTTTTTTCTATTTCTACAAGCAAATGTGAGATTTCACAACTCTTTTATCACATTACAAACGTCCCCCCATGCTGTGCATCATGATTGTGCAGACACAAGGCAATGAAGCTTACCAGGTTACCCAAGCACAGCTGAAGGAACAGAGTGTACTAAAAATACATGTATACACTCTACAGTTACATATGTGCACACAGATATTATGTTGTTTTGCAAGATGGAAAAGAAAAAATCTTTCCACCAAATGAAAACACTGAAAATTACATGACAACAGGAGCAGATGTTAAAGCAAATCATCTAATTAAGATTATTTCATCAACCGTTTTAAAAGACATTTAAAAAGGCAGTATAATATTAAGTCACCAGAAGAAATGTTGGTTATGCTTGCATATTCAGGGACAATAATACTATAGCTGAAGTTGCCCTTTCAAGCGTGAAAACAAATGATACTTTCAAAATTGTTTATTTTTTTTATCCAGCTGTGTTTCACATCCTGCTAAGGAAAAGTATACACATTAAAAAATTCTTAAGAACGCAACTCACAGCCAGGAAATTACAATTAAAACTAATAGAAGTTTTGCCTCAGTCAAGAATGATTTCCCTGTAGCATGGAGAATAGCTTCATTCAGGCAGTGGGAAGAACTGTAATACCAATTTACAAAGATAGGGAACCTCATTTTCACTTCTATTCTTTGCTTGGGTGGGCCAAATTCTGTCTCAGCAAAACCTGAATCAAAAGCCAGAATGAAGGCAGAACAATATGAGTCTGCATTTTAAGTCTGATGTTGACAGAAAATCAAAATCAAAATGCAGAACTTTGTCCTGCTCCTTTAGAATAATGTTACTATAAATTACTATCCCCTCCTCTTATGTTTGCTCTTCCTTTCAGTTATACTGTAAAGTGCAGTATTGGGTTTTTACTGCTCAGTGTCATTCTTACTGTAAAACATTCAATGTGGGAGAGGTGCAGGGACTGCCTCCTTACCACAGCATCATGTATATTCAGCTTCCTATTTCACTGAGTTCTATAATGAGGAGCACGCTTGACTTCATGTCACTTGATGAATTTTTATTTCCAGCTCTGACCTTTTTTATTTTAAAACGGCTGGTGGATAAAATAGTAGATATTCATTAAAAAAAAAAAAAATTGAGTGAAATATGTAATTCCACTCTCTTCTTTCTATCCTTCCTGAGATCCAGTTCATGCTGGAATTCATACTGGGCAGTTTAATTTCTGACAGGTCTCTGGTTGCACTTGTTTTCTTTGCTTATCATAATTGCTTCTGTAGGAGCATATTTTTACTACTTCTAAAGCAGTCTGCAGAAGTACATTATGCTTTAGAAGAAAAGAAAATTTTTGTTGTGAATGTTACAAAAAAGGGTAATAGTTCTCAATGTTGTCTGTTTCTTTTAACCCACCGTCATGCTTCTTTGTTAGTTTTCCTTGTATTTAAATCCTTCTTTCCCAAAACAGGGCATTGCAACTTCATCTCTTCAGGGGAACATGACTAGACTCTTTCTCTCACTAGTGTCATTCCTAGAATTTCAGAAGGAGGCTTTTCCCTCTCATCCTGGCTCCCATTATAGACTACTCATACAGAAGACTTTTTTTTTCTTCCTTTGAAGAGCAGTGAGTGACAGCACAAGCAAGTAAACAAGCTCTTTCTAACATCCTCCACAGGTGGTAGCTTACAAGCAGTGCTGCGGAAGAAAAGCAGGGACAGAAGGAACCTAACTAGCTGGGACAATGAAAGAAGTGCAGTGCTTAGTGCAAGAAAGTAAAGTGAGGCTTTAGGAACAGAACTTGTTTTTTACAGATGAAATTCTTGACCATAAAATTCCTCCATAAGAAGCTCAGTTGAGCTTCACAACTGTTTTGCCACATGATCAGGACTCACTTTCATGTTTTTGTATAGATGTTTTCAAGATGCAAATAAAACCATATTGACAAAGTTTGTATGTATCCCTCTTCCTTCCTGAATCATTTTGGCAGCAGATCAATTAAGCAGTAGTAAACCTTGGAAAGACACTAAATAGATGTTGCAATAGTGGATATTACTTAAAAGTATTCTTATCAATTATTTTCAGAGGTTGCCCCAGCAACAATGTGGAAAAAAACAAGCAGATTCTGACAACGTTAGAGCTCAAGTGGAATGTTTCCTCTTTCACAGACAAATAGTTCCTTTGACACTCTCGTGTTCACTGACACTATGGAAACTATTTCTTGAGAGCCTGAAGGTAATCACTAGACTCACAATGACTGGCAGACCCAAAAACCTGCTGTAAATTAGAAAAACTTACAGTGCCAAGTTCTCAGAGCAACAGCACCATTCTTTTGGTGAGGTGATCAGATTTTTCCAGAGAAAGCAAACTGTAAAGATGTTTTCATCAACAGGAAGTGGAACATCCAGTAAACCCTTCTGGTGCAGAGAATGACAGGGATATTATAACTGTTATTAAATACTTGAATTGATGTTCAAGGCTGCCATTGTTGAAGTCACCATAAAAAAAGATCAATAAGTAGTTGTTTTGTCATTAAAAAACAACAGGTTGGTGAAGGGTTGAGATATACTATTTCCTTCAAAATACCTCAGAGACAAGGAATACCTGAATATTTAAATAGTCTTAAGTCAATTCATTTGAAACAATAGCATCAAAAGTACTAAATATTTATACCACATGAAGAGAAAGAAATTATGACCGGGAGCTTAAACACGGTAGATGTGTCATGGCAGACTGCCACAGCTGTAAGGCAGAGCTTCTTTTCTGACTGTTCCCTTGCATTTTTCAGTTGACTAATGAAAGCTAGTTTCCAATAGAAAAATGTAAGAGCCAGGAATTGTGCTTGCTGTCTATTGTGAGTGGATATTGTGGTGTGTTGGTACACAGCAGTGGTGGATGGCTCCTCACAGAGAGGAACAACCATTATCCAGAAGTGATTCCTGGTGGATGTTGATATGGGAGTTTCCTAGCTCAGGAGGAAAGTTAAATGCTTTCTCTACTACCATATGTTATCAACTTCACTAGCTGCATTTAATTTGTTTCAGCGAAGAAAAATTCAGCTGCAACTACTGGAATTGAAATTTTGGCAAAATATTGACTTTCAGATAGGCAGTGTTTCTTTCTTCTTCACATGGACATTTCAACCAAGTCCTGGCATTTATATTAAAACTCAAAATTTTCATTTGAAAATCCAGTGTTTTCATTCAAAAATTATGTATGTATTTTTTAAACCAACCCCCACACATGCTACAGAATAGTTAATTACTCCTATGTCTTCATTAGATAGACACTGTTCTGTTAATTTTGAGCTAGTGTCATTAAGCTGAACTTTCTGGATGACTACACTAACCCCTGTTTAAATGCATTATCAGGTCACATCACAAAAATGAAACTGGTTAAAATGACTAAGATCTTTGAATTATTAATATATTTCTTGCACAAAGTGGCTTGTAAACCCCCAGACTCTCTCACTGCTAGTTGATACAAGCCACCTTTGTACAGATTTGAGTAACCCAGCAAAACAGAACTGTTGCAGTATAACCTTTAGTGCTGGTCTGAAAGCTGAGAGGGTGAAACTTCTGCTCTGTACTCAGTTCTTCACAAGTGTCTTCAAAGAGAGTGACATTTCAAGGGCCTTTCATTCTATGTCAGAACAGGTCTGCTCATGAATTTGGAGCCAGAAATAGGAATGTGCTCATTAATTGTGATGTCTCCCTGACTGGGTTGGACAGTAGCTGGGCAGTGTCTTTGCTGGGTCCTACAGCACTTGGAGTTTATGCTCCATTGAACACTTGAAGCTGAAAACAAACAAGGGCAAGACATAGGTAGAGGAAAAGCTAATCTGGGAAGTGAATAGATAACGTCTTAAACCTCCTTTTTCATGTAGTGTTGAAGGAGATGTTTGTGGTCTGTGGTGAGAAGTGCTATGGGTTTGTCTGTGCATTTAGCAATGTTTTTTTCTCTGTATGAACACGTGACAGTCAAAGCCCTTTATATTTGTTGCAGCAGATGTAGAAAGGCATAAGGCCTTACAATTTCCTCTCCTATAGAATGGGTATTTGTGTTTTTCTAATGGAGGCACTTGAGTGGGTAACTTATGCAGTAAAGACACCCGAGGCATTACTGCAAAGGTCAAAAAAAGTCTGTTTTCATTTTTCTCACATATTTGTGATGCTGGCTCACATATACTGTGCTAAAAAAGTTTTCTTTAACAACTTTCACCCAGAAATACCCTGTTGCCTGTTTGCCCTCTCTGTGTAAGATTAGATGAAGGCAAGCTTTGCCTTCACTGTTAGCCAACCATAGGTACACTGTGGTTAACATCCTGCCACAGCTCAACCAAAAGGTGTTGTTGACAGGCAGACTGTTTTGTCTTGGGCTCATGATTTGCTTCCAGTTGCCTGGGGCTCTGGCATTGTACATATGCTCTGAGAAAAACTACAGCAAATAGGCGAAGAAGAAAATGTCGCAGAGGTCATCCACAACTACAGGGAAAATGAGCCCTAAGACATCTATGTCATGCTGCACACTGTTGGCAGACTGGGGCCTTCTCACAGCCCTCAGGAGCTATCACATCTCTTGTCCCACTCACTGGCAGAATCAAATTGCATAGCCTGGCTCCTGTAGAGCTCTTCTTAAAGGAGACAATTTGGGGGCTGGAGTTGCAGAATTAGAAAGTCAAACTGATCTGCGTTACATATTTAAGACAAT
Source organism: Xenops minutus (assembly GCA_035221455.1). Taxonomy (NCBI): domain Eukaryota; kingdom Metazoa; phylum Chordata; class Aves; order Passeriformes; family Furnariidae; genus Xenops; species Xenops minutus. Next base: position 23,852,796 of record JAWWEE010000162.1, on the reverse strand, counting down.
GTATCAGAACTTGATTTGCATCTTTTACCTCATTCTCACTCATTCCTTTCCTACCTAACCCTTTTGGCTCAAACAAACCCATAAACTGAAGAGCAAAAACTGCATGTCAATAGCCAGCTGCCCGCCCTGTGCACTCTAGGACCTGATGGAGGGTGACTAAAGTGTGGGAGACAGGGAAGAGATGCTGATCCTTTTCTCAGATTTTGGCTTTCACAGACGTAGTAGGTACATAGCAATGGAGCCCAGCAGGCTCAGGATTAGAAGTGAATTAATAAGGAGTAAAGGTTCAAAAGTTTGCCTTTCTCACTAAAGTGTTAGTAGATCAACTACAACCTCAGCAAGACTTGCCTTGCATGATTTCTTCAAAACTTTCCAAAACCAGAGAAAAAAGATCAATCAGTTATGTCCATCACTGAAATAGTAGGCATAGTTTTCACCTCAGAAGTAATTTTTTGATGTTAGTGTTAAAAAATGCCCTGTTTCCCTCAGCAGTTATCCAACTCGCCTTTGCAATGGCAATGTCAATTATTTCAACTTGAAGCACCCGAAACACACTGCACCTATTCAGAAGTGGAATTAAAAAACCAGATAAATAAAAAGCCTCAGCTTGAGGCTGGAGATAAGTTCCTCTATCATCTGACACAAGTTGACTTTATTTATTAGAAAAAATCTAAAGCCATTTCAAAGGTGGCACTCCAGCATGCAGTTGCAGAGTAGGGGACAATTACTGACATTTGTGCTCTGCACTGTGAAGAGGAGAAGCTGGGAGAGCTTCCTTTGCTTATCCTTTAGGTCACTGCCACAAGGTAGAATCCAATATGTTTATGGCACAAAGCAAGTACCAAATACTGAGACAGTGACAGTACAGCATTAGAGACAGAAGCAAAACTGTGAGTGGTCATAAACCACTGGGCGTGTCTCACACTGGCTGTTTCTTTCCCAGGAAGGCATCACACCTTTGTGTGGCTGGAACACACAGCTAATTCAGCTGCACAAAGCTGCTACCAGTAAGTCTTTTGCATTAACCTGAAATTCTGGCCACCTTTTACACCTGCATTTCACAGGTGCCTCAAGGCACAAACACATTAGATCTGCAGAAGTTGTCTGCAATCTCTTGACTCTCTAGACCCTTTTTCTGCCATTTTGACTGCTTAGCAGCTCTGATGTGATCCTTCTCACCAGAATTTCAGGGTAGGAATAGGCAGCCTCTAATCCTGATGGCCAGGGGATTTATCCCACCACACCAGCCCAGCCCGATAGCTGCAGCAGATCATGAAGTAAGGAGCTACCCTTCATAGCTCTTGCAACATGTAGTGTTTGGGTGGATACCACACTCCCCCTTACTGTGATCCTTGCTGCAGCCATCAGCATGATTGCTCAGCATGTTTGAGGAAGTTGCTTCGGAACTTATGAGTAATTTCCTTTAATTTCATTTACTGGTGTTTGGCATGGTTTATCAGTCTGAATTTACTCTCTGCCGAATATGGTGGGCACAAAGCTGCCATAAGCAGAAGACCCCCTGTCTACAACTGGTGGACACAACTGGTCTAGATCACCCAGATCAGCAAATTCCCACCTAGACTGGGTCGCTGCTTGTGGAACTGCTGCAGATTCTGATGATCTGCACATTTAAGGTTGTTCAGTCCTTGTTTGCACTTCTCTGCACTGTCAGAAATATCTTGATTCCTTTGTGGACATTCAAAAACCTCTTATTTTCCCATCCAAACCAGAAACAGGTTATTAAATTGACAGCTTGAAAGGGTAGATTTAAATCTTTGCATTATTTAAGAATTCATCTACTTTGTTTTGATAGGGCTCTAGTGCGAGCTTTTCATGGTATAAACAAAACCAATTACTGAGAATGTGGTGATGAGGCAATAATTTTTTTTACCATACACTTTGAATGGCAAAAAGCAAAAGCCATTCATCTTAACCTATCAATAGTTGTGTGATAAATCACATAATACCTGTATGTGGAGAAAAGGTTCAAAGATTTGTGTGTGTACAAAAAATACTTGTTTTCATTGCATGTTATATTTTGAAACAGACTTTTCTAAACATGTACTCACAGTACATTTTGTTTTCAGCATAGTACTAAGACAAAACAAAACAAGTCTTGTATCAGGACTTTTATCAAAAGTTGTTTTGGTTTTCATGACCTATATAATTTTATAAATGTATGTATTTTTTGCCTTTTTAAAGCAGCTTTTTAGGAGTATTTTGTCTTTTTATAATTAGATAAAAAATGGGAATCAAACTGAAGTGGAGCAGTGTTTTCTAGAAGTAAGTAAGAAATCAGTGCAGGGAGATTGCTGTCTTATGCATCTGAAATATGACAGGGTGTTTTTTTCCTTCCCCTCCATTGCACCACAGAGTGCCTTGTGTACCAGGTACAGAAACTGTGACAAAATGTCAAAGTCCATACTCTGTTAAGGCTGGATTTTGTTTGCTCACCTTGGTGAGAATTTATTTTCATGGGAGTTTATCTGGTGAGTCCACAGGACAGTTCCTTTTGACTGTTGGTTTGATGATCCTTGTGGTTCCCTTCCAACTTAGCATATTCTGTGAGTCTGTGACCACTGGATCCCCCCAGAGCAAGGGAAAACTATGATACAGCACAAGCCTGTGGCTGATTCCCCTTTTAATCATACATTTTACATAATATATGAAACAAATAAAAAAAAATAAATGAAATATACTTATATAATTACAAATAATATATACATACACATGTATGTAGACATACATATAAAGTACATACATTATACATAATGAATCTACTTAGAGAAGTTTATTCAAGAAATTTTACTGTAGAAATCCATCCTATGGGGATCAGCCCGACATTTTTCACTTTATCATTCAGAGGCAAATGCATATAAGCATGATAACCCTTATCAGGCACAAACCCTTTTAATAGCTTGCTAACGGTTCGGAATATTGACAGAATAGCTTGATGGCCCACAAGAAGCCACACAAAGTTTCTGATAATGACATTATACTGATGAAAAGGGGGCTTAAGATTTTCTTCGAGGGACTGTTGTTCAGGGAACTAGAGAAGCGCATCCTAGGCCACAAGCACATGTGTATTAGAATGAAAGACTGAAGCACCCAGAGGAAAGAACAAAGACCAGTTGCCATTTAACCTGATTATAATTCAGGGGTATGGCTATTCTTTAGCCTACTTTTTAAAAGTGGCTAAAAATACAGATGGCTGGATTATGCTCCCCACTCTCTACTCCCTTCACCCTGCAGGAGGAAGGGTCTGGAGCCTCCTTGTTTGCACAGCACATGTGAGGGCTGTCCCCAGCATGTCCCCACTGCTTGTGAGCACACAGAGGCTTTGGGCAAGTTGCCCATTTGCACCAGTGGTGTGAAAGATAGGAGCAGACTGAAAGGGATGATATGGTAGTTAGCAAGAAGGGTATAACACCCCATCAGGCTTTCCAGCTGTTAGTTGTACCCAGCCCCACTAGATGATTCAAGTAACGTCTGAAGTTAAAGACAGAGTTATCCCACCAGCTGTCAGCCCCATTTGTGTATGCTATGCTATTTAAATTTAAGTGTGAACTATAGTGTATCTTATTAAGTTAGAAGTGCTGTTTTAATATTAACATATACGTTGGAGGGACATTTTTAGGATTTTTGGCAGGCGATGTTTGGTTTTCACTTTGGAAACTTGTTGGGGAAAAAATTTCGCCAAGAAAGCAAAGTTTTCAGTTTTGGAAGTGTTTAAGTAAACCACATAAATGTTATATCTGGAGAAGCCTTCTGGACTTAAAGTTAAGTGTGTGCAAGGTATGTCTGGCTACTACATTAAATCTTTCTCTTAAAGCTATTCAACTAGCAAGATTTCACAATGAAAATCTGTGGCAATTAACCCCAAGAGATACACCCAGCTGTAGCAAATGCTTTATGCTATTTATTCTAGGGAGGCTGGTTCTTACATCCTTTCCACAGCAGGAGCCTTATGTCACTCTTTTCTGGATGGTATTCTTGGAATCTTCTGTCTGATGATTCAGGAATAAATCTCATCACAAATATTTGTAGGACCTATTTTTTTTTTTTCTGCTGTGATTTCTGGAAAAAGACTTTTCATAGGAAAAAGTTGGTATGAACACATATCCCATCTACAAACTTCTCAACAGAGCTTCAAAATGCTTAACTGTCATCTTGCCATTTCTGAAACATGTGAAGCTTTAATTTTAAAATTTAAGGCAATTTAATCCTACATCCCTCCATTCCCACTGCAGTCATTCAGATTTGATTGTTGATTCAAATGCTGAAAATCGTTTGCTAGATAAAATGCCGTCTAATCTGGCTGGTGCTAATTACAAGCGAAGGTTCAGGAATGGAAACTTACTTGGCTTTGAAAAAGATCAGCTTTTCAAAACATGGCATACATATATCTATATATAAAAACTATACTATTATATATAATAAAATAAAGATAATTCAATATCTGGATGATTCTTATTCTTGCATTTTAAAGGTCTAGGATTTATCTGTTTTGACTGTGACAGACATCTTCAGGTTGAAGTACCTGTAGTAAAAAATGCACACAAAAAAACTTTGTGTAAAATTTGAAATCCTAAAAAAGGCAGAAAGTTGAAAACAATACATATATGACTTGGTTTCACAAAGATTTGAGGAGCTATAAAAGACGGATATAAACCCCAATATTCCATGACATATCACAGGTTCAGAGTTTACAGCTGTGGCCCCAGCAGCACTTTTTGTTAATCCCACTCCAACTTTATCAATAATTCTGTCTGAACTACATGTAAAAACACAAGATTCTTTGAAGTCTGGAGACAAAATTCAGCCAAATTGTCTCTGGGCAAATTTCTGTCAACACAAAGCCCTGTGGAACTGATTTAAAGTCAATGGGAGCTTTTAACGAACAAGAGAATTGGAGTGGCAGGGGGCACACAGGAGCAGTTTACACCACCCTTGTTCCTCACTGCATGTTAGACAATACCGGGTTTGTGCAGCAGGCAGAGGGAAAAGAAATAGCTTACAAAGAACAACCACCAAAGTGAAAACTAGCAAAAAAGGAAGAGTGAGAAAGCTGCTTGTCCAACTCCTGTTGTGGATAGCACCATAACACAGGAACAGAATGCTGGGTTAGAGCAGCATCCGTTCTACCTGATACATTCTTCAGTGTTAGCCATTGTGGATGTTAACATAATTTCACAGAGGTGAAATGAGAATAAGTAAAACAGTCCACCAACTTCCCTGCTAAATATATTGAGCAGAATATTGAAAATGCTGCTGACATATTCAGGCAGGCTGAATGGTAATTATGTCTTTGCTTTCTCTGAGCTTCAGTTTGTGTTTCTTTTCTGTCACAATTGAAACCAAGCTAACAGTGCTGTTGCAGACTGGGGAGGACATCATGCCTGCCATAGAAAGAGTGATGGTGGTACAATAGTCTAGAACTCCTCATGCAGAAGTGTAAGCATGTCATATGCTGTATATGGCAGAGAGACAACTTCATCTCTTACACAATTACCTCTAGGCGAGGAGAGGTGAGCCATTTAAAGAGACATGACATTACCCAATTACTAAGGACAAAAAGCAAATATTACCTACAAAACCAAAATGATGCAAGAACGATTAGAAGTACAATGGTTTATAATTCCATCCTGCTTTCACTAAAGTCAGTTTGACTATTTCAACATGGACAGAATTATGCCTGCTGCAATTCCTCAGTGGAAGTTTGGTTGAGGTATAATAGCTGGTGCCATACTGATAACAAAGACTGCTGCGGGAGCAGTATAGCAACTACAAGCTGACAAGGTCTTGGAATGGAAAGTTCTACCTACCAGCCCTTGCTGAGAGGCAGCCATGGGGTCTGAGTCCAGCATGCTGGATCACAACAACCACGTGATGCTGGATCACAACCTCTGTGACACATTTCTTGGGAGTTTCCCTATTCAAGTATTGATTATGCCTGACCTTTCCTGACATCTGAAATCAGTCAAGGAGGAAATTAAATGGTACTAGATTATCTGTAAGGCAACTATTTAAGCATGCAAATATATAGAGGTCTGATATGTCTCAAGAAAAAAGAATTACTCCTTGATGACTGAACTGAAAATTGCAAGTATTATGCTTTTATTTGCTGGGTGTACTTACAGAATGATCAATAAACTCAGAAATGCAGCTGCAAATTCTGTGTTGAAGACTTGATGGAAAAGATATACTTTCCTCCAAAGATGCTGAGGCAATGAAATCAAAACTTCTGCTAGACAGGGTCATTTTCCATGGATTAAACAGAGCATATGTTTGTTCAGAACAATCTAAACTCAAGCCTCAAACTGAATCAGAAAAGGATTTCAACTTGCTATTTTCCCATATGTATATACAATCACTAATTACTTGCATCTTATTGAGCTAAGTAGGTCTTAAACTGTTGCATTTGAGTAATTTTTCACCTCTCTGCATTGAAAACTATTTGAGATATCTGTCAACCTATACCACTTTTCAAATTTTTCCTTAAAATTTTTTTTTTTTTTTTTGAAGACTGTAAAAAAAATTTGAGAGCAGGCAGTCACCTGGTTTCCTGTGCCTCTGCACTGGCATACTGACCAATGCTGTCAGTTTGAAATGTCTTGTATATAAAATGAGGTATCTGGCTCCTTAGGGGCAGATGGATTTGTTGCTGGCTGTTTGTGAATAGAGAGCTTCCTAGCCCATACTGTTGTGCAAATGTATTAGCAGGACAACCACACTTGAGTAGGTAGGGCTTACTTTCATGTTATCAGTAGCCCCTCCTCAAAGCAAATCACCGTTTGTTCTTTCCATGTTAACTGGTCTTTAGTGTATTATTTAAGCCACAACATACCTGAAACACATGAAGAGAACAGAGCAGAAAGGTGGAAAATTAAATAGCCATTTCTACTGCTTTAATAAGGAATATCTGACTCAATTTCTTTCTCTGTATGGATGCAAGAAGATGCAAGATTCAAGTTACCTGTATGTTTCTGTCAGGGGAAAAGAAGAAAACTCTTATTATGTTTGTCCTCTGTCCTGGTTGTAAGCTGGATGAAAAGAGCACTTTCCTGAAGCTGTTGGTTAAATATTGAAGAGTACCTCCTGAAAAAAACAATAGCTAAGAAAACAGCTGAGATACTGACAAGCTTGCAAACAAAAAAATAAACACACAGGCAGCCTGGTTTCCTAACACTTCCAGCTCATCTCTGAGCTGAAAGCTGCAGAATATATGTTGGCTTTTGGCTGCCTGTCTGAACCCAATAGTAACTATCAATAACTTGGGAAGTTTGGTTCCGAGTTTTAGTAGTGCCTGAGTGCCTGCAAGTTAATACCAGGTGTATACCCAGTTCAAGAAATTCTTCAGTTCCCTGCTTTCTATATGTGCTGATGCAAGAATCTTTTGTTTCTTCTATTCTCTTCTAACCCCTTAATCCATCAGGTTTCTGTCTGGGACCAGACTGTAGTAGTACATCTATAACAGGCTATACTACTTACAGAAACATTTTAGGTGATGCAGTCGTTTTCTTATTTTCACAGCAGCCTAGATTTTAGGTGTTTTTCGTTTGGTTGGGTGGTGGTTTTTTGTTGTTTTGTTTGGTGTATTGGGTTTGGGGTTTCTTTTTTCTTTTTTCTTTTTTTTTTTTGTTTTAGTTTAGAGTGCCAGACACTCATCCAGAACACATTTCTACTCATGTGGTATTCCTCAACTGTTAATTCCACTATATCCTTGCCTATTCACAACTCATTATATAAGATTAGTAACTTAAATCACATGGCAGTCTTTGTACTTGTTGACTGGATGACGGTGAGTGCCCTACTGGGGCACCAATACCTTATTTGCAAATAAAATAAGTTGTCACTTAGTGAAAAGCCAAACATTTGTGTGGGCAGATGTCCATTAGCACAAATGTTCATGGATTAATCACCAAAAGGGGTGTGAACACTTTTGAATAGGAAAGCAATTTAGAATTCATGCAAACATTTGTGAATAATTTCCCTAGCTTTTCTTTAGCTTGGAGAAGGCCTAATGTTTTGATGTGGGACTCACTGATTATTTCAGTGAAAAATGGACTATCAGAACTGAAATCTGAATTAAAGTTTCACTGAGATATTCACAACCAAATTTCTTTCCCTCTACTTTCAACTTTTACCTTCTATCGTATTGGCTGCGAGACGAAAGCATTTTACAAAGCATGGCCATGCACTGTACAACACTGTAGCAGCCCAGAGCAGAAATGAAGAACCATTCTGAGACTCCTTAAACTGATCTAACAACTTCTGTTTTCAAATCGGCATGTTCTTTTAAGTGTATTTTAGTGGTATGTTCCCATTACTTACTATCTGCAGATGGGCATATCCTACACAGTGCTTTATAAAGTGATTTCCCCCATTTTCAGCTACACTTAATGTGCTTATTGAGCATATATTACCTCAAAGATATCATCTGTATGCGATTAAATGCAGCTTTGTAACAGAAGCTGAGATCTCTACCTGTGATTTACAGACTACAGAAAATGTTTCTTAAACAAGTAGCCTTATGGAAATAGGGCCCTTACACTTGCAAGACATAAAACCTTAGAAGGACCCTGCATGTTAAAACTGTTGTAGTTGTTCATTGTTGATTAGATAGCTCTTTACAGGTGATTCTCTCCCTACTGCAGCCAGAGTGAGTTAGAAAGACAGAACTTACTGCAGATAATTCTAACGAAAGCAGATAAGCAAAAAAGCTGCTTGATCGATTGTCAGCATCAAATAAAGGAGCTTTAGGAAAACTTAGGTTTGTATTAATGTCTGTGAATTGCAGAAAACTATTTACTTGACTCCTGACACTAATATTTTGAAAGGCAGTTTTTGAGTATTAAGGGCTTGATCTTTGCTATTTCAAAGATTTACTTAGGACTAAAGGTACAGAATTAGATCCCTAGCACTGGATATATGCTTTAAGAGAAAAAAATACTGCAGTTACATTTTAAGCACATATTTAAAGTAACATATCCGACTATAATAACATATCCATTAGTTATAAACATCAGCAGTTGTTCAAGCACAGCTGTTTATAATGATAGTATATGACCTGACCTTCATAACAAATCCATGTAACTTAATGGAGACCTAATGCTATGAACACAAAATATAAATAAGAAAAGGAAGCACAATGTCTGACCAATACTAGGAACACCCCTTTTAAGCATATTATGCCCTCTTTCTCTCTCTCCACATTCCCCTATCCCACCCTCATGATTTTAAAAATTAAAAAAAAAAAAAAAGGCAGAAGAATTTTTATAAAGTCTCTGAAGTCCTTTGTTACACATTTGTCCTTCCCCTGCTCATGGGTATCATCAGCATGAACTTAAATTTTCTCAATGACAAAGCACTATTATAACCTACCATTTTATAAGCTGATCATTTGTATTGCAGTGTACAAAATCTGGTCTTTCTTAAGGAAAAACATTATGCCCGCTAACACGTACCACCAGTGAGAAAAATCAGCAGCCTAAAATGCACTTCCCAGTTCGCACAGCCGAATTGAACATCCTGGACAAAGATCAGAACCTAGGGAAAACTGCCCAGGAGAGAAAGCATAGGGAAGAGGTACACCACAAAAACCTTTGTCACAGATGAAAGCAAGGAAAGGGAGAGCCCCTCTGCCCTCAGAAGGTGCAGTTTGTGGGTAGAAATGAATGAGAGAGAGAGTGAGGTAAGGCAGAACTGCCTTGTGAGGTGCAACTGTGACAGCTGGCCAAAAGCACACTAAAGAAGAAATCGGGTTGTGGGATGTGACAGACATACCCATCTTCCACCCTCATGTTACTTTTGGCATAATGATTCTGTTTCTTACTGGTGAAGCCCAGTTGTGGTAAGATAGGCTTAACAGCTATCGTTCCCACAGCATCCACCCGTCCCTCCCCCCAGCAAATCCCACTGTCAGGAAAGAAATAACCATGAACTTTTTCACATCTGACCCTCCCTTGTGAGATCCTTATAGCTGGTAGGAAAAGAGCTATAGGAAGAAAACCAATGTATGCTCAGAAAACAAAATGCACAAAGCGATCTTGGGCTGGATGAAAAAATTTGCTGGTGCTACAGAGAGTAATGAGAATGGGAAAAATTTAGATTGTCAAGTATGATTGTAAGATGTATTTTTAAACACTGACCTGCATGGGAATAAGGGACGAAAGAGAATAGAAGGTAAAACAAGTTAAGTACATGTAGTCTTTTAAAGCCTTACTGAATTGCACTGTGAAACCCTAGCTTATCTAATTAGCTTATCAGAATCATTTTGGTAACATAACAGAAAGTGATGCAGTGCTCTCTCTCCCTTTAATAACAGCTAGCTTAATTGATACTAGTAAGAGTTCCTCTGTTATCAGTTGCCAGGTAAGAGCAGTGCAGCAGTGCTGTGGTGCCTGCCGAAACTGCTGGGCTTATTTTTCCCTCCCGAGACCGGGGAGCAGTGTGCCTCCTCTAGCCATGCTCTGCAAACAGCTGCAGTGTATCACGGAGGGCTGCAGCACACTCAGCCCCTCAGCTCTGTAGGCAGCCTGTTCCTCCAAGGGACCCCAGCGACAGCCAGCTGGAACCAGTTGGGATACTGAGATGGGAGCTTGTGCTCAGCAGCGCTGTTGGGTTAAGGCACAGGGGCTGAATGAAACACAATCTGACTCTGACCGATTACTGAAAACACATGGTCCTGGGAGTAAAATGAGCTAAGGAAATATTCTGAGTGGAAAATCAGAGGAGATAAAAGCAGATAAAATGCCATAGTTGAAACTGTTGAAAAATGTGGAGGACAACTGGGGATGTTTTAAACCATCTTGCCTGCTGAATCTGCTTGCAATGAATAGGGTCTCTGTAACTTAGTATTTGATGAGAATGGCTTCCGTGCACTGTACTTTTTTGCAATAGTTTTCAGGCCACAAATGAGAAGGCATGTAATGACTTTTCAAGGGAGAAATTCTCCTCATTTAGTTACATCAATGAGTAGTATGAGAATATAATTTTGCAGGATTGGATATGGGAAGGAAAATTTTGCACATTTCCAGAATCTCAAGAGTGTTAAAAAGTAGGTCCTTTTACTAGACATAGTCAAAGAACAGAATCATATTTTTCGCAGGCAGTTCCTTCATTCTTTCTAATTTTAAGTCAACTATTTGTATTTATTAAGCCTTATTTTAACTGTAGATGAGCAGAAGGAGACATTAGGGCTGCAGACAGCTGGCAGGAGCATCGCAAAGCTGTGCTCTGGTGGTATATACATTTCACTGTATCCAGCTTGTGCATCTCTTTGAAATAGTGAACTGCACAGAGAAGTAGGATGTAAAAGAATTGGTAGTGGGTCTTCAGAGAGTTGTACAGAATACCACATAAATAGGTTAATCTGCCAGCTGGATTCTTTCTAGAGGAAATTATTTTAGAAACTTGTGAGAGAGCTTTTATCTTGTGAACTGGGAGCCAGAATATTGATCCCTTCTGTATCTGTGGGAGAAGATTTCCCCCTAGAAGCTGGGCAGGGAATAATGAGAGAACTGTGGCATTAGCTGTGAGGGATGCTGTGAGGACATTCAGCCACAGCCCAAAATCTGCAAGTCTATCCCTAACATCTAAACTGGCCTATGCATTGCTCTGACCTGTCATTTTATAAACATTTGGGATTTTGAGAAGCAAATTACTCAATTTGCTTCTCAATCCTTACTCAATTAAGGATTGAGTGATGTTCTAATACTGAAAATAGTTTACTGTATTAATAGTGTTTTTGTTTTGGTTTTTTTTAGTATTTTCATGTTGCTATATTTCTTCTCCTAAAGAAACTCTTTACAGGTTTTTTTAACTTACTAAATATTATAATGCTTCATAAATTCTTCCATTTGGGTCTGTAACTGTGTATGAACTGAATTATTGACTAATGCAAGTAACAGGTTACAAACAAATACTCTAGTACTCCTGGATGCTTAAAAAGTCCAGGGTAGCAGTGCAGTATTTCAGCTCTGGAACTGGGTTCTGCATTATGACTGACTGTAGCATAACAGACAAATTTCGAATCTTCAGCTTCCTAATTGCTCCTATACTATTGAGATCTGGGTGTCTAAGTATCTTTAGAGAACTGACTCTATATAATGAGACTCTTGCTATAGCACAGAAATTCTTGACTAAGTTAGCATTTCTCAAATTGCATGAAAAATATTAGTTGCTTTTCTGAAGAGATACTATCCCTTGTCAGGCTCTGAGAATGTGGGAGCAGGAAGTATATTTAGTATTTCAGTCACAATGCTTTTCTGGGGGAAGAAAAAGACACAAACTAGTGGTTCTCAGGATCTTTTGTGCAAGAAAATGGTGGTTAAGGTTACACTCCCACAGCTTATAGGAAGCTGGTGGGCGTAAATCATACAGTTGGTTTCTGGCTTACTGCCATGGTCAGACAGGTGGTTCTTTGCAGCCCTAAAAGGCATGAGGAAGTTGTCTTACAATGATAAGTATAGCTCATAGCTTCATTAATATTTCTTTGCAAAAAGTTCTAGGTAAGGACCTGCAAAAAATTTTCAGCTTTTATATGTATATAAGTTTTTTGTTTGACTTTCTCATGAGTCAGCTGTGAAAGTAGTATTGAAGTTTCTAACACTTTTAAGTAATACAGAAGATGAGACAATTAAACCTATTTAGATCTTGCAAGAAAAGAAGAATTTAATTTGGGAATTGAAATCCTGATGCATCATGATCTAAAATCTCAGCCTTAAATGATGGATTATCAAGGGGTTAAATGAGAGCTAGCTAAATTTTGTCTCTCCAGTATTTCTGGGATTTTATTCTACTCCATTCATTCTTGTTTTCCCCCAGGGGAATTATCTGTCCTTCTGCTGCTTCAGCTAAAGATTTTCCCCAAGCTGTTTTCTCACTGTGGTAATGGTAGAAGGCATGATTGTCACTTTGTCCAAAATACTCCCTCTTGGCTGTGAATTCCCATCCTCAGGCCTGCCTGTGCTGCCCCCTCAAATGATGTAAGAGACCCTCACTTCCTGGGGTTTTACACTCACAGGAAAATATGTGCTGGCAGCTTTTCCAGTAGCCATATGAACATTTTAACCACAGTTTGAAGCTTCTCAATTATTTCTGCCTAGGTATGTTGCCTTTCACTTGTTCCTGTCGATTATATATCTGTGCTGTGTATTTACAATAATGAACAGACAAGGGTAAAAATTAGTATCTGTGCAATTAGCTGAATGAGTCAAGATTGTTACAGTACTGAAAGGTCAATGTCACACTGAGATCTATTTTTCACAAGTTACAATTCTGATGACTCCAGATTTGTTATTTACTGGTCAATTTGGTGAGACAGGTAATTTCATGATTTGACAGCAATTACACCACTTCACAGAATACTGAACCTTCAGAGGAGATAAACCTTGTTTTCTCACACAAATTATTCTTTTGACTACAAGTATTAAATCTCAGTCAATACCAGGGAATAATATTGCTTAAATATAACAAGATTAACAAATATACATGATTTGCCACACTCATAGCAATGATTCTAGGCGGAAGCAAGCTAGCTACTAACTGTGTTTCAGTCTCAAAATTTAATACTTTGTGGTGATACTTCATTATTTAAGATCTTCAGATTGTTACCCATGTACAAATACATTCACTCACTATTTACACTAGGAGATATGTCTTGTCTTCATCGTGTGGCCTTTGACTGATCAGCTGAATCAAACCCTGTAACTTGACTTAGATGTTTTATGCTGGGATACTTCAGTATTGTCCCAGTCTGTCCTCCAGGTTTTTAGCGCACCAGTGGGAAGCAGTGGTGATTTAATACCTTATCTGAGTGTTTGCTGACAAGGAGTTACTTTTCTGCTCTTAGCCTGCAGGATAGTTAACAGGAAGGATGCCAAGATAATCAGTTGTAAAGACTTGATATTTATTACCTGAAAGAATCCAATAATCCTTTACATAAAGAAAAATGTATTTGTCTAAGGGAGAAAGAGAAGCACATTTTACAGAGGGTTAGATCTATACACTTCACATCTGACTGAAGTTTTTCAAATGGTAATTAATTGCATTGGAATAAGATGTATAATCTTAATCCAGAAGATTAATATTAATCAGCACTGGCTGACCATGTGGCCTTGCCAGAATACCTGAACTCCTCATGTGTGGAAACTGCTTCCCAACTTTAGAAGGCAGGACATACTCCTTGTCCGTGCTTCTCTGAACCACTCTTCAGAGACATTGTCAGGATAATTACAATGTAAGAAAAAATAATGATTCCCATTAAGCTTATGATGCTTGCACCTAAAACTTTGAGCAATAAATAATACCTAATAAGATCTATAGCATGAGAATATAGAAGAAATACTAATAATGAACCAGACAAGAGTTGTTTCAAACTTTTTTTGAGCATGCTATATATTTTTTTCTGTTTCTATGTAATATTTTGTGAAGTCTCAAGGAACAATTCTTAGTTCACTAAGAACCATCTTTTAGCATCACATGAAAACACTGAGAAAAAGAAAGCAGGATCCCACTCTCATTAAACGCAAGAATAAATTCCAAGATGCTATCCACTGATAGTGAATAGTCCCGTTAATGCCAGTGCAGGTGTTACAGTGTGAGTGCTGCACTTCAAAAGGGACTCCTTCAATTGTTACAAATGTGTAAAGTAAGGCTTGCCTTTTCTTGACTCTTTTACTTGAAGGAAAAGTGGTGGATTAACAGAAGATGAAATATAAGTAGTGAAGTCCCTTTGGTGCAAGTTATCAAATGTCAGGTGAGAGGATCAGGTGGCCTTGGAACAATTTTTCCTGCTTTTTTTTTTTTAAATAATTTTATTTTCCTCATTTGCTCATTACTCCACAGACAACTGTTAGGAAAGGCTTTAATACAGGAGTTCCACCTAGCTCTACTACACACACAGTGGATCAGCTTGTCCTGAAGACCAGACAAACATGCTTGTGGTGGTATTTATGGGCTACCAGGAAATGGCACAATAGACCATAGAATTCCACCATTGTAGAGAGTTAAATAATGGTTAAAACAAAAGAAAAAATATTAGAAGTATGTTTTTTTAACAGTAACTGTGTGAAGAAACCCAATTAGTGAATTAGTCCTTCTTACATGGAAGATTTCAAAATAATATATGTAGAAAAATGTATTCAGATGTATTGAGAAATTATTAAGTCTATTAATACCATGAACACTTTCAGCACATTTTGTATTCAGATGTATTGAGAAATGATTAAGTCTATTAATACCATGAAGACTTTCAGCACATTTTGTTATTGTCAGTGTTGCATGAGTAAATGCTATTTTTTGGCTAAAATATTCTTAGCAAGTTAAAATCTGGCAGGTTTTAATGATATTTTTGCAGCAATAAAGAATCTTGTAACTTGATGCAGACTCTTTCTGTGATATTTCTCACAGTCAAAAAGGGACAAAAAGAAACTCCTTTCTGCTGAGTGTTAAACAAAGAATGAGAGTAGAGATGTTTTTAAAGAGCTCACAACCTGAGCAAAAGACAAAGCAGAGGGCTGGATCTGGAACTCTGGAAAGTCCAAGGAAAGAGTGGACCTGTTGAACCATATGAGGAGCAGAGGTCTCAGCATCAGTTGTTTCTCATAATTCCAAGACCTTGGTCTTAAGTTAGGATCTCCCTGCTGCTAATGGGATACATGATTGTAATCCTGAGCTGTCAGTTAGGCCTCTGATGTGTTTTTTTTTTTTTAAACATTAGTACCATTACATTATTCATAATACAAAGAGGTAAATATTAAACAAAAAGAGGGGGAAGAAGTGGCTACTTTAAACATTATTAGATAGTAGCTATTTTTGTAATGAAGATGGTATTAAACATGTGACGTATAATAATTTGCTCTCTTTAATATCAAGTTCATTGCATTAGCAGGTAGAAAACTTTGTTTTCATATCAGTTAAAGATCCTATAGGGATACTTACTCTTCTGTTTGACGCTGGAGATGCCCAAAAGATGCAAAACATTGCATCAAATTTTGTCAGTGTTTTTCACAGTGGCTAGAAATTTTCCATCTTCCACTGTACTTAATGAACACTACTAGTTATAAGCTACACCTTTGTTAATGTTAAACAATATTAAAAATAAATAGTTATGTGAATGAAGCCAATTTGAGTGATATAAAAGACTTTTTTCCCCTATTCTTTGAGAAGTTCTCTTAAAACAAAATATGACTTGATTGAATTGTTGCATAAATAATTCCCAAAGTAATTTTTGCAGGTAAAATTTCTTCTTGAGTAGATCACTGTAAACAGTGCAAACAGGTATTTAAAAATGTTTTCTGGCTTGACATTTTTCTTTGGGGAGTGTTAATTTGTGGGTTTTTTTAACTGGAATACATTCTTCTGTGGCATGAAGGCTATTAATTACATTTCAAAATCAGAGTTGCATTTAATGACTATACCTGTCAATATACTGGATTGCAAAGTTCTCTATTTATTGCTTGTTACAGTGCTGAAATAGAGGACTGTCAGTAAACTTGTGTGCTGAAATAATTTCCCACAACAGATACTTTATATCAATAAACTATATAAAAATTTAAATATTAGAAGGAAGTGGTTTTTCTCTATTTTTCATGCTGCATACTAAAGCAGTATTGGACAACCTGAAATTATTGCTTGCCTTGTACTTCAGAAGAAAGGCTGACAAGCTCCTGTTGAACAGGCTGGGGACCTGAATTCTCAGAGGGTTTTATTAAGACTTCTATTCATGGCTTTCCATTGAGTCTCTTTAACAAAAAATGAGCAATCCTTAGAGGGCCTCAATTGTATTTGGGATTTATAAACTATTCCTTTAACAATGTGAATGTTGGTATGTAAGGAACTGAGAACACATAACACTTAGATAATAGTTTCCCAGAGTCTGCAAAATGAAGAACTGCAGTAGAGAATATATTTTTCTCATTTATAAACATATGGACAAACCAGTTCACTGTCTAGATCCCACAGCAAATTAGGGCCTGATTTTTAATTAAGTTTGGCATGCATCAGGGGGGTACATATGTTCAGCACATGTTTTTTTACCTTATACATCTTTTACTCCGTTACCTCAGTATTGTTGAAAATGAGTTCTCCTGCTGAATACAAACTGTCCAATTTGCTGTACTTGAAAAAATTCACAAAATGAAAAATAATTCACATCTTTGACAAAATTTTTTTCTGAAAGAAAATCAATGGGTTGGGGAGAAAAGTCACTGAACTTGTAAAAAGACTGTAATTATTTGCCAAAACACATACACTTTCCAGATTTTCAAACCTCATAGACAAATTGAATTCACCAAAAAGGTGTTAATTTCTCCCTAGTGTTTCAGGATCCATGCAGCCCTTCTCCAGTGAAACCGGAATAATTCTATTTTTCTGAATTAAGAAGAAATAAATTATGTTTTCATATAGTTCTGGTGTGGGAAGGACTTAGAAATTAAATTCCAGAGCTCATCAGCTTTGAGAGTTATGATTGTAGGTACAGTGGTCACAATATGCTCTACAGGACGACTTTTGGAAATGAGCTTTATGAGCTTGAGTTACAAAACATTGCGAATTCTTCACACGTCCTTACAACTAAGTCTGAAGTTATTGCTGCATGGTTCCTGGCCTGACTTTGCTTCCCAAGCACACCTGGAGCTGCAGGACAGGACATCCCAGGGGATTGCACCAAGGCAGATGAGACAACATTGCCAGGACTGCTAAATCTTGTATCCTTACAGGAGTAAATACTGAGTTGTCTGTAACCATGTGAGTTCCGAAAGGCAGAACCAGTTACCTCATGTGGGAGCTGTCCCTGCTCTAACAGTGAGAAAGGGAAACCAAGGCAGTGAAGACAAGCACCTGCTGGCACATTTCGCTTCAAAAGTGGAGTCTTGAAATAGTCTCATTGGAAACAAGATTTAAATGTCTTGGGAAAGAAAATAAAAAGCAATTTATCTACTTAGTCAGACCTCTCACAATAACACTTCATGAGTGAAGGAGAAGCTAGTTGGCAGGGTTGCCATGGAAACTGGAGGTAGCCCCAAAAGTAGATGTTCTATTTTTGCCCTCCTCAGCAGCAGCCTCTTTACCCAGTTATAGCTCTTGACAGCCCTTCTTGCCCACTCAAGCCTCAAGGAAAGTGAATTCTGTGGATCCTCAGCCCCAATCACCTCCCATAACCTGAGGTTCCTTTTTTCCAGGGGAAACAACCAAGGAGACATCTCATAACTACATGCTTTTGATTGGCACAGCACAAACATAAAACTTCTCAGCACTTACAGACATACATCCTGTGGGCTTATGTGGTTCCAAAGTTTGCATCTTTTAAAAGCACACAGAAACTGATGCTAGGTTTTCCCTAGGGATAAAATGTGCATGGTTATTCTTTGTCACTGTGATTTTCATATATGATATTAAATTTTGTTGAGATCAAGGCTTGAAAAATCTATGTAGTGAAAGTTAAGTGAAATTCACTTCAGTTTTTCAAACTGTTTTGGATAACTCCATCTATGCCCTCTTTCCATCAGTGAAACACCGGGATGTATGTTCCAGGAAGTCAAGTCCAGTGAACTTACTTTCCTGACACTTTCTATGTACTTGGGTTAGGAATTTTCTGCCGGTCAGATGTCCACTTAAAAAGTGTGTTTCAGAATAGTGGAGTGTGTAAGTCTTTGTATGGCATTGAAAAATGACAACACTACAGATATTTGTATTACATGTACTATGATAAATACTAAGTGCACGTATTGTACATATATGGATGCACTGAAGTATGTACTGAGTATGTGTGTTGTCAGGTGGTCAAATGTATTTTATCACAGACAGAGTATGGTGATGTCTAAAAAAAGCTGAGCTGCTAAGAAAGCTGTGGTTCAGGGGAGCTGTGTCCTTTGTGCTCTCTGCTTTCTATCTTGATCATGGTGGCACAAGATACAGGGGTTCAACTGGCCATTCAGGTTGTACTCTGGTGATTTCTAATGAGCTTCTGGCAGTGTGCAACACAAAATAGTCCAGAACGTCTCCTGAGGAAAACAGAGCACCCTGTGAAATTGTATCATGGTGAAGTCTTACCTGTGACACCTGGTTGTCATCATGTACCCACCCCTGCAAAACACCCCAACATCACACATGAGCCAGAAAAAGTGCAAACTGTTGAACTGGAAGGAAGTGAGTAAGAACTGGCAACAAGACAGTGATCTGAATGAAACTGAGACAAATAACAATTTCGTATAGAAGTATGGCTTGCAAAATCTTCTTTTGTAAATTGAGTCCTAAGTTTAAGAAGGAAAAGTACCGGAGGTGGACAGCAAATGAGGACCAGCCAGATCCAACGGTGAGGCCACAGAGCAGTGAATTATTTGGAGGTTTGAACCTAAGCTAGGAGAAGGGGTCATTGCAGAACACAGCAGATTTATGAGGCTTTCTGTTTTCTGGGAAAGACCAGTCAACAATAAGGATTAGATAATTCTGTAGATAGTTAACATTCAATTCAGGAACTTTCTCTTCTACCAACACTGCCCCAGACAATGTGTCTCCAACACAACTTGAACTGATGCAACTATTCAGTGAACAACTCTTCATTTTTGTAGCCTTACTTTATAGTAATTTGTAGTATGAAAACAATTAGTTTGAATAGTGCATGAAGAGCCTCTATAGAAAAAAAATACCAAGAAAATACACTATTTCACCATGTTTCCCAAGAACAAGGTTCTTTCTTTTTGGGATTCACCACAAGAAAAGAAGATTTTTAACCTGCTAAAAGAAACTACTTTCACCTTAAGGTAACAGTAATTTCCTTTGTGTGAATCCTGAAGAAATACAAGGAAATCTTCTCTCTTCTGAAATAAAGAAGATACTTCTTTAACTTTCCTCTTCTACCAATGGGAAAAGTGAAAATCTGAGAAACAACTACAGAGGAAAAATGTATTTCCATTGATTTCCAGAGCCTGTCCTTTTTCATCTGAAAAAGTGTGGAGTTGCCTGTTGGGGAGACTGAGACAAAGAGTATCTATAAACCACAAAGGCACACTGCATTTTTTGTCTGGCACGAATCAGCTGAGATCCATTTCCTTTCGTGGACCTGTTCCAGTTTACCTACAGGATAGGGAGTGGGGAGTCACGAGCAGTTGCAGTACTCTGCAGTTCTTTATCCATCACTGTAACTCCTCCACATTGCATGCTAACCAGAAAGATTTGAAGGTAGCATGTGTTTCTAAGTAATCTGCATTATGGGGTAGGGATAGAATTCATTAACATTTCCTTCTTTTCCCATTAGCAGCTTCTTTTTGAACAGAATGAATGTAAAACTGGATGTAAAAGACACTACAAGCAATATTTCCTATGTCCTTTTAACTGCTCTGAGAAACACAGCTGCTTCAGAGTCTCTTAGGACCACTGCATTTATGCTCCCAGCACTCATCTGACAAATAGATAGTTAATAGATACTTTGAAAGATTCTCCTGATATTTCAGGAATCTATAACAGGAAAGCACAATTGATGCTCACAGTAGCTGGTAAAAGATTAAATAATTGTGTAATTGTTTCAAAATTCATGTATTTAATATTTTTATTTTAAAAAAGACTTAAAATAATAGGGTTTATTTTACCTTATGTTTAATTCATGAGTTTATGATACAGACATATTTACTTTTTAGAGAATGCAAGAATTACTGGGACAGAAGTGCTCCCAAGACACACCACATTTTCTCATGTACTGGTCTGCAGTAAACACTCATATAGTCAGGGAAGGGGTAGTTTGCTCCCCTTTTTTTCTTTTTTTTTTTTTTTTCACTTTGTGGATTTTTGTGTCCTTAATGAATGCTGAAAATCCCTAACTCACAAGACTGTTGTGAGGATTAATTAGTGAATGTTTGTAAGATGCTTTGAAGATGAAAGGTGTGATGTAAATGCTAATTATTTATTATTACCATCTTCCTAATCTTGGACAAATTTGGTTGATGTGGAAGTGAGTGATTGATCTTGCTAAACAGAGGTATGCACAGTGGGAGGAGGGCCTTTGCAAGCTTCACATTAATAATTCTTCCTATGAGTCTCAGCTCTGTTCTGAATCTCTCTATCTACCCTACCCCACTGGCTCTGCATGGCTTTGACAGTGCCCTTCACACTAAATTGCTACACTACTGCAATCTCTGGGTCTGATCCAACAACCCATGAAATCAGAGAAGATTTTTCCATCAGTTTCAGTGAACTGGGCAAAAGGTCAAAAAATAGTCTTTTATGCAGTATTTTGGAAAATAAATAAACAACAAAAGCCTGTTTTTTGAAAACTGCCCGTACTTGCTCTCTGCATGATTAGCTTGATACATACTGTCAGGTTTTGTCAGTTGTGTCAGATCATATTCATATCATACAGCTTCCTTTGTGCACAATAACATGATTCTTTGCAGGTCTGTTCAGCTGTGAATCTGTAGCTGTCTGCTGCGTTAAATTATGTGCAACTTTAGCATCAGTATACTCTACCATATAGGACAAGACATTTTGGTGCTCAGGGCATGAGAACTGTTTGGTTCCCCCTCCTAGAGCACACTGAAAAGTAATGTTTTCTCTGTGAGGTGAAGGGTTTCATCTTCCACTGCCTTCCCAATTCAGCAGAAGCTGCAAGGTAAGGCCAGCTATGTCTCATATGCTTATCTTTGTGAGTTGTACCTCAGAGATGTTCCCATGCTGGAAGCTGCTCTCTTCAGCTTTCTCATTGTGAGGACACACTGTGGGTAATCACCACCATATTGATCAGGAAATCAGAGGTTTGCTCAGAACTGGACTCCCTTTGACTTTACAGACCATGCCACCATAGAAAGGGGTGCTGTCACCTTAAATCTCTTTGAGGGCATAATTGCTTAAGAAAGAGTGAATGGTATATGACAACATTTGTCAGATACAGCAGAATAGGAAAGTATTATTTAAGAGGAAACATGTAGGATTTCTCACTTTCAAGTACCAGTTTACATCTGGACATGCTGCCAGTGTGCTATAGGAAAGTATCGAGTAGGAGGCACAGATTCAGATAGCCAATATTAAAGCTAGAACAGCTGAGACTGAAATAAAACCTGTGTTGTTATCAGCAATGGCAGTTATCCAAGGACTGTCATATATTCTTTGTCAGTTGCCATTTTAAAATGCACTTTAGATACTCTGTGTGTTCATACAAATGAAAGAGTGAATCCCAGGCATTCCCGTAGCTGATGTAAAAAGGCGAGTCAGGCTCCCTTCACCATCACAGCATCCAGGAGTGCACACAGAGGAGTGTAATGCATCAGGTACATTCATTACTCATGACACCTATCAAGCAGAGGCAACATTTATCAGGACAAGCTCAATAAATATCAGTCCTCATGGACTATCACAACATGTAATGTTACTGATAACTGAGGTGCAAACAGAATCCTTTCTGCGGCAGTTTGTGAATTGGCTCGGCTGTAAAACTAAGTTGTCTTCCTCCCATTTTGACATGGGTTGCCTGGCTCTGTTGTGTAAGGAAATAGCACTATGACCTGCAAAGGACAAAATAAACCAACTGATAACCTGTTCTGCACCTACAGGTATGACATATTGCATCTATCTGAAGCTGTACTGGTGCTCTGCAAAGCACAGAACGTGTAGATCCAGATACAAAGAAGGTTACTTTGTCCGCAAAGGGAGTTTTGTTTGTGACTCCCAACTGTCATAGTAAATTTTGGGGGATGTCCTAGCGCTTTGGTTCTCGGATTGTGGAGTATTAACAACTAAAAAATCATACAATAGGCTGCCATTACCTTCCTTACTTTACCTTTCTTTTTACAGATCTTGTTGTCCCTTTTCTACATCAGTTGTGAGCTGTGGGGGGTTTACAACATCAGACCAGAAAGTAATGTAATTGCTTTCAGTTAGTTTCGTGTAGCTTATTTGTTTGTCATTAAACATACATAACTAGATCACAAAAAAATGATTGAGATGTTTTAAAATAATGCGTAATGAATACACTGGTAATGTAGGGCTTGATGCTGCACTTAGGGAAGTTAATACACAGCCGTGAACTCCCATCTATCTCAGTGAAAGCCTAAGTACTGAAATGGAGATAGAAGGCACTTAAAGAACCTCAATATCCCCACCAATCTGGACCTTAATTTGTAACTACATCACTCAGTAAAATCAAATTAGCCTCCTTATGAGCTTCCTTTAGTCTGTTACTGCTCTACATTCAGTGCCCTTTCAGAATAGATACAAAAAAAGATTCCTGCAGGGTCTCCAAATTCTCCATGGCTGTCATCTCTGCCAGGTTGTCTTTGCTGCATAGTAGGTTTTAAA
Source organism: Xenops minutus (assembly GCA_035221455.1). Taxonomy (NCBI): domain Eukaryota; kingdom Metazoa; phylum Chordata; class Aves; order Passeriformes; family Furnariidae; genus Xenops; species Xenops minutus. The sequence goes on along the minus strand of JAWWEE010000162.1, from coordinate 23,829,507 downwards.
TGTAGCCCTTATTCATCTGATCAGCAAGATTGCTGTCTATCATTAATAGAAGGTCCATTGGCATTGTCAGGCAAGTTTGTCATCTATAAGCATTGCCCATCACCACTGTATTTTTAGTTAGATATGATAACTGAGAGAAATAACACTGCAAGGACAGAAATATTTGTCTTCAGTGCTTCTTAATCTGGTTAATATATTGTCCTGAAATACTGGGGAGCCACACTAATGTCTAAGCTTGAGCGTTTGTGTACTCAATGTTGAATTACTGCTAATCTGGGAAAGATTAATTATTGATGATAGAGTAACCTGACAGATCAAATCAGACTTTCAAACCACAAAAGTTATGCCTTTCTAATCTAATAACAGTTCCTAGAAAAATTAATTAGTACTTTCTGATGACTTAGTGAAAACAATTACTGAAATTATTAGAAGTCCCAGTAAAGATACTACAAGATGCTTTAAAGGAAAGAAATAACGCATCAGAAGCAATACTGTACTGCAGACTAAAAACTGCTTCAATTTATGCACAGGGACATACAGTTCAATGGAAAGGCTCTGTGTGGGAGGAGTTTGGAGGAAGGGAAAAACAAAAAATCAAGGGGGCACATACAAAAAGGGACTGATCAATTTTTCTGTGTAAGAATGCAACTAATTCACCTCAGAGACTGAGTGCCTGCAAAACAGTCTCTAAATCTTTTGCAGAACATCTGTGCTAGGGATGGGCGGACACAGCCACTCTTAATCAGTTCTGCATTTACTAATTTATTACCACCTGCAACAAGTTTATCACATATTACTTTTTCCAGTAGGCAAATTGTAAGGGCAAAGCACATAGGACATGGCAACTGCATAGGAAGATGTGTCAGTGTATTTTATGGTATTGCTGGCAAATCTTCCAGTGAATTCAACACGTGTTTATTTAGGTTGTGCTGTATGTGGGTTTGGATGATGGATAGATCCTCCCACAGGGTCCTACAGAAAACAAACAAAATGCTCCACTAAATATGGAACTGAATTTTACAGGGATTAAATTAATAAAAGGGCACAAGATGCTATTTCCCATTGCCTGATTTAATACTGCAGAATGAACTCATCAAATCTCTATTTTTCTCCAGTGCTTGACTGGCTTTACTGCAGGTACTGTAGAGAAGTATTGCAAAACAGGACAAATGAAGGTACAAAGAGGTATAGGCCATGAGTTTACATCTTTAATATGCATCAATATACACTTGAATGAAAAATGTAATCAACCAGTAAGTGGTGTGATAATAATAATAATAAAAAAAAAATATCAGGAGACTCTGTAGCCCTTCAAATTGGACTATTAATCATAGTTATAAATTTATATGCTTATTCCAACACTTTTGTTAAAAGGTGACACTGTTCCCAAAGACTTGCCTTGTTCAGCCTTCCATGGTACCCAGAGTAAAAGCATTTCCTGAAGAAACAGAGATTCATGAAATAGTATTTATCACATTTCCTTCTCACTGCTTTCTTTTTGTCATGTGTTTTTACCTTTCATATTTGCTTCTATTCTATATCCACTGACTGATCAATGACTGTTATATTCTGTATTTTAAGACTAGAGTCAGCCATATAACACGAGAAGTTTTCTTATACAGACAGAAGATTAAACGAAATACAGAAAAGAGAAAAAAGCAGTTTGATCAAAGAACATTCCTCTATTCATCTTTCACTCTGAGCTATATTCAGAAAAGAGCTCACATAATTCAGCTGATATCAAACAAAAGTTCAATATATAATAATTTTATTATTGACTTAAAGTAGCATGTTTTCAGAAACAATCACAAGTTTTTAATATAGTAATCACAGAAATAACTCCCGGTCAAATTCCCATATAGTAAGTGATGTCCAACCAGGACATTGATGGAAGTCCCGCTGGGGGTCACTCGGAAAAAGGATGTTTAGTTGACTCCTTTCTCACAGGGATCTAATTTAGGCAGAAGCTTAATTTAAATTTTTCTTGATTACTTTTGACTTTACTACATTCACCCTCTACACTAATGTTAACATTTCTTGTTTATATATTTTGATTAAAGTATTTTAAAGTATCTGGTCTGTTTCTTCTTCTGCTTATGGAAACAAGGAAAGTCTCCTTCATGTGAATCTAAACATGGTTATGTATTGATGTTAAACATATTATTTTATTCTTGTGAAGGTTGCATTATGGATTTATGTTATGGATAAATTTAAACTGTTCGTACAGCTACCAAATGACTTCAATTATTGCTTACAGTCTTGTTTAACAGAAACAGTTGCTCTGTGACTCTTGGCCAGGCCAAAGTCTGCTTCTCTTCTCTGTGCTTTGGCAGTGCCTACAACTGAAATTATGTATTGTAGATTTTTATATGCAAGTGATTCTTTTTTCACCAAAAGCCTACTGTAAAGAGAATTTTACTGAAACTTCATGCACTGCAGAGATATTTTAAGAACAGTAGCTATAACTTGTGTCTGCCATTAACCTTACAACATTTTTTAAGTGTGAAGCTAAAAAGCATGACAAAACAGATTAAATTTGATTTTGGTGACATAACACTATTAAATGTAAATAAGGCATTTTTATTCAGGAAATTTTCCAGCAAAAGGAACAGTCTTTTTCCAGGCTGAAGGGAGAGCACAAAATGCAGCTGAAGTTCACAGAGTGCCTTAAAGTGAAGTATCTGGAACTGCAGCTGCAGGTGCTCTGGAAGAAGTAAACATTCTGGCCAGTAAATGTGTTTCATCCTTCTCATTGTTCCTAAAATTATGCAACTTACATTATAGGATTCTGTAATTCACATTTGTTATTACATTTTGACATCCCCACTCACATATGAGGTTTTCAGTAGCCTATTTCTTGAAGTATTTTGCTTTATATTTTTTCGTGGAAATAATTTCTTCATTTTCACCCTGTAAAATCCCTTTTAAACATGTCTGCCTATCCCTTTACCAGAGAGGTGCACTGCAGCAGTCAGTGTGCTTGGTAAACTTCCACTGGTGTTAACACTTTCTGCTTGCACTTATAAGAAGCCCCTAAGACTTTATTTGCTAACAAGTTATAAACCTTCTGGGGTTTTGTGCCAATCAGATCTTGCTGCTTTTGTTGCTGTGGAATAAAACAGGTTTTTTTTAAAAATAAAATAGAGGAAACACCTAATTATAAAGAAGGGAAACAGCTGGAAAAAAAAATTAGAGACCAAGTACTGTCAAGTGGATAATGCAGGGAAAATTCTTCTTTCTAATTACCATATGCTTGGGAAAATGAAATATTAAAAAAAATAAACAGAAAAAAAGATGGTTTAGTTGGTATCCCTTGATGTTACTCTATTACAAATAAACCTTAGCCATCTGAACCCTGGGAAGGACCTTAGAATTTACAGTTTGAACTCAAGTTTACATAAATTGCAGAGATCCACTGAAAAACAGTGGACATCCAAACTCACTTCGTATAATCCATTTCTTCTTTTGAGAAGGCAGGTGGTCATTATAACCATAATATTCTGATCCAAGGCTCTTACTAAAAGTTCACTAAACCTGAGGGAAACTTTAAAAGAGCCCAGCTCAGGCCCTGCAGTTCTCGGCTTGGGTGAGAATAGCAAACCTGATCCTGGAGCTCAGGTCACATCAAGTAACATGTTACAGATGACAAACTCTCAGTCCACTTATAAAAAAAGAATCAGTCCATTTTTATTTATTGTTATTGCATACAATGGCACTTCAAATTGGAACAATAAACTAACAAAGAACTGGAGCATTTGATATCTGATTCAAATAAATTAATAGATATTTCTTCTTATCTTCTAAAATGTGTTCCTGATCAGGGGAATATATATTTACTTTAAAATATTTTTTATATGTTTTTTAATAATGACTCTTGCCTTTTATTCTCAATTTACTACAAAAATGATGATAGTAAATGCTAGTTGTTACAGAAGGTATAACTTTTTGCTGTTTTGTTAGTATAGAGTCGAGATGCCAAGAATATAAACAGGGAACTGTCATTGATATCAACAGTGACATCACATCTTTTTCATGTAGAAATATTTCACACTTTATTTAGTGATCTACCACATGGAAGAAAACACACAGATATTTTAAATAATTCTATAATTTCACTATTTTTTAATGATTTCACAAAGCTCCCTCAGAAATTTTTTCTAAGACACAGCTCTACTAAGAGCTATTATTGTGTATGCCACCACGCAGTGCAGACTGATTTTTATGCTAGGCATGTCTGAATTTTTTCCCATGTGACTGTGTGGGACTCCTATAAAAGAGGAATTTTGCAGTGTGTTAAGGTATATTAAAGTTATGAATGATATGAAGAAGAAAATAATTTTCTGGTTTCTTAAGGCATGACGTACCCAATGTAAGCTATGAGGAAGCAACGTAAACCCTATTCAGCTAGTTCTTTTTTAAAACTGAATCATTTGTTGAAATTCTTTTTCATTAAAATGCACATCCTTACCATGCAAAGTGTTAATTGAATCACAATGTATTTCAAAAAGTTTCTAGACTTCATGAATTCCTCCTTAAAGAAAGCTCAGACTTTGATTATGTATCCTTTTAGGAGTTCCCTTTTCCCCAAGTTTAGAGATCCCAGCAGGTCACCACATTCAACCTTGGTCGCTCGTGCAACAATGAAGAGTGTTGCTATTTTCTGTGAATTGTCCCATTTCTCTGTAAGCTTTTTGGAGATGAAGTTGGCATGTTAGAGATACAAAATAATATTTAAATAGCATTGCATACTTTCTGGAAATACTATCTTTTGTCGTTTAACTCTGTTAATTTTCAATGGATAGCCAAAATAATTTGAAAATTTATTTAAGAAATAATATATTACACAGAACATTAGAATGACTTTAAAAACCATCAATACAGCTATGGTAAACTTGTATCTGCAAAAGCATGAGGAGTAAATCTTGCCTATTTCTAAAAATATGCTTTTTAATTCATTACTTTTCTCACTCAGCCCTCAGGCTTTCAGGCAAACAGCCAAGTGAGTCAAAGGGCAGTATTGCATGTATCAGTTATAATTCATGGCTTGTTTTCACACAAAAAGATTCATCTGAAGCAGCCAAAGGTGAAATTTGAAGTAATTTAGTTATGTTACCTTAAATCCCCATGTGTGAATACTCTCATTCAGAATAAGTGATTTTAAACAGTGTAGAAAGGGATCCACATGGTTTACTTATTCATGTTTAAAAACCACTTGGATTTTAACTTTCCAAACATTCTTGTGTAAACACAGGTCTCAAAATCACCATGTTTGGGTAGGTGAGAATGGTTTGAAATTGTCCATGAGTCTTGAATAGTCTTGCAGGGTTCATGGTATTTCCACTGGTTTTTATGACAGTTTTCACTCCCAAATTAAATTTCATCCTATTTATTGTCCACTGCCATCAGCTGCCACTGAAGTTAAGCCAGCCTACAAGCCAATGAAGGCATTCATACTTATCTAAAACTAGGTTTATTTCTGAGATGCATCTCAAGGGAGCCCTCCAGGAGTTACAGATCTGAGTCATATGATTCCAAAGACAGGAAAAACACAAACAAACAAAACCCCAAAACAGAACTGCCATTTTCATGTTTTCTGCTTGCATGGCATGGTTTATGATCTTTTATTTGGGAAAGAGTTGCTCAAATTTTTAACAAACAATGTATACAACCCCACAGTTCCTCTGTGATATAACTGTTCTGTATAATTTTTGGCTATGCTGAATATATTTGCTTATGAGAAGTCCTTTATGCCAAGGACAATGTAGTATACAAAAGTCTTCCCTGGGAAGCTGTGAAGGTCACAGCACAGGTACTATTTCTGGCACAAATCAAAGACAGGCCATGGAAATTTGAGTTGATAGAACTTTCACTTTCCCACTGCTACATCTTGCCATTACCACAGTATCTTCACCCCAACGTACCACAGAGTGTTTAGTTTTTGCCTCTCTGCATGCAATCTTTTGTTAAAAGCCCTTGTATTGTTATGTTCATTATTTTTCCTAATCTTTCTTGTGTATCTGTTTCATAGCAGGGATTCGCTTTCTAGGTTTATTTAAACTCTTAATTAGCAGGGTGGAAAGAAAGAGTCCAAGTAAAATACACCAGCTGTTTGTGGTGGCCCAGAGTCCCTCTGTGTCAGCAAACTACCTCTGCTTTTTTTCTGTATGAGAAAGAGTTACTTTTTATTAAGAAAGATATATTCCTGCTGATATCCAGATATAGTATACAAAATACATGCTCTTAAGAGTCAAAAAATGCACCCCTCTCTCCTCTAGTTTGTAATCTCAGAACCACCTTGGTTCATCTTCAGTCAGAGTAGTTTATGCTCTGAGTACTTGATCTACTTCAGGATAGTCAATTCTAGATTCCTTATTAGAATATAAAGGAGAATAGACAGATTATTTCCTGCCAGCAGATTTATGGGAGTATTGCTAGCCACTGCATCAATTATATACTGGAGAAATGTTAATTAATGTTACTGTTTTTCACCCTATTTAGTCTTAATAGTCCATACCATTTTCCTAGAAGTTAGGAAAGAAAAGAAGTGCTATGTTTCTCTGTGTTTTTCTACAAGCAGCAAGAGTTATCTTCAAATAATTTATTAAAAAAAAAAAAACAAAACAACAAGATTGCTTTCATATAAAGGAGTCTGGATGCTAATGCAAAGGAGACCAAACCGAATTCAATGCAAAAGGATCAAATTAGGGAAGGGTAGGGACTGTAGGGACTCCTAGAAGCAAAACATCAAAACATCATCCCAGGCCTTCCTTTAATTTGGTGGCAGATTTTTAATATATTTTTCTCAGGATCCCCATAAGGGCTTCCAGCACATGATTTCTTCACAGTAAAACACAGAAAATTTCATTAAATGCAAAATAAACTCAGTATTTATGCCAGTACTGTCAAGGAAAGAAAAATACATGGCTGTTAAGTCCCCCTTGTGTTTCTGTTGAAACCAGAAACAGTGGCAGCTCCGTTACTCTTAAAGAACTTTTTTTTTTCTTTTAATCTGGGACTCTCACATTTACTGCCTCCTCTTCCTGTTCAGTTAAACCACACCCAGTCAATTAATTTCTTTTCAGCTTCTATAACATTCTTTAACTTTAAAATACTCAGGGAAAGGCAACTTTTTGCTTTCACCATAGTAGCCTGGCTTATTATCCTGAAATATTCCTCTCTTTCTCGCTGTAATGAATGTAGAACAGGGACCACATTTGCTCTGCTTTGAAATGACATGCAAGGAATCATGTTTCATGATGCTCAAATACACTTTCCTCTTTCTGCTTTGAATTTTTAATAGGAGTGGGATCATGACAAAAGTTTAGTGATTAAATAAGGGGCATATACAAAGTTCCTATCACTGCCTTTATATAAATCACCAGGTAAATCAGATCATTTCTTATGTGGAGTTGCCATCTATTTATTTCTAGCAAATCTGGTGCATATGCTCCCCCACCCTGAGCTTCATAGCTGACCGAGGGAGACTGCCTCCAAGGAGAGTGCAGCTATGGTCAGTTAGCCAGGTGCCAACTGGTAAAATTGTCTTTTAAAATGTAATTGACTCTGACATTAGACAGCAACTAACCTCTTCAAGTTTCTGGATGTCAGGTGAGGGGGGGATGGTATTTTGCAAGAGATAATTCTATGTAGTGCTCAGCTAAGCCAAAATAGCTCCACTGAGACAATAAAATCACAGGAAAGACGCATTTTCTCTATTAAGTTGTAAGATACTAAAGAGTTTAGCTATGATAGTGACTCCCACAGCATCTATTTGTCCCTGATGACTATGTGATACAAGTTAAGTACAAGGGAAAAGACAGTTTTTATGCTAAAATGAAAGAAACTCAACCCCTGCACATTTATCATCACGTAGCACCGACATTCCCTTATTGTACTGTGGAGATTAGAAAGCAGTTCCTCAACAGTCACATTTAAACAGCCACATAGTGGTTTCTGTTTATTTTTGTGGAGGTTGCAAGGCAAATGAGCATGGAGTTATGGGAGAGGCCCTCAGGGAGCCCCATCAGTGGAAAAATGCTATCCAGTGATAGCTGTGTTACCAGCAGGGTAGAGGAAGCACTCCACTTTACCTCAGAAACAAGAACTAGCTGCTAGGGGAAAATATTCCTTTAAACAGTCTGGTGTGACTTTTTCTGTTCTTTGTTTCAGGGTTTCCAAATCTTACATGACTATCCAGAGCCATGTGTCTTTCTGATACACATATGAGCTTGAGCTGTTCTGGCTTGCTGGGCTGAAATACTGTCACCCCAAGCACTGGGCTTTAGTCCTCCAGCCTGAGCAGCCGTAAAACCCATTTGAATTGAACTGAACCAATTTTATAATCTCTGGGAGCATATCTTTAAAAGCATGCTAAGAGCTGGCAAAGATGCAAGCAGGCTGACTCTCTAGAGAATATTAATAGTGATTGTGTCTGTGTATCCTCAGTTTACTTTTCACAGTTAAAGGTCATTAACGGAAATTAAGCCAAAAGAGCACTTGTAAGCAGCAAAGCATAGCAGATCTATAAATTCTTCTTAAAATCAGTTTCAAGTTCTAATTAATGCTTGGAGTAAGTGCAGTTTCTTTCTCAGCCAAAATGTGTTGCTTCATTGCTGTAATCAAGTAAAGGAAAATTAATGGCATCAGGAACATGATTTTAAAACAAAATGGATGTCCTCTTACATTTAATTTGCTCAGTGCTGCTTTTCAGAAAGACCCTGCCTGTCCTCAGAAAGCTCTGGGCAGGAAAATATATGTGTTGATATACACATACATACATACATACATACATATATATATATATATATATATATATGTCTGCTGCAGTTTGTCACCTGCATCCTGTAGAGCTCCATTGCATTGGCAGAAGGAGCTGTGCTTCCACAGGTACAGCAGTCTGCCTACCTTGCAAAGGAGTGCTCCCATAGTCTCTAAGCATGAGGACTTGAGTGCTGGTAACTTCAAAGCCAAAGAAACAGTGAGGGGTCTGATACAGATTCCACCCTGCTACTCATGATATTGTATTCTGGCATCAGAAGAGGCACAGTACTAGCTTAGTACTTTCCAAAAGTGAAAATGACATATAATATTTCTGTTTTAAATGAACTACTGACAAGCTGGGTTTTTTAATAATTCCACTCAAATGAAATGTTCAGGAATACTGAATTTTAAATATTATTGACAATGACCAACATCATAGCCTCTGCAGAGATCCCCAAAACTCTCTCTTGATTTAATAATTAAGCTGAACATAAGTAGGACTGAATCCTTACCCCAGGTGTGCTGGAAAGCATCCTTAAAAGACTGTATCGGTAATTGCATGTCTCAATATAATATCTTTCAAAAAAAAAGACTTAACTACAAGATCATCTTACATATATTGTCCTATGTATTGTGACATGTTCCTTCTCATAGAAAGTCATTCACTTGTTTAAGTGTTTCATGAGCAGGATTTGAACATCCATGGTGCTGCTGCAATGAATTTTACTTTTTTGCAATAATTGAATTATTTGCATATATTCAAAGTATTCTTTCATTTTATATAAATATTAATTAAGGAATATTTGCCTTGTGTTAAAATGTGTTATTGGCTGCTGGTAGTTGACACAACAGGTGTGCATGTCATTTTATGTCACTCTTCTATATTAATAGCCTAGAAAGTCATCATTCATGTTGAAAAATGCACAGACATAAAAACAATTGCTCCTTCAACCCTAGAGATGATTCCATGAGTACCCTACATTTAGCAGTCATCTAATAGTTTATCAGTTAATGGTATGGATAACTGAGAATGTCAGGTCATGAGTTAGTGTTGATCTGGATTCACTCTGTCAAATACAATGATCCTATGGCAATGTGAAACTGCTGACGGGATAATCAAGTTCTTACCTTCAAATCAAACTATTGATAATGTAAATGTTAAGTGTCTGTAAAAGAAATATTTAAAAATATCATGGAGTGCCCAAATTGCTGCATTTCATACAGTTCAGCAGAGATTTTTAGCTTTCTTTTTCCTCTCTTTTTAAAGTGTTTACCAAACTGTTACAAAACATATGCACTTTTTTTGAGGAAAAATAACACAAGCCAAGCAGACGGATCTATTCATGATCAGAATGCAATGGCCTTCATTATATTCCAGTTTGCTTATAAGTGACTGATCGAGAGTTAGCAGATGGTGTTTTCTTTCACCCCTTTGCCTTCCTCTTATTTAATTACTCCAACTTAGTTTATGTTCTGGCTCTATACTGCCTAATAAGGATGTCTATTTGTAAGATCATTGCTTCTATGATCTCCAAATTCATCAATGCCTTATCTACCCTTATTTGAGTGTCTTAGACCATGTATTTAAGCTATGCATTTAAGACCAGCCAAGCCTGACCTCTTTTACTTTATGCTGCCCTTGGACGTGTTTCCATAAAATGGACAACCTAGCATCCACTAAGCTGTGAGACCTGTGCAAAATAAGTCCAGTTAGTAACATATTGTACTTGTGTCCTTTGAGGCAGCAACAGCTGGGGCTAGTAGTGTCACAAAGGGACTCTGTAGTTTGCCTCACCAGGCTGTGAGGGGTCTCCTTGGTCTGAGAGGGCAGTTTTGTCAAGGCTGATACATCACCAGGCAGGAGGAAAGCTGGCAGATACAACGCTCTAGAGCTGTACAGAGAGAACATTGTCTCCATTTGACATGATAATTGAAATACACACTGTTATTCACAAACCACAACAATCCCACTGCAATTCACAGAGCAATCCTTTCTTCTTCCTCAGCCTCTAATTTTGTTCCAGCTCCAACCATTCAAAACATATCTGGACAAGTTTTAATGGTGGGCTGTGACTCGCATTGGATGATGCTTCTTTCCCTCCAAAGTCAGTTGATTCAAAACCAAATATTTCTTACGGCTGGTACATCATCAGCAACTCTTTCTACCAGGAATTTGAGTTCCAGTCTTGGTGGATTTACATCAAGTTGTGACTTCCAAAAGCTCTCTCTGATCCAGAGCCTGATGGAGCACTGCTCAAGGGGCATCCCAGAGTGGAGAGTTCTCTTTAGCAGAAAACCACAACACAACAATTCACTCATGGTTGAGAAGGTAGAGACTGGGAAGACATGAAGGGCATGGGACAAATGGAGTCCCCTTTCATCTGCTTTTTCATCAGTAAAAACTCAAGAAAGGAAAATTCTTCAGACAGGAGCATATACAACTCCTAGGCCTGTCTCCCCACTCTGCTGCCTCCAGTGCAGATCTGGGTGTGCAGATTTTTCATTAAATGAAAAGGTTTTGTCTCCCTGGGTTGCTTTAACTTTCCCATTCTGTCCTTTTAACAGAATTTTCCCAAGATCAGAAATTCAACTACAAGTTCATTTTGAAGCATCAGCAAACATAATACTGACATAACTTTTTTTCCCCATTACCAGGGAAAATTCAGAACCAGCACACCAACAGCACATAAATTCTGAAGAAACTATATTTGCTGAGTGGTCTACTAGAGGACATCAAAGACACAGCTAAACTCTGCTTTTATACGGAATCAAAATAAAGAGATACTTTTATTTTTTTTTTCTTAGATCTGTTTTAGCACTCTTCTATGCAGCACAAATGAATTTAGTGACATACAAACTGTGAAAAGGTTTAATTGACAGAAATGAATACAAATGTTTGTCTCTATGTGGCATGCATTATTTATATCCACTACAAATGTCCAGCTGATAAATTCTGCTGGTTTCCATTTAAGGTGCAGATTCACAGAACTAACCAAGTCCCTTCAGCAACAATATTTTACTCTGAATTTTTGCAATATTTGGAAATTTAGTTTTCTGATTTGCAACTTAGAAGGCTGAGCATGATATTAGTTTATTCTTCCCTTAGGGGCACTTTAGACATCTGGAGATTACTAGACAGAAAAAACAGGTTTGTTTTTTTTCTACTTCCTGACTGCAAATTAATTCTAAGATAAAGAAAACACCTATAAAGATAGTGGTTTAGAAATGGTTACAAGACTAACTCCAATCCCTGTGAGAACCCTAGATGTTCCAGTAAACTGGATTTCTGGGTTGTTTCCACCTCAACAGGGATATCATGCCCCCATATAGTATCCATGATCTGGATCATGATAGTTAAAGATGGCGGTTTAGGTTTCTTGCCTGGTTTATTCATGACAAAGTCACTACAAGCCCTTTGGATAAGCATTTCACACAGTGGGAGTGAGGTTCAGCTCTGAGGACAGCGTTACACTGCATTAATCCAACGACTCCAATACCTCTACTCATACTATCTTACAGTGATGTAGCTGAGAGCAAATCAGGCTGAAGATTTTGTGTATAGGTGATTCCACTATTTTTATGAGGCCCTGCAGGCTCTAATTCTTTGCACCATGTGGGAGCCTTCCATGAATACCGAGTGCCATCTGTGCTTGGGTCTCATTCCTTAAAGAAACATTTAGCTTTCTATTCATCCTTTCTACATTCCTGGGGCTGAGCAGTGTGCGAGTGCGTTACCCCTTCCTCCCTTGTGTCACCAGAGTTTATTGATCAGCCTCAGGACTAAAAACACAGCAGAGAGTCCTGCTGTTTCCAGTAGCTGTTGCCTATCTTTTGAAGCAGAGATGAATGTTTGAGCCATAATGTATTCTTTCAACACAGGAGTATTAACCTATTGTGAAAAATAAATGCAAGTGATTCTCAAACTGGGAGGAGAAAAGGCATTGGAGCATCAGAAAGCTTGCACACCGAGCCTCTTGCTTCAGCTCTTGCAGCCTGAGTCTCTTGTATCTCTGACTAACTCTGTCCCTGTTCACCACAGGAATACTAATTGCCAGATGAAGCTCTTTGTTCAGCTAATGCTCTAATTGTTGCTTAGAAGAGGAGTTGTCTATTCCAATCACTTATTCCTAAGCAAACCTGAAACTTTATTTTTGTGGTTGAGTCCAGATAGCCCAGTGTTATAAAGTTATTGAAATTACAAGACCAGAGTCACTGTGTTAAAAAAAAAAACCCAAACCACCACATCCTTTCTGTAGTGGGTTGTTCAAATCCAGATATGTAATATTTTGCCTTACATCATAGGTGAGCTGTGACAATATGAAGTACCTTGCATCATTCTACCATGACACCAAAACCACAAGACATCTGGAGTTTCAGTATGAATGAGAATCCATGAAGTTCAGACATATATCACAGTCACGTTTGATTTACCAGCATTAAACCACAGGAGCTTATAAAAGCTACCTGAAAACAAGAAATACTAGACCAGAAAAACACAATCTAAATATAGGTAAACTTGTGAATGGAATAGGTCTCTGAGTTGCCTATGTTTTGATTTACATCCATCTAGCCTGTACTTGAATAGAAAAATTTAAAAGAGCTCTTTTGTGTGCATGGCTGCACACCTATTCTTGAGCACACTAAGAACAACTATTTAGACATAAGTTAAACTTCAGCTTTTTCAGTAATTAGCTTTGTGATATTCTACATGAGCCCAAGAACACACAGTAGCACAAACACAAACACACACACACACACAAGTACACCCAGGCTAATAAATAAATTAATTAATTTCAAAAATGTCCTAGTTTCTCATGTGAAAGAACATACATAACTTTGTAAGAGGGAACAGAATAAAAACAAAGGAGATATGTACTACTACAAACAGGTCAATAAACTGCTGCCATATTCTATATAAGGAAAAGTGCAATCCAGGAGACAGTCACACAACTAATTAAGAATTCAGAGACTTATTTTGTCCCTGAAGGCACTTCCTGGGCATTTTTCACACCTTAGGGAGGACTCCTTAGTGCATGCTCTGCTGACTGCGATCCTAGGCATGGTAGCTATCAGGTGTAATCTATTTATTGACTAAAGTGGTCTAATGAAAACCAAGATTTCTTAAGATTGTTGGGAGCATAAAATAAATCAAGGTAGATATATATATCCTGCTAATGTAGTGCATCTTAGAGCTAATCACAGTACATAATAAAAATTCTACAAATTTCTTTACAGAAATGTTTCCTCCTCTCTGACATACCAAACCTTGGAGCATCAGACTGATCTGATTTTCTTTGTCATGACTTTTCAAAGCTTGATCATACCTTTAAGTTTCTTTTATGTGGTCAGGTTTCTTATGATACCATGTAACTCCTGTGGTCTCATTCCATACTTGTTCAGGGTGTGACTCAGCTTCTGTCTGTATCACCTTTGCTTCTTAATAACCTAGTGTAAATGGTGACTATTGCAAGCACTCATTTCCCAACACAAAACTACACGTCCTCACTGTACTGTGGGAATAAAGGAGGCGGCTGTGGGAGAAACCCTATAAGGACAGCAACCATTATGCTTCCAAGTTCTTGCTGTGCCTGACCAAGAATATTAGAGAATTCATTACTTTTAACACTAATTTTGCTCTTTATGAAGTATAAATTACTGATTAATGAACACCAATCTGTTCCAGCTACATCCTACACCCCATATGGCATATAAAAAACCTCTTAAAAATAAAGTTATAAAAAGAGATTTACCAAGTCATAGCCCAACCCATGACTAAAGCAGGGGTTTTATCTATAATCTCAGGACTTATTGTATTATTCAGAATAGTTTTATAAGTGACTAACAAGGATTCAGATGCTTCTTTGGGATGTTGCCACATTCCCCAAAACTGTGTTAGCAAATTTTCACCAATATTCAAGACAGTTATTTTTTCCTCTATAGTAGACATTGGTATTGAGTCTAGAAAGAGCAATAATAGGTAAGATCTACCAAAGATGTTCTACATAAGCCAAAAATTCCGTGTTCTGAAAATAATTTCACAAATTATGAAAATAGTATTCTCTAAACTTATCAATGATGATGGAACCACAGTAGATCATAGACTACTAGAATGATTTGGGTTGGAAGGGACCTTAAAAGATGACCTAATTTTAACTCCTCCACCTTTCACTAGACCAAATTGCTCAAAGCCCCATGCAGCTTGGCCTTGAAGATGTACTTCCTTTCAGGAATGCAGTTGTGTCTCTGATGGATTACAGGACACTTCTTTTTCCCATTTAATGCCTTCTTTCTCAAAAATGCCCAGAGCCATGTTGTTGGCAGTCTGTAGCATATGACAAAATAACAGCTGTTAACAAGAGCATTTCTACCTCCATTATGCATAAAGGAACAATGGAAATAGAGTAGCTGGAAGCTGCCTGAAGACCTAGAGCAGGTTACTAGGCACATATGGAGTGGGATATAGCTCTCCTGAGCTTGGGACCAATTGTCTTAGGCTCCTGATTGTCTATACTGGGACTACCACTTCCCTCTCGTCGGCTTTCCAGGTCCCTGCCAAAGAAGCCAGGGCATGGTGAGAGGCGGGTTGGCTGTCACAAACTTCTCCTAACCTGTGGACAATGGAATCCAAATGAAGCAAAAACCTGGGTGTGCAAACTCAAAGCTTTGCCAGTTTGGACATAGCCTTGATGTCTTGCCTGCATTGTTATGCTTGTGTCCTTAAAGGGTTTTAAAACACTCAGACAAAAAAATCTAGCATCAAGTATAACAAAAAGCCAAGGATTCATGCAATAATTCAAACCCCACACAAAGGCTACACTTATTTTCAAAGAAAAAGAGCAAATGTGACTATTAGCAGAGACTAAGTCAGTTTTGCATAAGATATATCTAAAGCAGATTAAATCAGCATGTAAACATTTGCCGAGTATGAACCTTGTATACATTCAGTCTTTCATCCCAAAGGCCAGTTTAAAAAAAAAAAAAAAAAACAAACAAACAAAAAAAAACAAAAGCAACACTAGTGGAAATTCACATCCAAATACTACTAGATAAGCTGAATAAAGGGTTGAGCTTTTTTGGTTCACTTACCTATATACTAGGGTTTTGATTGTGGTTTGTGGCCTGGTTGGGTTTTGGGTTTGTTTTTTTTTGCTTCTGACTTTTTCAAAGAATACAAGGTCACTAAACTTAACTGTTTTCCTGTCATACACACAGATATCTTAAAACTATAGATTGTTCTATCTCTTTTAAAAATTTATTTTATTTTAAGAATTAAACATATGCATGTTCCATACTTGTTACTTTTTCTTTAAGATTTGGAAGACCTTGAGGTGATATATAGATCATGTATGACTTGCCCCGGAGAGGGGACATAAGGTACTTATCAAAATTCAGCCCTGCTCTTGCCTCTCCTTTTATTCCTGTCCACTATAGCGAAAAGCTTTGTGTGCCCTTCCAGTAAAGGACGCAAGGCTGGCTAGCAGTCAGTGTGACAGAAGGAAAGCAGTGCAGCAGAAAATTGGATAACAGGATAAAAAACACAAGGACCACGGGAAGCCCATCAAA
Organism: Xenops minutus; assembly: GCA_035221455.1. Lineage (NCBI taxonomy): Eukaryota > Metazoa > Chordata > Aves > Passeriformes > Furnariidae > Xenops > Xenops minutus. The sequence continues at coordinate 23,813,184 of JAWWEE010000162.1, read as the reverse complement.
ACTGCCTCCTCTTGTCAAAAACCAGACAAGTGACAAGTACAAATATAAAGTATTATCCACAATTCAGTATTTCTAATGATATCACAATTACAGTCCTGCTTCCTATAGGCAACCACTTAACTTTTTAGGCTTGACCTTACAATCACAAACCAAATGTGGTGTGACAAAACAAATCTGTGGAAGAATTGTTTGAAGTCAGACATCTGACTATATAGTCCTAAGCAAACTTTTTTTTTCATTTATTTTCCCTTAGGAAAAAAAGTGTTTAAAGAATATCATTCAGTCACTGATCTAAAAAACATGTTGACTTAAGACCGTGTACATATTTAGTGATTCCAGATCGTGCATCAGAGTCAGGCAATTTAAATTGTCTGCCAACAGTTCAAGACTGTGGCTAATTCATTACTCACACATCTCTAGTTGGAGTACTAATTTAAACTCATGTGTGTCATATTAATTGTAATCTTGTTTCAAAGTGACAAGATAAATTTCTCAAGGTACATAATATATTATGGACATAGGTCAAAACAAATGAGTGTCTAAAACAGATTAACACTAAATACATGCAATATGTCATGTTTGTAAATTAAGAAAGGATAAATTACATTAACATTTAACAGATTGTTCATTATACTTCATCTATGCTTAGGCTTAAGTACACTAACAGATAGTTTTCCTGTATATAAAGTCTCCTCAAACAACTCATACAGAATATTTGAACTGCATACTTGAAATACAGAACCAGCAGTTCCCAGATCCTGCAAAGAACAGTACACAGTGCTACAGGATAAACAGAACTGGCATCCTGCTTGTAGTTTTCTTGATTTATTCTTATCATTAGTAGAAGTGTTAAAGAAAAAGTCAAAGATATTCCCTGTTTCTCTCCTTCCTTCCTGTTACAAGATTACTTAAACATGTTGGAGGCAAGTGGTTTAATTTAAAAGCAGTCTTGGAGCTTTTCCTAACAAGGAAAGCTTTGAGCTGCTTCATCAGTTCAGTTCAAGCACCTGAGCAATGCACTGTCATTGCTCTTGCAGAGTGCTGTGTCCTGCATCCCCAACAGCCAGAGTCGTGTGGGAGCAGCCAGCCCCCAGGACATGCATTGCCTCTGGTTCTCCCTAAATGCAAACCCTTTGCCAGGTTCACAAACTCCCAGGAAGGGTTTTGAGAGTGCCCCTAGATAAAAACTAATGAAGGTGTACAAGGAACTAAATATAACTGCTCCTGTAAGAAGCAGAATTTGCCTGTCAAAGAGTGTTTATTCCTATCTCCATTGTCACAAACATATTAAAACGAAAGGACGAATTTCTATATTCAGCAATGTTCAGAAATGGGACCTTTAGCAAAGAGCTGTATGTGTGATACGTGTATCCAACATATGGGTTCATTACTTTTGTCACCTGCGCAGGAAACATATTTTAGATTCACAACTTCAGCTGGTCTCTGGTTTTCTAGTTTGATACTATCACCTAAATACTCTTTAAAATACACTTCCCTTTTCTAGGGACTGTGCTCTCAAATGCATTATTCAGTTGCAAAGATAATTTCAAAGAAATCTGGATTAGGAGTCCAGTTTCCACACCATCTATCAGACAAAAAGAGAAATAAAACCATTTATTTTGTCACAGTATATAATTAATTAATTTAATTGTAACGACATTTGAGCTAAAATTGCTAGTTGTGTTGTATTTCTCACTAAAATCTACCAGCTCTTCTGCACTTTCAAAAGCAATTATAATGCTATTGATTCAATTAATCTGTCTATATAGCTAAAAATAACTAAGTAGGAAGCCTTAACACAACTCATTTTAACGAATTTACTGAAAACAGTAAACATTTCAGGTTCAAACCACTGATCATGCTGATTTTCTCCGGCAAACTGTGGTTTTTTTCCCCTTGTCATTTAAGGATTCCATTGATAGACTGAATAATAATAAAAGGATTGACTTAATTCCAGATGACATTTTAATTCATTTAATTTTAGTCACTCTGATGATAACTCTGTAACACTGCTTTCAGATAAAGAAAGTCTGCTGAGAATTATGGACTGAATGGAGGCTTTTCTATCACTAACTCATGGTATCATTTATCTATTTATTTCTACAGAAGACTGCTATAGCCTCATACTCTTTAATTACTGCCATTTAAAGCTAATAATTTCAATTTCATTGCTTTTGCCATGTAAATGTCAATCCTTATCTAAATCAGGTCAGCCATTTAGACATATTTGTTTTGATATATGTGTCAGCTATATTTCATTTCACTGTATTTCATCTCTCTCTTAAGGCATCATGATGCTTCTCACCCTGCTTTACTCTCCAGCCTGGCATTTGTCAGTAGGGTAGCAGCATTGTCAACACAATTCATGTATCAGTCACTGGTCACGGTCATCTTCTGCTATTTCCAAACCGCTTTCTTTAAAAATCTACCAATTTTCATGGAAATGTAGGAACACCAATTGGAACCAGCATAAACTCTGACTGTGGGACAAAGAAAGAGGAACAGAAATGAGTGGGATAAACAGACTTCATTGCAGACTAATGCAGGTATCAGTATGCATGGGTAAACACCTTTTCCTTACTTGCAGACCAAGTTTTCATCCAGTGGTAAAAACAGAAGCAAAATTGAAGCCTTTGCTCCTGCTTTATGCTCACATGGGCCACTGGCATTCAATAAAAGGGCAGTTACCTCAGTGTTTACAAGTGCAATGGAATAATGTCTCATTCCTCAAGTCTGAAACCTCTGGATAACACAGCCATGGGGATCATTGCCATTAGAAATACATTTGCTACATGTTTTGAGTGTAAGTAGTCTTTTGTAGACATATTATTGTCTGGTTCATGGGGAATCTCATCTGGCTCCCACAGGGAAAAAGTCCTCCAGTTCTTTTGATGGTTTATGGTTACACCATCTCATGTTAGTAATCTCTGTCAGACACTGAGTGATTTTCTCAGGAAAGCTGTGCTTACAACACTCTTCCTCATTTAGGCAGGTAATATCAGAATGACAACACAGAAAGATAGAAACACAAGCTAGAAGACCACACTTGGAATCAATAATGTGCAAGACAAAAGAAGGGTCAGCACTCATTGGAAAGAAACTATGGAACATAAGATGCAATAATTATAAAACTGTCTAAAAGTCAGTATATAGTTAAGCAATAAGCAAAGGTAAAAAAAAAATACATCCTAAAGTAGAGTAATTTTCTTCACAGTGTTTTTTCCACTTCTCTTTTGCCTGAACTTAAATCTTTTGACATTATTTTTTGCTATATCAAGACTTACATGTAATTTCAACCTGATACAACAGTGTAAAATGTACATTAAAAAAAAAAAAAGAGGTGAATTTATAAATGTAGTTCTCAGTAGAAGTGTTCATGTGGCAGACAGACATATATCTGATATGCTATCAGGTCATGATCACTGAGATAAAATTCTTTTATGAACATAGCATATGAGTTGATTAATGAGGCAGAACTGTTGAATGACCTCCAATGGTCTCTTCCAACTTGAATTATTTTATGAATATTGATACCAGATTAGTTTTGTGAAGTGTCCTGGGTCAGGAAGTCTTAGTAGAAATTATAAGAAAATTTAATATTTTTGCATTTTTAGGCAGGTCTTTTCAGTTTTTTCCCCCATGTTCTTTGGTTGGATAGTGAGATGTGTGGAAATAAAACCTCTGCAGATTGTTTTATTGCTTAAAAAATCTTCTATCAAATGTTTTATGTTATAAGTTGTACTTGAAGGACATAGTCTGAACCCTCATTATTGCTGTAAGGACACTGAAGAAAGGGCAACAAAAGACAAGTGCCTTTAAGAGCAGTGCAAATTTTTGCACTTTAAAAAAATAATTTTTGTTTGCACGCATCAAAATTTTCAGTCAAGTACCTTTCTCAAACCTGCTGAAATAAATGGATTTAAACACAGAGAGAAAACAGGGAGCAGAGACTGCAGCAATAATGACAACACATGCAACTTTTTTTTCCCAAGAAATTCTTAGATCTTGACATTTTGAAGGCAGTAAAGCCATTTCTCTTGTTTGTTGGTTTTAGGAGGATTTTGAACAACACTGAGCAGATGCTAAAACAGATGGACACTGTCTTTTGAAAGATTGGGAAAAATATCTGATTAGAAAATGTCATGCTATTGTTTCTTCTTGGTTTTTTCCAGCTAAATAAGCTATGAAAGGACTTTTTCTTTTTTTATAATTGAAAGAAAATATAGATGCTGACACAAAATTGGTGAATACCACATAAGCAGCTAGGTCCTGGCCTTGCTCCACTCCTAAAGTGTGATCTCATGTAGTGTAGCCCCAGTCTCTTCTCCCTGTGGGGAAGAGCATTTCAGGGTGGCAGGAACCACAGCAGAGCAATCTCAGATGGGCGGGAAGCCCCATGGAGACCATGAGCCCTGCTCTGACTGGGGATAGTGGCAACCACCTGTCAAGTTGACATGTTTGCTATGTTTTGTTTTTTTCACCACCTGGGCTACATGTCTTTGTGGGAACCCAGCAGGACTGGGAGAAGGAAAAAAGTGCTACTCCTCACCTCTTGATAGTATTTTTCCTGACTGCTGCTTGCCCAGGGACTGGAGATGCTGCTGCTCCTCATAAAAGCCTCCCTAAAGATCCCACTTGCCCTTACTCCTGGCCCTGCATCAGTCAAACTGCTTGCATTCAAAACTGGTGCATGGGGACACCTTTGTGGCTTGCATTCAGCTGTTTCATCTGCAAATTCAATGTGATTGAAATCAAATTTTTGTGGGTCACTAGTCTAACTCGCATCATAGCCAGAAGAGTCTTCTAATACTGGAGTTGTGTGGCAGAGATCTGCCCATGGAGGGGCTTACAGGTTGTGAACAGAGCACACAGGGGAAAATGGGGGATTTGGTCTGATCTGAGTTCTGATCTTTCCTCTTCTATAGAGGATTCATCTCTCCATGTTTTGTCCATAAATTAGATAATGGGCTCTTCAATAAACCAGGCAATTTCTCTTAGGCTGTCAGTAAAACTGGCTCGTGTATCAGCTGATGGGAGAACTCTCTGATCTGTTTCCTCCATCACACCTCTTCCTTTTAATAACTGTTCTTTCTGTTATATTCTATTTGTTTTAGGTTTGATTTGCTTCCAAATGACATAAGAAACAATTGCAAACTGTAAGAATCAGAGCCCTATGAATAATTGAATACGTGCTTGATTGAATTGCAAAAAGATTAATATTAAGACAGGATGGAATAAAACCCTGAAAAATCAATTATATATACAACAAAATACATCCCTCATGTTTAAATGGAACACTTTGTTTCATATTTTTATGTTTCTTAAAGGTAACAGGAGATATCTATTTATAGATAGAAATTCAATTCCTACAGGAAAAGTTGTTCTGATGTAGACGCACTTTGCTTTTAAATTTTGTGGCAAGTTGTTTCAAGATTGTATGATTTTGGAATTCTGCTTTTCTTTATTGAAAACAATAGAAATTAATTCAGAAAATGCTATGTTCCACTCTAATCGATAATTTGGGGTCAAAACTTTTCACCTTCTGTTTGAAACAAGTTTCTTTTTGATGATTTAGAGCAAATGTGAAAAATTTTCCTTAGGTGCAAGTTTGTCCTTTGGCAATGTGGAACCATGCTGTGGATGGATTCCTCTGATGATGTTTTCTGAGGCAACCCTGAAACACATTGGATGTGCTGTCTGGGGGCCTTTTAATTGCATGAAGGGAAGTGCATGAACTTGTATAAATGTGACATTTTAATCTCACTGAAATTGCATCTATTGCAATATAGGTTGCATTTTAGACTGCTTGGAAAGTTGCCGCATGAACTGTTTAATAACTTAATCAAAAAAAGGAACAGCATTTTTTGATACACAGTTTGTTAAATCCATTTAAAACAATGATGAACTGACAATAAAAAGACCACACATAATACTGGTGCGACTAAGTTTTAATTTTAGTATTTTATTTTACATATTTTAAGTATTTTGTAATATTTAATTTTTTATTATTATTATTGTTATTATTATTATTATTACTATTAACATGCAACAATATGGCCATGTTATGCCACAAGAGTGTCAGCTGAAGGCTGAGAAGTTCTAGCCTCTTTAGAGTAATCACTTTTTATGTGGGTTTGGAAATACCAAAGAAATTAACTATTATGCTAAGCACATAACACTATGCAAGGGAATGAGAGACAACCTTAGAAGTTATGTGTTTTTCTTCTTACATGTAATTCTGTACAGAAATATGAAAAAAAACACACCTTCTTTTCCGCTGCGATATCTATCCACAAGTCTTGAATATTTTTTTCCATGATAAGTCTTATTCTCCATGGTCTTATTCTTACATAAATATTACATGGAAAAATGGTTGTGTACTTCCTAATACATTTTAATGATGCAACAAAGAAATCTAAGTTTTTAGCATCTCCCTTAAGCTGAAAATATTCCTAAGATCTTTACCCTTTTTCTTCTCACCTTTGTCTCAATATGCTCCTTGACACTCCTTTTATTAGGTATATATATTCCAGCTAAACCCCTAATTCAATTTAAGAATAAAACCAGTGGCCCCATTCCATTCATTCTGTACTCTCTATAAATTAAGTGTAATAGTCTGTCAAACAGTTGTTCTACCTTGGAAGTGACATAGATAGGGAGATCAATAGCTAAGGGATTTCACAATGCTTATCTTTGTCACAGTATGTTTGTACCCTTCTGAAACAATGCACCACCTCCTTTCTTTCCACATGAAGAATTCTTTCATGTGAGTGACAGAAAAAATGCATTGTGAAGAACTGAGAAGCAACCAGGAATAAACTACCATGGCTATAACAATGTTCCAGAGCAGCTCCCAAAGAAAGCACAGAAGGCATTTGAGCTCCCTCAGCACAACTCCAGCAACTCCCCCCTCCCCCCCCCCACCCCCGCATCACTCTTCAAACAGCTGTGAGTTGTTAGAAGGGAGCTTGAACTGAACCAAAGAGCCCTTCTTGGTATCATTTCTTATCACAGAACTGTTAATGCAGACCTGATGCAGCTGGAGAAATATTTATTACAAAGGAATGGTATTTCACTGCTGCTTGGTGGGTGACATAAGCTACCAGGAGTTCCGTCCCTTATCTGTGTGCTATGGAAAAGTTAGTCTTATATCTCCAACATCTTGTGATCCCTTGAGACTAACAAACAAGAATCTTTGCACATAATTATTGGGCTTATGGGATCTTTTAAAATACAATTAAAATAGAGAAGATAAACCAAAATTTATTCACCCTTTAAAAATTTAAGACTTTCATGAATAATTAAAAACACAAATATTAATTATCTCAATAAACCTCCAAACACATAGCTTGAGCAATTCTGGAATGCTACTGTTAAATTATCAAATACTGTCAAATTGAGTGAATAAATGTCTAAATTAATTTTAAGCATCATGAAAAACTTCATTTACCAGAGAACTGACGTTCTGTGTTCAACAGCATAGTCAGCAAAAAGTAAAAAGTTAGGGAATTTTAAAATTTTACACAAGATCAGTGTGAATCCTGTAGGATTGAAAAAATGAAAATATGGGACTTCAGTTTTGTGCTCTTGTGAATGTGTAGTAGCAAAGCACATTCTCTTTGGTCAGTGCCTTCAGATGCAATAAGGAAGTCTTCTGGAATTAGGCATTGGTAAAGACATATGCTCCAAGACAGCAGTGAAGGAAATAAAAGTGAAGTGAAAAGAAAACTGCTTGCCACAGAAAGCATGCAGTGCCAAGTATTGATAAATACAAGAAAACCTCCCAAGCTGATTCCAAACCTCATCATTCTACTCCAGCATTAGGAAGCTGTATAGAAAAAAAAGAAAAAGTACATTCTTGCTCCCAGTGTACAAATAATGGCCAACTCTGCTGCACTGAGCAAAAAAGAAAAAAAAAAATAGCACATTTTGATAGCTTAGGTGGTGAGTTACAAGAATTTATATAAATATTTATACATTTTAGTCATTACTAGACAATAGATACTTTCAGCAAGATATACCCCCACTGGGACACAGAGAGCATCAGATATTAATGTTCAAATCTTATATTTTTCATTAAAACTCAATGAAAGAGTAAAAATATTTTAAGAGTATGCCAGAATAAAAGACATAGGGTTTTGGGTTTTTTTCAAGTCCCGGCATCAATTTAACCATGGAAGTTTATCTGGACCATACTTGAAGAAATACTAAAGTGCATGAGTGGTACAAAACAGGATCACATTTTCCTTGAAGTTTTATTAAAAAGGAAGAGATTCTTCATCTGGAAAATTAAAGGGTGACAGGGAAGAAAAAAAAAAAAAAGACCAGAGGTCAATATGCATCCTTCTTAGGAAAAGGAGAGTATCTAATCCTCATTCATTATAGAACATCAACACAAGAACTTCTCTTACTGTATCTATATAAAAGAAAGTAATCGTTCCCAAGTGTTTCAAAAACTGGGATTCTCACCTTGAGGAATACGAGAGCATGACCAGCTGCACCCTACAGGGACATCTCAGGGCTAACTTATGTGGTGCAGAAATTTAAAAAAAAAAAAGGCTCTGCTCTTTTATCAAATGAGGACACTGGGGGGGTTATACACCAGTCTTTGCATCATTAGAGGAGGCTTAAGAAGCTGTGAAGTAAAACAGAGAAAGACCCAGAAGTTCGTGAACTGATATTTACTTGTGTAAACCGGCAGTTAAAAGAAAAATAGATGATCAAGTGTGTGTAGAGAAGCAGCTTGGTACAGTTTCCATCCTGAAAAAATCTGCATTTAAAATTAGTGGGCTACTTTAAATCCTGGACTGCAGCAACTGAGTCTCAGAGGCTGAAGTACATTGGGACAGTTGAGAATTTCCACAGAGCCCTGTAAAATTTGTTCAAGGCTAAAATGCATCTTTTGCATTCCTGTAAATACTTTCTTGCTATTATCATTAATGTTTATATTGTTATCTCACTGAAAGTGCTCACAATTTCACAATTTTCTTAGCTTCAAGAAATTGGGGAGCTGTGGGTTTTGAATAGCAGAAAAATAGCATTTGTAAAATTCTCTGTCTTATTACACAGGACCTATTTTGATGGAACAAACAGAGCATGTCAAATGTCATCAGTGGAAGAAGATTTTAAGCTTTGGGACAAATTTTTCTGAGCAGGAATAGCTGGCTTTAGTATTTCATTTGTGCCAGTGTAGTTAGTATCTGATCCAATTTGGATGGAAAGTGTCTGTTCCAAATGTTCAGCAGATGGAAGGGTGGTGAGTAGTCACAAGAAACAGGTTATTTCTATTATAGTAAATTGCTTGGAAAGCCAGGTACTCCTCCACTGCCACTGACAGATATCATTATAGCACAGTGTCTGTAAATCAGGTGAAGTACTGTCAACCTAAATGCAAGGTCTCTCACTCTGTGCAGCACTGCTTTGTAAAAATCAGTTGCTTTCCAAATCCTCTGCTCATTGCTCAAGGCAACAGTTGCATTATAAGGAGTTTGCCTGGCATGGTCTGCCATCCCTTCAGGGCAGGGTAAAGCTCATGGATTGGAAATGGGAGTTTGCCACTATAAGGACTTTATGTTCAGGCCCCTCTGTGTTTCATTGTTACTTTGAAAACTTCTTATATGAAGGAAATATTTCATGGTACTGTTGTTGCTGCTTTTACTATTAAAAAATAAAACGTACCAACAGGAAGGGAACAGAATTAGTATCTCTTTCTTTTCCATACAGCCACTTGTAATTCTCTCGGCATGAGAGCTGCCACTTTGACTCATGCAGTCAGAGCTAATATACCACTGTAAAAATGAGAGATAACTGAGACAGCAGGAAGTGTTCCAGAAAAGCAGTCTGATCTTCACACAGCTTCTTTTCTGCTTTTCCTACTTGGCATGCTGTATTTTGCAGCTCATTAGTTATCATATGTTCACTTTGCTCTCTGATTCTCATGATAAATACCTCTGGTAAAGAAGATGGAAGCTCAGAGAATCTGCCTCCCCATTTTAGGTACACTAAAGAAACTACTTTTAACCCCATTACCCTCAGGTCCAGATTGCAGTTGTGTCTTCGGGATCCTCAAAAGCAACCAAGCCAGAAAAAAAATTTTAAAAATAACCCCTCCCCCCCCCCCAAAAAAAAAAACACACCAAAAAAAAAAAAAAAAGAAATAAGAAAACACCAATCAACCAACAAAAACTCAACAAAACTATCAATCTAAGCTGATAAGTGACACTGCCATTTCTTGGGTCTAGGTCATATCGCTCAAATTGTTCCATACATGCAGAAACAAATGAAACAAAGGCTATAGGGTTGGAATATTTGTTTAACCCTAAACTGCTTCACCAGCTGTAGTGTTCAATTTCGTGGGTCTTTGGCCAATTTTATATAGAGGGAACTCTCAAAATTTATTCAGAAATATCAAATTGAAGTTCCTAATTTCTTCTTGTCTGAACAGGGATGAGTTTTAAAACTTCTGCATTTTCATATTTAGAATATTTCAGTACTTTCATATGCACTGTTTGATTAGAACTCTGTATTAGCTTTCTGTTGCTATGCCAGCAGGAAGACTTGCACCCTAGCACATTTCAGCCATTGAAGGTTTTCTGATACTGAAAGCACTGGTGCCGCAGTGATTCCATCCAAACAAAGCCAAGGAGCGATGCAAGCATAACTTGGACAGCAGTACTGAAGGTGCACTGTGGTTATTACAAAGACTTCTTCCTGCTTCTGTTTCTAGAAAATCTTCACTGGATGACAGAAATATACTACAGGCCTAAACCATAGCAGGAACATATTTTGAGGGGCAAGATATTCTGTATTGCCATTTCTCTATCTTACGGCTCTCTTATGGACAGATCCTCATCTCATTAGTTTTGCTTATTCCTCAGGTTTAGGTTGGGAGTTTCTCAGTGTTTATATAAAGATACAGTAGTGTCCAATGTTATCCTCCCAAGAATTCTGTATGTGCAGAGCAGTTGCAGAAGAACAACTTTGAAAAAAATTTCCAAGATTTATATTCTGATCTCAAGATGGCACGGACTGGGTTTTGATCTCCTGTGGGTCACCTTTATTTTCTATGTGTGCATGTTCTTCTTAATGCTTAGTCACAAATATATCTGTATTTAACCAGTTCTTTAAATGCCATGGGAATTGGATTGAGACCAGTTCCCACAGACTCGACAGAAATGGAAAATTAGGAACTGGGAAGAAATCCAATGTATATGAATTATGCTTCTTCACTTCCGCCAGTTTCCATTTACAAAGAGCCAGAGCTGATAATGCCACTCTGGAGATTAAAGTCTAGCACTGCAGCGGAACTGTTCTTAAAAAAATTACAATAATAATGCAATATGAATAATTAAAGGAAATAATGTTAATTTCAATATTACAATAATAATTAGGAAAATGTACAACGAAACTCGCAGTCCTCATTTGGCTGTGCAAAAACATTTTCCCTCTTACTGTTGTTCAGCGGCTCTTTTCTACCTTTAAGTGCAAGCATGAGGATTTATATTCTTGCCCAAATTTTTGAATATTATGATTCTTTATGTTGCAATTTTAGATATACATAGAAATAGCTTAATCCAAAACTTGTCCAGGTCCTCATCTTCATGATGTCATATGTAAACAAGAACCACTGACTCATGCTGTCTTGTGAGAACATTCCTCAAACATTAAATGGTTTGTAGTCTGCCAGAGAGTTTTGTGCTTTCAAAACTATGTGACCAAGTAAATTGTTCAAATGTATGAAAAACCTTTTGAAACTTCTTAAGGGATTAACTTAATCCCTTAATTATAAATGGAGCCAGAGATACAGTTACCCATTTTGAATCTGAAATACAACATATGTGAATGTCTAGCAACTGCTTTTACACAAAAACCTGTTGTCCAGTTTCAAAGAGCCAAGAGTAACCAGAAATCTGGTTTATTTCATGCTTTTTAGAAACAGTGTTCTGACATTGTGATGATACTTTAAATGGATGGTATATTATGACTAAATGAAATAAAACATGCATATTGTCTGTCTGAACAAACCATCCAAAATCTAGTTATTTGTCTTTTGGTCATCCTTGTGGTTCTCCAGATGTCAATGTTTAAGCTTCGATGTCCACCAGCAGCTGTGACAACCCAAGGCTCATACCTGGGTGTGAATGGCAATTTGTTATTTGGAACACCAGAGAAAGTCTTCTACATGATCTCTCACCACTGAATCTGACTTTCTGCAAGTTCTTTATGATATGGCTCCTTTTTTAATCTGAATGCAGAATAAAAATAATCTTTCATATGTCCTCTTAGTTGCTAACTTGGTTTGTGCAAATGCTAAATGATTTAATGAGTCTTCTCATTTTTATGAACATTTTTACTTGTTATTCTGAAGCTTTGTTGAGACAAACCTCAGAAAAATGAAGGAATCCCTAGTCTCAAAACCTTCATGTAAAATGAATGACTGGTGTTACAGCTTTTGTAAGTACAGATCCTATGAAGAATAATTTTTCCAAGATCTGGTGTTGAAATAGAATCCTTTGGGCCTGTACTCCAAGGACAGTGGAATACCAGTGGTATAGTATCAAAGGTGTAATATCTGAGTGTAACTACTGAGAGCCTGTCATCTGAAACTTGCCCCATGTCAGAATTCCACACTGCTCTCCTATTTTTAGTTTCTTTGTTTACATTAAATAAATTAAAACACGCCATCAAAACATCCAGGCATTGTATGTTTTTCAAATAATAGATAACTGTTATAAACGATTCGCCATCATCGTCTGAAAGTCTTCCTAGACTTTATTCTAGGATTTTCCTAGAATCCCTCATACTTTTGTAAAACAAAAGTTCTAGGCAGTACACAGAGATCTGTAGTATTTAGCCAAAATGTAGCTGTCTCTTTGTTAAAGCTGCTATTGAGCCAGTATTTTGGAAGACACCAGTCTCTAGCATAAAAAGAAACATTTTAAATAATTGCTCAACTTTTAACTTACCTGGAAACATTGTGAAATGCTTTAAAAATAAGGGAACATAGTCTTAATATATTTCCTGCATACATCAGGAGGAAGTAAACGCAGCAGTTTATACAAGCACCAGTTCTTTAATACTGTGTCTTTACAGCATAAGCAGAGTCCAGGACTTTACACTCATGCTCGCAGAAGCCTAGCATAAGATCTCTAGAGGAGAAGATGATAGGTGGCTTCCAGCACAGATCAAAACAATTACCATGAGATGGATTTCAGACAGTAGCCAAGAGTTTAACAGGATCCTGTGTAACAGTGTAGAGATGTTCTCCTGTATGTGCATTTGTGACCAGATTGAGTTGTTGACTAGTTCAGATGTGCTACCCAGCAACCCAAGGAATCTCTGGAAAAAAAGTAGAGAAATCCCAGTCCTCTCCTGCCACTGAAATTGCTAGAACTGGCTAGAAAAATTATTTTATTTCTCATACTTTATTCCATGTGACAAAAAGACCTTTTTCCTTTAAGCTCCTGTTTTTATAAACTCCAAGGCAGGGGAAAATATAAGAAAAAGAGCAGGGGAGGAGGAATGTCTTGTAGGAAGAAACAGATTTGGGGATTCTGGAAGCAGAAAATAATGCATTCATAAAAAAGATAAATCAATTCAATTTGAGAAGATAAAACTGTAGACAGGCAACAGTAATATGAAATGACTGTAGAAAGAGTCTATTAAAGCTTTTATGGTAATCTTTGGAAAGTGTCCATAACAGCAGGCTTCAAGATGGGCTTTTAAACATTTTGGAGGGCTTTTAATCACTAGTCACAGTATTTACTTTGTGAAATTCTTCTTTATAGTTGTAGAGAAGAATTGGTAAGAAATATTTCTGAATTTAACCATGCCAGTGGCAGATTAAAAGCTCTCATACTGTGAAAGCAAACCTTCCTGCTCTGGCAAGAAGTTATGATTATTCAAGTTTCAAAGACTGGTCAAATACAGAGTAAAAACATGTTTTAGACAAGTCTCTGTATAAATTAAAAATTCTGCTCATGTTTCTGCCAATGCATGCTTTTCCAGGAATATGAAACTGAGATCTTCCAAATTTGGCCTTGCATGTTTTTAGCAGCTTTTTACAACTGGATCTGACATTCAAACGGATACCATAGTTCTGTTTTTCTTCACTGGGCTACTGTAGATTGATGACAGATTGAAAAACAGCTTTATATGGAAAGAGTTTCAAAAAGCCTCACAAACTGTTAGCAATTTATTTATTTTTCTCCGTACTGTGGAAATGTTTTGGCTCTGTATTGCAAGGTAACGTCTTTAACTGGCATCACTCAGATGATTTCAGGCCCTGTGGTCCTACAGGGAAGCTCTAGCAACCCTTTGAGCAAGCTCCAGAAAGGGACTCCTTGAACACACAAACATTCCAATGCATATCTTCATACAGTTGCTGTTATAGTCTCAGTAGAATCAAAATTCAGACACCTCAAATCACCTGATAGGAGTCAGATGTAAAGAGACTCGGCCTTTGTGTTTAACTTCTTAGGTGTGGTTAAGATTTACTTCCAACAGGGTGGCTACTTTTTTTTTCCTAGCATTATCTATATCTATTCATATCTTACAGGTTACAAGCACACTATTCTAATTATCTCTTCTATTCTACCACCAATATGTTTAATATAGTTCCTTGAAAGTGAAGTCTTTGAAAAAAATGTTTCTCTAGAGTTTTATTCTTTGACATTCACCTTTTTCTCTAAGGGTCAACATGTAATGCTTCCAAATATGTTAATTAATTTTTAAGCTCTTCACTTTTTTAAAATACTTTCATTTTACATTTGCATAAAAATGACCATTTTCAACACCAGATAGACTAACTCAGGAGTGTTTTCCCAAGAAGTGGCAACTCCAGTACAGTAGTTCTATTTCATAACTCCAGCCCCAGAGAGCCACTCAAAATTCCCAGAGAGTTGGCAGGGCATTTCATGGTATCACAGAATCATTTAGGTTGAAAAAGATCCTTAAGATCATTGCGTACAACCATAAATGGTGGGTACATGGCATGGTGGAGGCAGTAACAAGAACATCGTGTCTGAACTGAGCTCCCTCTGGATGAAAGTAGCTGTCTATCCTAGGAACAGAGTAGCTTTGCATGGTGTCAAGAAAAGCAACTACAATTTAAAATGTGAATAAAAATGAAGTATGTAACTGTTGATGGGTAAAAATCTTAAAACGTCACGTGTCAGAGATGTGTAGACAGAAGATGCACAAATGTAACTTTCTGAACTCCCTTAAAACTGGAAATAATCATAAATTGCTGTCTCCACACATACTCTTTCTTCTGTATGACTTCCCAGTTAACCAGAGTCACTGATTGCATGCAGCAGTCAGCTCAGTCACTGAATAATCGCCTTGCCAGGTTATTTTGGTTTGTTTGTCTCATGTGTCTCACTTCCCCTGAAAATTCTCACCCTTGTTACTGGGTGGCCTCACAGCCTCTTCAGATCTGGGATGCATCACTGCATATTGAGTTCCCTGGATTTAACACCAAAATTTAGCAACTGACATTCGCAAAACTGTCTGTGACCCTTGTGCAGAAACTTAAAGAAATATAGGCTTCTGAAGGCAAGGATAAATGGTAGGGAAGGAGCTTGATCCTGCAGGGCATCAATGAGGATTATTGTGTACATTTCAACAAGGCAAATTCAATGATCGATGTAAGAAGGCACAGACTAACTTATTCTTGCATGACTGCCCCTCCTAGCTCCCTAAGGATGCCTGACCATGATTATCAGAGGCAGATGGAAGAACACACAGACAAGCATTCGTCTACACAAAGAGGATCATGGTTCAACTCATAGTTCCCTAAATGTGCTCATTCACTGCCCACAACTTGAACTTCTTTTAACCTGCACTCTGGCAAACAGGCGGGTAGAGCGGAGATGAACTCCTTAGGGCACAGGGTTCTACTTCATCCACATGTGACATGAAGTGCAAATCATCATGT
The DNA here is from genome assembly GCA_035221455.1 of Xenops minutus. Classification (NCBI taxonomy): domain Eukaryota; kingdom Metazoa; phylum Chordata; class Aves; order Passeriformes; family Furnariidae; genus Xenops; species Xenops minutus. Next base: position 23,797,247 of record JAWWEE010000162.1, on the reverse strand, counting down.
CCCCTGGGACATATCACACAAGGAGATAAGGAGCTGCTGGCTCAGAGAAGACGGGCTGTGACATCAGTCACATTCCAGCCTCAGAAAACAGATTACACACCAGATTTGCAAGTAAACAAGACCAGTGTAACTCTCATTCTTCAGATGAGCTGTACTTATGCACAGGCACAAGCACATACTGAAGTACCTTCTAAATGAGATAGACTCCAGCATGTGCCTATTCATAAGAGAGATTTTCAATTATTTTAATTATTTCAAGTGCAGAATGATTACAGGAAAAAATTAATTTTAACATATTTTACCATCCAACATACATTTTTAGATAGTTTTTACTGTATAATTCCTAAAAAAGGCATGTATGCCCTTGAAAGATTTTTCAGTGTACTGGTTCACAGAATAGGGCTTAAAAACTTTGAGAAAAACTGCTCCTTTTCAGCAAGTCCTCAGCTGGCTCTGTTTCCTCAATAGCACTGAACACTGACTTGAAAGGTAGATATGAGAAAGGGACAAATTATTCCATGCTGAAACACTGCTTTCATTGCTGTAAAAACTTGGAAATTAAGCAGAGTGCCAGAAGGTAGGGATAGATTTGAAAGCTAAATGCTTTCCAGTACTTTCAAACATAAATATCTGTTAGATGAAAGCACAAGACAAGAAAAAGGAAAGACCATATGGTTTCAATGCTGTCTATGTGAAAACAATGCTACTCTTAAAAATAGTTAACTGATGATCTTTCTGAATTAGATCAGACATCTTCCTGCCATTGAGGGGAAGAAGACTTGATAGTGCATGCCACACAGGGTGTGTTACAGAAAAAAATCCTTGGATGTAACAACTTATATATGTAAATAAATTATTTTACTGGTTCTAGCAGCTATTTTTATAGGCATTTTTGTGTTTTATTGGTGGCTTGGTAAGAGGAAGAGATGAGATAAAAGAACTATAGAAAGAGAGAGTTAATGTCCCCAAAGTGGATTTCCTATAAGCTATGTAAACTTTTTATACTTAAAGCCAACAGATTTTAAGAAGTTTTAAATATTAGTTTTTCAACAGAAAATTTACAAGAATTTTTTTTCTGACTTTGGTTCTCATATCTAACAAAGAGTTCATGAATTTCTGCAGTTTGACATGTTAAATGTTTGATCTCAGATTCTATGCCTAATACAAATATTCCCAAATGGAAATATGAGGTAGATTACAGAGAGACAAGGAATGTACAAGGTTTCTGGGACAACTAGGAAAATCGCACTAGATCAGGATTTTTCAAATTTTAGAAATTGATGGTGACCCACTCTTGGGGTCACCACCAGGACCCAAATGTGATATCTCTGGATCAGCTGACCTTCTCTGGCAGGAGGGAAGAAAACTTGAGTTTGAGTGTTTTCTCTTAATCCCCCATCACCTTGTAGTTCTCGGCAGGAACTGCTCAGCCTTCAGTGGTTATGGCATTGGCTTGTCTGTGGGCGCAGAAGTCCCTTGAAAGCCTGTTTTCACACTTCTGCCTTGGGAGAACGAGTCTGCTGCTAAATCACTGTGGTATAAAATACTCTGTGGCCCTCTATGAAGCCTTCTCTCGTCACACAATCCACAGTGTGAAAACCTCTGATCTTATCAAGCATATTGATATGACCTTTCTGAGTTCTACACTGTGTACAGGACTGTGTCAAAAGTTTGGAGCTTGATTTGCCAGTCACAACGAATGCACCTGTGAACTGGGTGAAATCACTTGTAGGTGTTTGGTTTGCCCCTGAGGGCAGTGGAAGGGCTCAGGCATACCCTGCTGCAGGACCAGGCAGTTGGGTAGAGACTGCTGCTCTGTCAGCCTTCTCAGCCAGTGTGTTCTCCAATGTCATTCACAGCTTTTTTCCTGTGATACTGAAGGGCAAATAAATCTTCATCCACCAAACATACACACTGAGGTTTTGCTTTGCATAGGCCTTCACCAAACATTTTGAATGCCTTCAGTCAGTGTATGATAAACAGGAAATTCTCACATGTGGTATTCAGAAAGATTCCACCATGCTTTTTGATAGGGAAGCAAGCAGCCCAACAATCAACAAAATTAAAAAGCACCCCAGAAGCCCAGAGGCATCAGAGTAGTGTCTGGGATAGATTTCTGGGTTAAGTTTTTCCTTGAGAAATGGTTTTTATGTTATTTCTATTCATGCCATTTACAGTATCAACTGGTAACACACGTCCATTATTATATTAGCTCTGTGCTGGTATAGAGAGGATAGAGGTAAAGACGTTGAAAACACAACAGAAATGCTAGCTGTTTATTGTGCTTGGATAACATGGTAAGGCTGGGAAGTGGAGAGGAATGTAAAAGTTGTTATCTTTATTTCCATATGCAACTCACTCTTTACCTTATGCAGATAACTATTGTTATTTCTCATTTCTTATAGATTAGTCAATAATCTCCCAAGGGATGGTAGACCTCAGCAAAATCAACTTAGTTCTACTACTGCACTCCCAATGAGCTGAGCATTTACTTTGGTGTTTCCTTATACAAGTCATTCTTTCATAACAGGAAGTCCTATGTTAGACAAGAAAAATGTTAACTGGAAAAATATAAGCTACACTCTGTTTTGAGAAAGACCTCGAAGTCCTTGTAGAGTAGCAAAAGGATGTGGCTTCAGTTTCTTCCCATATTTGAACGTGGGAACTATAAATAGCAAGTAAACTGAAACACTTAAATAAAAAAAAGAAAGAAAAGGTATAAAAGAATGATCAAGGAATGAAAAGGGACTTTACATCTCAGCACACTCGGTCCTGTCTAGGGAAACTACCTTGATCACTGAGCAAAGATCAGGGCCAAGATATATAGAAGGCTAAATTGCTCTCATGATTACCATAGCACATACTTCATTTTCTAAGAGTTATTTTTACTTACTCTGGGAACATAAATTCAGTGCCTTTACATTAACTTATGAAAAACTAATGTAAGACTTTCATCAATAATCTGAGGTTTTCAGCTCGTAGAGTCTCAGTGAGTCCTTTATGCTGGACTTAACAGGAAAATGTCCTCTGATCATAACACAGCTACAGCTAGAGTGAAACAGGCCCAAACAACTCATGGGAGGTGAAAACATGAACTGTATTTTCAGCCTCTAATTCTGTCTTACCTACAGCAGTCAGGTGAGCTCAGTCCGTTCTCTCTGTGGTATGAAAACTGAAACATTGGTTACTTCAAGGGAGTGACGATTAACTGGGACTCTGAAAAAAATTTTCCAATCCCTCTGTCTATGCAATTTGAAAGCAATACCTCTTGCATTTCTGGGGGTTGTCTGTGTTTTGTTCTGAAATTAGCTTCTTTTGTTAACCTTATTTTGAAATGTTGTTGATTTCTTAATGTTAAATTCTTATAGTTCTGCTTTTTTTTTTTCTTCCTCTCTTATCCCTTAAGATATAAACCCAAAACATCATACTTAAGGCATCTAAACCCAAAGCCCTTAATAAACTTCATGAGGATTTAAATAATCCTAAGGGTTTCTTTTTGTTTTAATTTTCTCTTGTCCTCTAAAGTACACCATACTGATTATCTTTGAATTCCTGAAAGGCCCATCCTGAGTCAAAGGACACTCTCTGAATGAATATAGGAAAGGGATTGACATCCATGGTTTTATATTGAAAAGATGGTGCAAATGCTGCCATTAAAAATGTTAATCCTTCCTAGCAGCTGAATTTATATAGGGAAACAGCCCCTGTGGCAGCAGGATCTCTTACAGAGCTGTCTCCAGCGAGGAATGCTGATAGGGAATGTCATTCTGCACTTCAGTGGCTCTGCAGTGGAAGAAGTTCCTATTCCACTGTACTCAGGGAAAGCTGGATTTTCTCCTCTTCTGGAGTATTGGATATTGAGGGGAAGAAAGACAGGTTCATTCTAGCTAGCTCTTACTCCAAGAAGTCAGCATATCTTGATGCTTGAGGAGAAGCAAGGTAAATTCCAGTGTAAGGGAAAACCTCACTCATATAGTACAAAATCAGTTTGATTTGGGTACATACACTTATCTGACTCCATTGAAAACCTTGCCTAAAACTCATGGAGTGATCAGCAATGTAAGAACATATAAAAGAAATTAAACAATATAGAGAAATAGCCAACAACATGAAACTCTGAGAGTAAGAATGATATTCTCCTTTGGAGAGCAGTTATAGATTTGATTTTTTTTTTATTACCCTTTTTTAAATATTTATAGGCAACAAACAGAACACCTGAATAGAGATTGTATTACATTAAGACACTGGATAAATGCTATAACATATTGGTCAATTATCAACCTTATTTTCACTCCAATGGAGCAGTAGAAAATCTACACTATTATAATAACAGCTATTTGCTCAGCAGGTCTACTTAATGGAATGATAAGAATTAAGAGAGAAAGCCCTGCTGCCTTAGCACAGCAAGAACTAATTCCCATGGCTTGAAAAAGAATCTGAGAAGATGCTAAATACGGCAATTTACTCAAGTAAAGTTCCTAGAAAATCCATATATTATCAGCTGAAAGCACTGAAGGCACAATTACTAATTAAGATTATATATAGTCAGACACTTATAAGCTAAATTCCAGGAGACCACTTGTAGAGTGACACAAAAATAAAAACTATGATGTTTCTTTCTCCAGTACATACAGAGTTCTTTTTCATTTTCATGATACAAACAACCAAATATAGTTGTATATATATTAGTAGCAAGGAGTTGTGAATATATTTACACAAGTATAAACTTGTAGGACATATAATAAAAGTCATAAGGAATGCAGTGCTGTCTGTATTTCTGATGTTGTGTTGTTGAAGCAGATTAGATTTAGCATCATCCTTTGATTTTGCAATAGGACAGCAATAGGGTAACTTCTGAGGCTTTTGTTTCCTGAGGTCCCCTGTTCCCTCAGTAATCCTGATCTGTAATGAAGAATTTGATACTCTATCCACAGATTTTGAGTGAAGTTTATGATTCTCTAGTATAAGACTTTTGTTATGTATATGATTATCACCCTATAGGATAATTTTGGAATGTATTGTTCACAGCCTTTAGCTGCCTGCTGAAATGAAATTTCATTTCAGCAAACAGTATGTCCATGATTTCTGAGCACTTTCACTGAAACCTTATCACACTAGATATTAGGCTGCATTCTGGTTTATGACAGGAAGCACTACGCCCCAGAAAACAAACAAAACCAAAACACTATAAAAACACCTGTAAAAAATATTCAAAATATTTGTAAATTGTTGATGCAACTCATAAGGACACGCTTAGGTGTCTGGGGCAAATTATGTTAATTTTGAAGCCAGTGCATTCGAACTAGGAAAACCTGAAAGCCAAAGAAGATGCCAGCAGGGAAGTTCACAGCTCAAGCTCCAGTACAAATTATCATCTAAATCACAAATCAATGCCATGTAGGAGCTGAGCTGTTGATTCTCTTCATGGCACAATAGGCATTATTTGGCCATAATACCTTGGTGATTCCTCCTACACACAGGCATGAGGACCAGAACTGTCATCACTCAGTCAAAAGAACATTCCTTAGGAACTGCAGAGAAGCTACAATTTTACATTAAAAAATGGATGTCAGTGTCCAGCTCTGTCTATGAACACAAGAATTCATTTCACTGTTTGCCTGCAGAACCCAAGACTTCCTTCTCTTTTCCCTGCAATCCTTATAGTGAACACAAATCTAAGAAGTTCGTGTAGGCAGAAAGCACTGTGCAGTATATCAATAGAGTATCCCATAGAAACAAATTGGCAGCTGTTCTAGAAAACCAAACAAGCCTTTAAATTAAAAGCAGCTTCATTTTGAAGCTGGTGAATAAAGCTCTTTTGGTGCCCTTGAGGTGCCTTTCTCTAAACAGAGGTTCCCATTGTGACATTCCTGTACAGAGCAGTAACAACGCGGGTTTACTCTCTGTTTGATAAAGCTGCATGCTTTAAGTCTGACAACATCCGTGATACCTACCAGCACTTTGAACAAAGCTCTTTTTTTTTTTTTCACTAGAAAACAGTGCTGATGCATTATTAATTTAGGAATAAAAATTGCAGGTTATCAAATGGTATTTTAGGAGTTGCTCCCAAACACTGAGTTTTACAACCTAAAATTGAGATTTCATAACAGTTTCTACTTAAGCAATAAACATCATTTGCACAGGGACACTCTTGCGCAGTCAGTCATGATGCAATCTAAATACTATCTAAATGAAAATTCTATTATTTCTGCTAGGTGTTTCCCATTGCTATTCTTACTAATGCCCTCCAGTCTGAGGACCAAGAATTCAACAATTTTACGTAGTGAACATTAGCTAACAACACAAGGCTTTCTATTAGTGAAAGACTGGCAGGGAATACAAAAATGGAATAATTATTTATTGAATAGTCCATTCAAATTATTTCTCAAATTATTAATAGACCTTAACTGAATCTTCGTATGGCAAATTTTCAGTGGTGTCAATGCTGTTATCCTTAGCTGATGAAAGACATCACATGTGAACCACTAACCTCAATGAGAATTTGTAAAAAAAACAAGTAAATATTGAAAAAATACTTAATAACTTTATTTTACATATCGTGGGGTTTTAACCTTGGCTTCTTTGTGGCCTACATGAATGCAATTTTACTGAACAGAGGAGTTGCTTGAATTTGGATTTGCGAATTTGCTGGAATAGTTAAATCACACTCTGGACATGTCTCTCTCATCTATTAGTTGTACAGAGGGCCTAGAGAAATGCAAATCCTGGTTTAAGCACTTCCTGTAAAATCCAGATGCTAAGTGTGATTGATCTCTGCCTCTGTTCATGGTGGGATTGTCCTTCCAGCTGAAGTCCAGCCAGATGAAAGATCCTTTTGACGTAACTGTGCTGCTGATTCTTGACAACAGGCAGCCTTTGCCTCCCCTCTCAGCTTCAAAGTGCTCATCCCTATAGCAAAAAACCCAAAACCTTGGCAAGGTCTTCATTGACCCCACTGACATCAGCAAGCAGGTTAATGGCATCATCCAACAAGATCCAGTTTTCCTTTCAGCAGAAAATACAACATTTGTAGCACTTCAAAGATGAAAACTTAGTACTGAATGTTGGCTTCTCCAAGTCACCATTTCATCCACATCTACAGGTCAGTTGTCCTGCTGCTTGAGGTGTCTCCATACCAGTATGAATTCCCTGGTGTGGATATAACACCTTGGTTCAGACCCTCACCTTGAACCAGTCCCAGCACTTAGCTACTGCTGTGGCTCCAGGAAACAGCGGGCCCCCCGTCTCTGATGCACATCCAGTTGTGGCAAAAAAACATTTATTTCTATTAGTTTGAACTTTTAATGCCCCACTGGAGCACGCTTCCAGATTAACACATTTTAGTACAGATAGGTCCCTGAACAAAAAGCTATAGTGGTTAGTAGTCACCCTTGTGGGAAGTCGGCATTGTTGTCTGACTTTGTGTCCCTCGGTGGACTGAGTAACAGCCACTCAACTCTCTGCAAATTCAGCCATTGCATGCTTCTGTATATTGCAGGATTTGTTATGCACCTCTTTATAGAAAGGGCCAAAAACATAGAAATCAGGTCACTTGCAATTTCAGCATGTCTTGCTCTCTCTTAAACCAGTTGCCTTGCCAAACTAATGGTCTACTGTGGGGGGTTAAATGAAGCTCTCGTTATGTTACCTATCACCTCTACACACTGCTTCAAATAAACACAGGACTCCATCCTTCTCCTGAAATTTGCTGTCTATATTTTTTTCTTGGCAAATTTGGACACTTCTATGATTTATTAAGCAAAGTTCCAGATGTGTTTGCTGACACTTAAAATTTCATAAGTAGAAAATGTTTTGCTCATAATAATGTTTACTTGATTAGATACATTTTTAATTAAAAGTAGCAGCAGACATTAGATCATAGAAATTAAATAACCGCCTCATTGACTGATTTATTGGAAAGATTTGACAAGAATATTTTACTCCAATAATGGTGATAGCACCAGTTTCCTGTTTAATGGATGTTTTCAGAGCTATTTAGCCCACAAATATTTCAGAACTATCTCAAGCATAACATCAAGTTGTTATGGAGGAGCTGTACAGAAGTAACTAGAAATAGCAGATTTGAATTGCAAATACATCTTTTCCCCTTCTAAGTTTGCGTTGAGAAAGTTTAAAAAAAAGGGTTCATTTTATGAAATGTTAAATATAAATTGGAAAATTCAAAGATTGAGTAAATTAAATAATTGTGAAGCAATGATGTTATAAGAAAACATAATAAACCAAATGACAGCTTTGAAAGATTATATATGATTTAAAGTTAGCTGTAACTCCTGTGCCATCATAACTTTTAAGGTAAAGATATATTGTGAAATGATAAGTTATCAAATTAAGAAGAAAGCTCTTCAGTAAATATTGAGAATAAATCATTACTTCATAATTGATTTTCATATCAGTTCTCTGCATGTATTTTAATGAGGCAAATTCTTTCAGTAGCAAAATATAGTATGCAAAATCAAAGTTCTGTTGTGATCAAAAGATCACCAATGCATAACTTGAGTCAATGAGTTTTATTTCTAATGGCTTTGTCTTTGTGAAATCATCCTTGCCAAATGAAGAAAAAGCTACCTTAAGCTCATGAAGGCTGAATCCTTGAGCAGTTATGAGCAGGTTGCCCCCAGATACATCCATCAGGTTTATCCCAGTTTGCATTATTTAACTTGCCCCACACATAATCTGCTGCTTGGTATGATACAAAAAAGGCAGAAAATGGTGGTGAAATCTTTTTTGCTGGTTTTGAATCACAAACATGTGAAACTGGAATAAAATTTAAGGTGTTTTGTCACATTTCTCAGCAGACCCTAAAAGCAGTGATGATCTTAATGCCAAATGGTTCTGTAACCAGCAGGAACATTGTAAAGTCAATGAATGAAATCACTTGGGCATTACTCATGCCTGTATTACCAGGGCCGTTATCTCTTTGCAAGCTTTCATTACCACAGTGATTCAAAAATAAATCCAGTTTCACAGCTTTCTTTTAATTTAAAAGAGATTAAATAACTATCTGTATGAGGAATATACCCTAGTTCCATAGCTATTTGTGCATACAAAACCAATTTAAAAGCAATAGAGCAAGCTGGTGGTGGTACAATATAATAGCTCTTCATTTTGTAATACTACCCAGAAGTCTTGTTCAAGCAGAATAAACATTTTTCAATGGTTGTCAGGTATCAGTTCCCCTGAACTATAAGAAATTTTGATTCAATATCTGCAGTAGAGACTGAAGACAAGATGGAATAGTTTGTGGCGCATGACAGCTCTATCCTGAGCCGATTCTTTTGACATTTCTACAGTTCCAGTGTGGACCTGACAAATTAATACCCCAGGCAGGTTGTAGCTTTGAAGTTAAATGTGCAATTATTCCAGTTGAATGTAAAATGTTTTCATAACATGAAGTGCCTGTGAGGCAGTAATTCATTTACAAGACTGCAAGATAGAAGGTTTAACATCAGTCATGCAAATGGCATTTTAATCTTTTCCCATCCCAAAGAGAAGTAATTGCAGGCCCTCCTGGAAATCAGTAACATGACCATCCTCAAATGTTTCCTTTTTATAATTTGAATATCTGATTCTCCTACATGATTAGGAATCCACTAGTACCAATCCTCTCAGTGTTCATGAAGAGAAGAAATCTTTCTTTTAGAGAATGTGTAGGATAAATAAAATGAATGCCAATTGTAGGAAGAGGACTGCATGCGAACGATGTGTGAAACCAATAGAGTTCAACTCCTGTGCACAGAACCCTGACTACTCTATTCTGCATGCAGGGTTAAATTTACATGGTTACAGAAAACAACAGAAAAACCCAGAAAACACAGACATCTCTCAGCCATCTCTCAAAAAATAGAGCAGGTCTCAGGAAAAAAGCTAATGATTGAGATTGAGATTGTGTAGCAGGAATTTTTGGTACAAACATGAGGCTGATCACCTGTTATTCTTATAACTCAGTATCTGTATGTTTGTATACACAATAACTATATATCAACATACGAAACCACGAGCAGAGAGATAACCCATCCACCATTAGAATTCTCACATGGTAAGCAGATCTAACCTAACAAGTCTGCCATTCTTTCTGGTGAAGAACAGTCCAAAATCTCACCTTAAAAGGAAAGGAATGGAGACAGATTCTTCTAAGAGAGGTTGTTTTCTTCACTAGGAGTCAGAACCGTCCTATTCTCTGTAATTATTTTCCTATCAGCTTATCTAAATGGATGTTTCTGATTGTTTTGTGTTTTCTAAATTTAGGTATTCAGTAAAAATGAATTTGTTAGGCTGTTCTGCATATACTGAGGCTCTCTTGCTGAATAATCCATTACACCTGTATTTTCTTGCACAATATGAAGTAGAGTTCAATGAAATGAGAGGGAAATTCACAATAAATGCAGAATGTCACTACTAGGGCTAAGAACAGTGTGCAAGATACCTCAGTGAAGACCAGCAACAGATGTAAGGAATAAATAAAAATGAAACAAAAGCTCTTCTGTTTCCTACTATCAACAACAGTGTGGTTTTGCAAGTAAGACTGGGAGCAATATGATTGAATTCAAGTTACCTGAGAACTTTGCATGTAAATTTTGACATGCGTGTGCACGTGGCTTATGAATGCCACTACTACCTCTATTATTTATTACCTAGCCATTTTTGAAGTGACAAGGAAAAGCAACCCATGAAATTCAATTCTTTGTTCATGAACTGCATGTCCATCACAACTCCGTAGCCACGGGTTTGTTCTTCAGACAAGGAAAGTGTAGTATGGCCTTGAAAACTCATAGAATCACAAAATATGCCAAGTTGGAAGGGACCCACAGGGATCATCAAGTTCAGCTCCTGGCCCTGCACAGGATCATCCCCAAAAGTCACACCAAGTGCATAAGAGTATATTGTCCAAATGCTTCTTGAACTCTGTCAGGCTCGGTGCTGTGGCCACTGCCCTGGGGAGCCTGTTCAGTGCCCAACCACCCTCTGGGGGAAGAACCTTTCTCCAATATTCAACCTAAACCTCCCCTGACACAACTTCAGGCCATTCCCTCGGGTCCTGTCACTGGTCACCCCAGAGAAGAGATCAGTGCCTGCCCCTCACAAGGAAGCTGTAACTGCACTGAGGTCTCCCCTCAGTCTCCTCTTCTCCAGGATGAACCGACCAAGTGTCCTCAGCCACTCTTCATACAGCTTCCCCTCAAGGCCCTTCACCACCTTTGTTGTCCTCCTTTGGACACTCTCTAATAGTTCAATATCTTTCTGATGTTGTGGTGCCCAAAACTGCACACAATATTCAAGGTGAATTCACTACTGACTCAGATTCAACTTGCCATTGACCAGGACCCCCAGGGCCCTTTCCGCAGCACTGCTTTCCAGCATCGCATTCCCCAGTCTGTCTGTACACCCAGGGTTGCTCCATCCCAGGTGCAGAATCCAGCACTTTCCTCATATGGTTGGTGGTTGCCCAATTCTCCAATTTGCTGAGATTTCTCTGCAGGGCCTCCCTGCCTTCAAGGAAGTCAACAGCTCCTCCCAGGATTGTGCCATCTGCAAACTTGCTCAGTATTCCTTCCAGTCCTGCATCCAAGCAATTTATGCATTTATGAAGATATTGAAGACCACAGGGCCCAAGATGGAGCCCTGTGGAACTCCACTAGTGACAGGTCGCCAGACGAGTCCATTCTGTCAAGAAATGAGAGGACAAGGAAACCTCCTCATCAGCAACCAGTAATGCCAGATGTGAAGCTCTTGTTAACAGAGTGAGATCCTGGCCCTGCAGAAATCAATGACCCAAAATAGGCACCCCCCACTGAGATGTGCTTATAATACCAGTATGCTGCTAACAAGTTAGGACTGATGTATATTTGGTGAACAGAAACCCTCTACTTACCAATATAGTATAGGCAAAGCATAGATGGTATAGTATAGCAAGGTGGCAAGCTGCATTTTAAAATATATTTTAATCAATTGCTATCAATTTATATCTCAGTTCATATTTTATTGCCAGGTAATATCAAGGTGCAGTCCTGAAAATGGTTGGTTGGATATAGTAATCAGAGTGGCCCTAAATTTCTACTTTAATATGTCATAATCAATCTTAAAAATAATCTTAGGGCAATCTCTCCTTTTGCATTTGGAGTTATTTTTTATCTTTCATATTTATGAAGCAGTAGAAAGTAATATTGAAGCAGATGGTCATGGCAGAACACTGATTTGAAATAGGAAAGTGTGAGTCAACCTGTACTGAAATGCAGACAGAATAGATTAGGAAAGAACAAGGATCTTATGGTCAGGAATTCAAAACTCATGTAAAAGGGGAGCCTGTGAATCCCTGTGGATATTTCAGACAAGGTGAGAACAGGTGAGGTTGCTACTGGGAGCTCCGGTAGCAGAGCTACCCAGAGGGAAGAAAACAACCAATTTTTCTGGTGCTGGGGACAGGCTGCAGCATTTCCCCTGTCCCACTTCTATTAGTCACAAGGAAGTGTGCACATAAATCATGCCACTTTGCAAGAACAATTATTGCAGCACCTCAAAGGCTGAATACAACAAATATTTTATTCAAATTCACAAATCTGTATATTTTTGTCCTTTCAGAAGTAATATGTAAAAGTAGATAAGGGCTGCAACTTAAGGAAGAGTCTAGAATGAATCCATGAGAGTTCCTTGCCTTTTAGAGGTGTTTCTGTGACAATCCAGAAAAATTCAGAATTAATGACTACGAAGTCACATTTCCTGCATCATTCCTTCTGTAAAGATCTTGACTGTCTGAATTTTGAGATATACAAGAATTCTTCTGGTGCCTACACATTAATTGCATATTCGGGTATCTGCATACTATCACTTTCAAAGACATTTGGCCAGGTCAGATGTTCTGTGGAAAATACTTTAAAATTAAGCGTCTAAAAATTATTAGAAAGCAAGCTACTGTGTTCACCTTTGTGCAGGTATTCATGGAGTTTAAAGCAGAATATTGCTGTCTCATGACCTACTAAACACCTGTTAACCCAATATTTTGGGAATTACTGATGTCTGACTTGCATTTAATTAGAGCCTATCCTGCTGAAGATCATCAATTCTCTATTTGAAGGAAATGTGTGACTGTAAGTACATGACCTTCAAAATCAACTCATTCTAGTGGTTCCTCTAATAGCATCTAATGTTCATCTAAGGTTACTCTAGCATGCCTCATTTAAATTTGCCTGACTTCAGCTTCTAGGCACTTGCTCTTCTTATGGCTTTTCCCATGAGGTTAAAGAATCTGCAATATGCATTTCTTCCTTTTATGTGACAGATATTTGTGCATGGTATTCAAATCACCTCTTTTCAATGAACAAACTGAATTTGTTTTCTCTCATTCAAAAAAAATTTGATATAGTCTTGTGGCTTTTTTTTTTTCAGTTTCAATACCCATTCAAAATGGGGCTGCTGGACTGGAATTGTTTCCACATCATCCATGTTGATTAGAGACTTGCAGTTACAATTTTTTGTCCCTTATTTTTGCCCTACATGTATCTGTTTAGTGACAGCATATGGGTTTGTTTAGTCAGAGAATAAGGATTTACATAGTTGTCCACTTTTTCTAGTTCTTCTTGAAAGTCACTGCTTTCCAAGATTAGGTGCATTATGCTAGGCATGAGGTTGGCATTCATTGTCCCTAGATGTATTTTGCATATATCTATCTGAGTACACCTTGCTGCAACTTGCGTGGCCTGTCTTTGTTGAGATTCTCCCCTCTGGCCACCTTTGCATCATCTGTAAATTTTATTCTCCATGATTTTATGTGTTATTTCCAGCTCATTGGTGTGAATATTTGGTACTGCAAGGAATGGCTACAACTCCCTGTAAAACCCGCATAAAACCTCCTAAGTCCCAAGGGAAAAGTTAATGCTGCGCTGTATCAATAAATCACATATTAGATGTTTTTATTAGACAAATCTAAACAAATAACTGTCAATAGGAACAGCATGTCAAATGTTTGGCTGAATCTTTTTACATCTATGTAGTTACTTTTACCAACCACATTTTAAAGCTTTTCAGGGACTGAAACCAGGGACAACATGGAAAATTTCCAGAAGGCTCAGGAGGGCTCCTTTTTCACTTTGAGTCTCTACCCATGCTCATTCCTGCTCCAGTCTGTGTGATTCCAACATTTCACTCCTAAAACTGCTATGAAATCAGTGGGTCCCTGTAAGCAAAAAGATCCCCTGTTTAAATGATGGGAAGAAGTCATCTGCAACAGTTAGCTATCAGATCAGAGGAAGAATTGAGCATGCTTCAGTAGGCAATACCATGACTGGCATGTTTGCTACACATACTGAGTTTAACCTGCATCAGTAAATGTCTGTTTGAGTGGATTTAAACAACAAGCCTCAGTTATATAGAGAGTTACATAGAGATCTGAAAACTGTTACACTCATACAAGTCCCCTCTCTTCCTACATACAGTGTCTGACTGTTTTTCAGTGAAAGCAAGGCCTGAAGGGCACAGTCTATGTCCAGCTGCAGACCTCTATGAACACTGTATCCAGAATCATTTTCTGTGGACCTTCATCTTGTTTTTATGATCAGTTCATTCCTCTAGGGTTGCTGACTGAGTGATTTTTAAAAAATCAGTGTCTGTAAGCCATGTGAGACACACAACCCACGTACTGCAGTCTGTTCCCTGCAGCAGTGTCTCTTGGGTAGCCCAGCATATTCCTGGGGTGTTTCTCAGCAAGGATGAAGCTGCAGGAGAAGGAGGAGAGGGATGGTCACTGGATTCCACTGGCCAGTGCTGCTGAAAGATGGTAGTGTCAGTCTGCCCCTTACAGAACATTTGCCTGCAAAATCCCACCTGCCTACATTAATTAATTACATTGTGCCAGTTATGATGTTCTTACGAGCTTCGCATGACATGCTACAGCTCTCTAATCCAGTGAAAAACCAAACCTGCAAACCCACAAACAGGACAGTTTTCTGCTGTACTGTTGGAGTAAATATATACGTGTATGCAGACCTGAGTGTACCTCAACTCAGGATATGCAGAAAACACAATATGATCATTTTCTCATATGTTCTTGGAAAATTTTGTTTCTAGTCACAAATAGTAAAAGATTGACACTAAAAATATATTTTAAAATAAATAGGAAATCTTCATAAACATTCACATTTGAATGACAATATAATAAATTCCTAAGCTGGTTAATTAATAAAACCTTTTAAAGAGAGTACTTGTTTAACAGAAGTCAAGTAGTTTCACCTGTTTTATGATGCACAATAACTAAACCAGTCAGTACAGCGTTTTTACTCTGTACCAGAAGCCATGTTTGCAGGGTACAAACAGGGCAAACCCAAATAGCTGCAGACCGAATCAGTCAATGTTGCTCTCTTTAACTAGAAATTCCTTGCACTTTTCCTCCTCTGTATTAAAGTTCCAGCCTTTGAACATTCAATTTCAGAAGAACATGAAGGAGTGTTCATTGTGAGATTAGTCATGGAATGATTTTATAACTGGACATAAAGTCCATGCCTCATAACTTGGATTCATTGTGTGGTTTACTAGGCTTTTGTTGGATTTTTCACTTCAGTTTAAGCGTTTGTTGCTTTAATTTGCAAAATTTCTCATTCTGACAATTACTAATATCATGTGGGAGGAGAACAAGACCCTGATTCTCAATTCCCACAGAAAAACTACAGGGATTAAAAGACATCTGTGTAGGGAAAACAATGTCATGTCCCTTGGGGTTCTTTTAAACTGACACCCACTTAAATTTTCTTTAGGCTGCCAAAAAGCAAATAAACATCAAAACTTCTGGGGTTTTTATTTTATTTTATTCTTTTTAAATAAAGGAGCTTCCATAGATACTTTGGTTGAAATACTATTAATTTTTTAATATTTCTTTCATAGCCCACTGTGAGCGATCATGATGTAAATGCAGTCCTTTTAAGGCTACATTTCCTACATGGTAAATTAATATTTACCTGATTAGAAAAATTTCGGAGACAAATATTGAGTATATAATAGACCACAAATCTGGTCAGTCAGGCAATTACAGGGCCAGTTCCTAACCAAAATGTAACCAAAAGAAGTGCTTTGTGCATGTGCAAAACATAAATTTAAAACCTGGCTATCTCAGACTCCTTTAATAATATTAAACAGTAGCAGATGTTAGTTTGGGTTGAAAATTGTTTTCTTATTTTGTGCATTTGTTTTTAAGTTCATTCTAGTTTTACACTAAAGTAAATCGGTCATACTGGGTGATACCATTGTGAAATGCCACCTTAAATCCAATTCATCAGGAGAGATGGAAACGTACCCAGACTTTGTAGATGATTTACTGAAGCGTGAGATTGGAGTAAAGTTCCCAAAAGGTGGTTTTCTGAACTGAGTATGCAAGAATGTTATTAACCTGTTGATCCTTTCTTTCATGTTTCCAGTTATGCAAGCTAAACCTATAAAAATACAGTTTCACTGTAATGACAACATTCCCTATTAGAGACAGACCATTAAAATGCTAATAATACTGAAATTGGTGAGGATGGCAGAGGTGAAGAATAATAACTGGACACAAACATGCAGGGAGTTTCATATGCTTAATTGGAAAACATCCAGTAGGTTAGATATTGGTCAATTTTGCCCTTTCTTTCCCATGCCAAGGAGCAGTAGACGGGGGTGGGGGGAGACTGGAGAGTTGGACAGACCCTGGCTCCATGCCATAAACACATGAACCCCCTCCATCATGTACAAAGCTTTGAGGTTGGCATAACGAAGTAATTACTGCAAAAATGAAGAGATTATGAATCCACTTAGAACAAACCTGTTCTAACCCTAAATTCACAGGAAGTGCAGAAAGAACTTGAATCACCTTTCAGATCCAATGGGAACTTAACTGTGTCTATATTCTTCAGTCTGTCTTCAGCCAAAGATTTGTTGGACATGCAATTATTACCATCACATGATTGTAACCCGCACTAAAGTTTTCAGGGCAGGAAAGTTAGAAATTTGGAAGCTGAAAATAAAATGAAACACTTATAGCTTGGATAAACATTTAAGTAAAGCTTATAAGTATAATATTTGTGAAAATATTCAATTGGTCTGAAATAAAACAGGGGAACCAGGGGAACTGAAGGAAGGGGTGACCCAAAACTGGAACCAAGGTAAATGTTAAAGGAAGCAGGAAAGCAGGGTCATACCCATCGAAAGGGTAACTTGAATGCAGGATACTCTGAGGGCCCAGTACTTGTGGCATGAAACCTAAAGTAGCACAGGCTTATCTGGAGTCAGACAGGGCAACAGAGATCAACAGGCCATGAAGAGGGTGCAAAGCCCTGAGGCACATTTCTACCCCACTGAAAGCAGGGCAGCTGCACTTCTGTTGTGAATGGGTACCTGTTGCATCCCTGGGATGACAGAGCTGGGGATACTTTCTTTTGATGATGATGGAAGCAACAAAGTGTTTGGGCGTGGGCAGCTGGGGCAGGAGAGCCACAGCTCCTCCCCAGGAAAGTCTCTGATATTGCTGTGGTGGAATCACCAAAACGCTCCTGTTGGAAATGTTTCTGTGCAAATACACAACAGAGATATTTCTGTAATTGTTGCCTTTTTTACTTTCAAATTAGAAGAGTAAGCAGCATGTGTAGGAAGTGTAATCATCCATTGCTTAAAAATCACGTATCTGATCTTAGACAGCGTTACCTGCCGGCTTTCATGAATTCTCAGGTCATTGACTATTACACAAATGACCAAGTGTCCAAAAGGCTGTGTATGCAAACATTTGGAAGGGCAGTTATTTTAATTCCAACATCCTTTTCTGTATTTGAACCATAATAACAGTGATGATAGTTGTATAATCCAACTGAGTTTTTTAAAAACTGTCACACACATTTTAGTGATGTGTTTATGAGAAACTGGCATTTACACATACATTTTTGTAAACAAAAATTGTACCAGCTTCCATGTTCATGAAAATATATGGTTCTATATCTTGGGATTTGCCTGTGTCATGGGAAGTATATTTAGAACTGTTCTGCTGTAAAACAATTTCAGGCCTGGATCTCAAGCTGTGTTTGATGGCTGTGCTTCCCATTTGTGATAGAAACAGACCACTTTCCTACCATACACATTTGTAAGTTCATGAACTATCAGAGGAAGTTTTCATATTGTGAACATCTGTTTTTTCCCCATTCAGCTGCACAGCTACAGCTGGGAAAGACATGAACTGAACTGTTAGTCATTTCTGAAATAAAAATAGATATAGTCAATAACTTAGACTTTGGCTTTGAGCCTGAGACCATCCTTTAAGGCTTTTTATTCCACTACATTGTATTGCATTAACTTACCTAATGACAAGATTCTTATTTAAGAAAGTATTTGAAAAGAATAGTGGAAAAAGTACAATCTTTCTTTGATTAACTAAAATGTCTTTTTAATGGGCTATCTTCCAAAGGCATCTAGTTTTTATAGAACTACTCTTCAGTAGTTGACTAACCAACACATCACAGACAACATGCACATATCCAAACAGTTGAAACACTGGCATACTAAATCCTTTAACTGAAGCACTGATTTTTACAAGTCATTTTGTGTGATGCTGTAGCAGCTCAGATGTGGCCTGTGCTCTCTCCTGTAGATTTAGTGCTAAGCAAAACAATCATACATAAGAAAAAAAATGGACTAATTACTTATTGCAAGTAATTTTATTTGAGAACTCATTGTAACATGGTAAATAGAAGAAGTTTACACATTCTTATGAGGAAATATGGGTATTGGGCAAGTTTATCCAGTGGAGACATACATGGAAAGTGTTTTCCAACCCATCCAGCTCCGTTGTATTACAGCTTCCCTGTCTGGGAGATCTGGGGATCTCCCAAGTGAAAAGGGTATGAGCCAGGAGTGAGAACAAGGAGCATGAAATTATTTTCCCTGTGAATACTTCACAGTTAATAGTTTTTCAAGGATATATTCTATGGCCCACTTCACTTTCAGTAATCCTTTAACTAAATCTAGTCAATAAGCAAACCAATTTCAGGTGATTGTGGATGACTTTGGTGTTGCTTTGTTCAGTATACTGCTCACCCAACACTAACTCTAGTGGCATGAGTATTTTTACAAAGTTTTACCACGATCAGTGTGCTCCCCAGTCCAAATCAACATCTTCAAGCAGTCCCTAAGGCAGTTTGTGAAGTGCCATGGCAACTAGCACTGACAATATTCCTCTAAACACAATTGGAGTTTACAGGAACACAAAAGAGATACACTCATATGCCAATATTTACAGTCAGTCTCAGTATTGGGACAAGATCAGATAATGAAGAAAATAATGGCCTCTTGAAAATGAACCTCAGAAAGAGAGGTGATGCTGAACTGTGAAGGAAATACTCAAAGATCTTTTTGCAGACATTGTGTAAACCTTTTAGTGGTACACTTGTATGACTAAGTGGTTAAATCCATCATTGTGTAAGTCATTCAGGTAAGACATTCTGCTGTCTCTGAGTGGTGGGGGAAATGTGTCCCACCCTGACAGACGGTGGCCTCATCTTAAATACGTGTCTACTCTAGCTGCATGGAAAAGAGCAACACATCTGGCCACAAAACTGAGTCTTTTAAAAACACTGATAAAGAGCAGAGGAGTGTGGTCCTCTAACCACTTACCTCCCAGTAAGCCCTTTCCTGTCTCTCCACCTTCTCTTCCCATCTGTAAAACTCAGGAAGAGGTTTAGGGTTTGCAGCAGAAACCCTTGCCATAGGCTAAAAGTTCATCTCTGCAGAAGACAGAGCTGTGCTGGAGTAATCCCACATTAGAGAACAAATCTGCACCAAACAGAACAGCTACTACAGACATCCTGGCTCTGTAACCTGTCTTCTCTCATACAGATGCAATAGGACAGACTGGTATTATTTAAAAGGGCAAAAAGTCCCCAAAACCTCTCAATGACTAACTTTTTACATTAGAGGGAGAATGAAGAAAAAAACAAACAAACAAACAAACAAACAAACTCCCACGGTAAATGTGTTACTTAATACACTACTTACTCTGACATTTCTATATGCTGTGGTGGCAGGTATTGGTGTTAGAACTTGTATCATCTGTTTTGCAAATTCACCTCATAAAAGAAAAAGCGCATCAGAATTTTTTTTTTTATGTTTTCCCATAATTAAACACTGTTTCTATTTACAAAATGTGTAAGATACAGAGTGTGTGAGAAATCATCACAGGAGTGAAATGGAGACTTGGACCAAGAGAAGAGCATGGCAATCTTTTGTATCTACTGGCAAGGATCAGCTGTCCTTTCTCCTCTTGATCTTCCTCCTGCTCTTCTTGCTCCACTTTCTACTGTACTACTGTCATCTTGTGAATTCCTCCATATGCTTCTTGTTTTTACAATTCCTTCCTCTCCTGGACATTGGAGTTAACTTAGATCACTAACTTCAAATATTTTCTCTTGAAATACACTTTTTCTGAGGTGCTTTCTAATGGAAAATCATGAGAAGCTGTATCAGCATGAGGGCAGAATATGTCGGACAATAGTAAATGTCATGAGTTATGAGTTTCTGCAGATAATGAAAGAAGTATTAATTGAGCCTTGGTCCAATCAGGAATTACATTTTGCTGATATTTTAGTTATCCTCTGTCTACTTACAGGAAGATAATAATGCACGTATTCACTTCCTGTGTTAGAGAAATTAGTAGTCATTCATATGCACATCTCCAGACCAACACACAATACCATTTGGAGGTTTTTCATATTGATACCTCTGCCCAGACTTGTGAAAGAAATGCCATCTATGTAATTTCTGTTTCATCCAGAACAAGTTGCTTCTGTCCTGCTTGCTCTGGCAAACAACAACAAGCACATACAACTTATTTCTTTAGCTAAGATATGAACCTAGTACAGAAGACAGGGGAACTGCTGTGCCCTATTCATGAGAATAAAGAAAACCTCACTTTTTGGAAAGATGTGGATGTATTTAAACACTGCTACTTTACTATACAGTGTTGTCAGCTAATAGAAGGTAGAATCGGGGTAATGTTGATGCACTACAGGAAACAGTTGTGAAAGAAAAGGGTGATGGACAGGAACTTGGTGCTACTGTAGCTGTGATTAGTGAGAAGAAAATATGCAAAACCATATATTGGTATTTCCTCTGATACATCTGCCTCTATGGCTCCCAAGACTGGAGCATCTGCATAAACTCTCCTGCTTTTACTACAAAGATTACAACAGCTGCTGTGAGAATTGCTTTATTTTCCTGCAGTACAAATAATTATTCAGCCCAGAATTTCTACCAAGTATTACAGAAGGTTTGAATGCCCACACAGATTAAACAGGCAGCGTTCCTCTGCATATTTATCAGCAGAGTGCACAGTGCTATAATGAATATGTTGAGCTCCTTTTTGAACAGCAACCCCAGTGTTGCAACTCAAAGCCTAATAAAAAAATCTCAAACAAATATTTCCTGAGATTTTGAAAAAGTCCAGCTGTCGTTTCTAAAGTTGAACTGCTCCTTTCCTTTAGCCTTTACCACGCTCTTGATGAAGACTAAGGCTTCGGCACAGCAGAGGTAGCACTAGCTGCTGCCAGTGAGCACTTTGTGCCCTAACTCTTCGGCACAGCACAGCTTGGACAGGACATATCAGATGTCTGAACAAAGGGAATCACACAGAGTTTGAACATGAACATGGCTTAACTTGCCCTGATCATGTCATCCCTTTCCTGTGCAAAATGTGCCTGTACTCTCTTTGGCATCAGTGGGCCAGGTCCTGAATTCCTGTTAAGAGGAATACAACCACAGCCTTTAGTTTATGTATTTGTTTTGAGAAAATAGATTTCTTGAAGGCAAAGTGAACCATATCTTCTTTTCCAAAGTGTTTAAATTTTTCAGAATCTGGGATACACTAACAGAAATTTTCACTGGGAAGCTAAAGGAGCCCAGACAACCATGTGCAGCTCAGTCAGACAACAGGCCCAACAGCAGCACCAGGGCCACCAACAGAACTGCCTCAGGAACCTGTGGAGAAACAAGATACTTCTATTTACAGGAGAAATCTTTACCATTCATGACCCTGAGGCTTCTCTGTGCTTGGAATCTGCACCAGGGCCAATACACTCATAGTAACCCTCTTTTAAAAACCACATATTATTAAAAGACATCTGAAGTTCAAGAGCAGAAAACAAATTAATAAATGAATCAGTGACTAAAAAATACTCTCATTTTCTCAATGACTGTCTAAATAAAAAGGCTTTGGATATGTTAGGCTCCCCTCAGACTAGAAAACAGTATATAAAGCAGGCAAAGGTTCCAGGAAACATTTGGATGTGCTGTGATTCCTTCTAAAACAGCATAGATTGATGAGATGGTCACTCCTTGTTTAGTGGAGAATTTTGTAGTGGTTTGGTTTCCTTGTCCATTTAATTATTACGTTTTCTGGTGATTTTTTTATGGCTGTGGGTGTCTTTCTACATGAGGATGATTTTTAGATTCTTGAAAAGAGCCCTGATGAAAGTAAGAGATTGCTCCAGGGTTCATCATTGTGTGTAGTTATATAGTGCTAATTCTTGTCTTTGAGTTTGCTTTAATTTTGGATGCTCAAAATTCAAATTCATCTTTTTACTCTATGTGCTGGCCACTAGGTTTCCACAGCTGCCTAATGGGAAACTGTGATCACAGCAGTCATTCACCTCCATTCGTTTAAATGTCACCTTTTCCCCAGTATCCTCTGCTAACTCATTCTCTCATATGACTATAAAGAGGTCTCAAATTAAGATGATGGCATGTATCCTATAAATGTTTGACCTCCATCCCATCTTTCTGGTTCCCACTGGACGAATTCCCAGAGCTGGGTCTGAAAGATTTTTATTTTTTCATCTCAACCATTGTGACACTGTCCATCAAAATATTAAGCTCCTTTCCTAAAGCAGAGTCCCAGGAATAGTTTAAATCTGTTACCAAACTAGAAATTCTGATATCCACCCAGAATGTCTTTTAGAAAGGAGAAAATGCCCTTTTCATTTTATGAACTGTAACTGCACATCTTTTAATGTTTACATTTTTTTTTTAGCATTTTTGCAGGTTCAAAGTAATTTGCCGATTTATATTAGATCTATAGATCAAGCACAGTGAATTAGATGTTTAATTTAAAATTTGACAGGCATTGATTACTTTGAAAATCAGTGTAAAAAACTGTAGCATTGGTGTTCATTTTTTTCATCATTCAGAACATATTTTTATACAAAACTTTCTAAGATTATTTAAACTAATAAATTTCCTGTCAAAATCCCAGAAGTTGATATACTTTTGAAAGCACACATTTCATAAAATTTCATTTATGAGCTTTGGAATGGTTTCTTGAGTAATGTAGGAAAGACTTTAGTCCAGAAAGAAGCTGGTATGCTAAATTAAATGGAAAGTATTTGGAAGCAAAGGAATGCATTTAAATTTTTAGAAAAAAATTGCTCAAAGCATTTCACAAGACAGAAATATATAAACATCCCATCTAATATTTGGCTGTGTTTTATCTGATATCCTTGATTGCTATAGGATCAGAGGCTGAGGAATTATCTCAAGATATATGGAAATTAAAATGTCTTCAAACCCATATGGGAAACATCTCTGAGGGCAGAGAAGGGATCTACAGGCTGATATTCCTTCCTGTATGAAAAGAAAATTCTTTCTACAGGAACTGTTCTTGTCCCATGTGCTTCCAAAATTTGTTACCAAAGTTTTATATGGGGTTGAGTAAGTTTTCCTGTGTTTACTGGTCGTTCACTAGGCTTTCATACTGATTATAGCATTTCCATTGATTATCAGTGGAATTAGTTGGGCTGGTTTGAATTTATTACAAAAATTGTCTTCAAAACATGTAATAAAATGGCTGGATTTGATCTAAGAGGTCTTTTCCAACCTTAATGATTCTAAGAATTTTTTCTGCCTTCCCCTGCAGTACCTTTGAAATGTTTAATCATGTAGAACAAAACTGGTTACCTATCTCAGACCAACAGCAGACTAGAGACAGGAGAATATGGAACTGACTGACAAAGACTCCCTATACCTCTTGTCAAAGTTTCTTCTAACCACATCAGGGCTTATTTTTGTGAGTACATACAAATGTGTGTATGCAAACCTGCCAACACTGAGAAACTCAGAAGTGGCTGTTTCATTCCCTCACTGTGCCCAGACAGGTGAGTTTGCATGTCCAGATAAGCTCGGCACCACAGACCAGCAGGAGTGGTGAGCAAGTGGCTTTCGTATCTGAGCTCTCAGGAGAGGAGAATCACATCTCTTTCCTGCAAATCAGATACCCACAGCGGAGCTGATAACATCTGAGGGAAGTATGGAGAGTCCATTAACCTCAGGACAATGTCCTTTGTTCAGGAACAGGCAAACACACATGGCACGGTGTTTACTTACACCGATACATGTATACATGTATATATGCACATGAACTCCTCTTTTTTATCAAAGGTACAAAGGCCAAGCAGATCAAGTGATTTATGTTTTCAATAAAAATGTCGAAACCTGTTTGAGGGAAGTGATTAGAATAACTAGCTACCTTCTGTTCTGAACCACTGTGGTTTAGCATCTTTACAGTACTTGTTTAAAAATACGTGTTAAAATCAAATTTAGCTGAAAGCTAGGCACCCAGGCAGCTCCCAGGAAAACAGAGCTTTAAAAAAATCATTCAAACAAATAACAAGATTCTATGTATAGGATGGAAGAGAGAAGAAAAGGCTTCAAAAAAACTTCTGAAATCCCTGAGCTATTTGACATGAAGTAATCTGCAACCATCAGCTCTCAACCTGTGATCACAACAACTCAGCATCTCAATTTCAGTGAGTCTTACCCTTTCTGACTGAATTATTGCTGAAGGACAAAGTGTAAAATTAATGAAAAATGGGATACAATGCTGAAGTATCACCTTTTGCCATGAAAAGAAACCTTTCTGACATTTGCACAGTTAAGCCAATGTCATTCATTGTGTAGCAATTAATATGTCTGCATTTTTCTGCCTTTAAAATGAAATTAACAACAACAACACAAACACATAAAAAATAGTTTCCGTATGATTCAGGTATGGTGTCTATGTCATTAACGAAAGTGCCTTGGTGTCTGTCCACGCAGTGCTGCCTGCTTGCAGTGGCAGCAGGAAGCTGTAGGATGGCATTGCTCAGGAAGACCTTCAGCCTGAAAAAAGCAACAGTCTGTTATTGCATCTATGCATGTTTCAGTTGAAAGTGTGACACTTATCAGTGTGCATGGAAGGGGACTGCTAAGCTTGCTGGAGACAACAGGAGGAGGCACTATGGCAGGGTCTGCTTTGCCCCTGTGTTCTGCCTCAGCACAGCTGTCTAACTAAGAACAAAAATTGTCAGTCTTGCTGATAAATTCAACTTTGTACCTCAGCACCTACATGGGGGAAGGAGAGTGGGATAAATTATTTGGGTACTGGTCATACTGGTAGCTGGCTATCCACCTTCAAAGCTAAAGAAAAAGTTTCTTCTTCCCCCCAAAATGTTGGTGTGTTCAATAAGAAACAAATATAGCAAATTCATCTGCTGCAGAATCATTTATTTTACATTGCCAGCACTTGTAAAATCAGTTTCAAATGCTGACAAAGGTTTATTTTGGCTGACTTTTTGTACTAAAGACAAGAATACTGCAGTGTACCTATCCAGTAGTTCTCAACTCTGGCTCTCAACTTTAAATAATACTTGGTAGATGAAAGAAAAAAATGTGCTTGGGGGTCTTTTCATCTTAACACACTCCTGTTGCTTTTGCTATGTGTTGGGAAGTGACACCTAGTGCTAAGACTACATCTTTATTGCTTTGAGCAGCACTGACAGGAGAGCAGCTGAACTGTACCTGTCCCACGCCTCCCTCCCTCTGTCCCAGCAGCCCTCAGGACACCTCCAACAGAGCCCCAGGGATGCCCAAAGGAAATACAGCACCCAGCAAGGGCAGCAGCACCTGGTCTGGCAGGTGCTGGCTGAAGCAGCACCCGCTTTGCCTTCCTGCACTCACTACTGTCTGCAGAGGGGAGCTTAAAATCAGCGTGGACATGGCCTATGAGCCTTCTCTGTCAGGGACACAAAGGAGGGTGACTCATCTGACACAGCCTCCGTCTAGCACAGTGCTGTGTGGCCCCCAGTGAAACATGTGTGACAGGGCCTGCTGAGCTGTACAAGTGTTAACACTGAAAGCACGGCAGTCACTCAGGATGTCCTACAGCCTGCTGCTGCTCAGGGCTGCTCTCAGCCACTCTATTCCTTCAGCAAGAATGTGGGCATATGTGAGGCAAAACTCAACCACCTGTGGATATTACAACTCCATTGAGGAGAAGAAAAATAAAATGCCTCTGCTTTTCTTTATTTCTTGTGGCATGTGCACCACATTACATCTGGTTGTGTCAAAACACATTATGTCACGTGATGCTCTGCAACCTGGTGACACTGAAAGTGTGTGTCAGGCTGCAGAAGAAGCTTACTCAAGAAAGACTTAAAATGAACAAAAGAGAAAAATACAGCAACAGTTTCCAAGACAAGGGACCCAGCAGAATTTGCTGTCTTGCCTATGAAAGTGTGCCAGCTGGGACTTCTCAGCTCACAGAAATGCATCCTTAGCAAAATCACCAACTATTTTGCCCCATTCGTATCTAATCTCTATGACGCGATAAGCTAAAGTTTATTAAGCAACTGAGGAAAAAGAAAACAACCAGAAGCAATCCTTTGTTAATTCAGAAGACTTGGGGTATTTGAGGCTTTCAGCTGCAAATTGTTCAGTTAGCTGCCTTGCACGTGCATGAAAGCATGGTTCTGCAGAGGGAGTTATTCCTTCCTACTTCACTTTTACTACAATAATGTTAAATAAATGTTAAATCAAATATACAGTGTTAAAATGCTAACTTTTCATTTAATTTACTTTACATTACTTGTGTTTTAAAACTTGAATTTAAACTGATGCTTGTTTTTCCATTCAGGAATTTGGAAACAAAAAAGAAGTGTGAATCTTAAAAATATCTAAAACATCCAGTTAACCACTGAGACTCATATCTCACTGAAACAACTGGTTATAGGAATACGCAGAACTGTTGCAAATGGCCGAATTAAATGACAGAAGTAAATAGCAAATATATTATGACTGGGTTATATTTGTGACTGTAAATGGTAAAAACACACCATTCTTTTAAAAGACTAATATATCTTGTATGTCATGTATATACTAGAAATGGGAAGGAACTCATAAAATACACAGTGTGGGTTATTTTCTCCACTCACAGCTTTATTTTTGCAAGCTTCAAGCAGCAGCTTCTGCTTGTGAAGACTCTCCTGCGTGGTTATGCTGGAAGCGTAGCAGTCCTGCATACAATTAGCTCAGCCAAAGCCCTTTGGGCTCCCCACTCTGTGCAGGAATAAAGGACACCCTGCTGCCACAGAAAGGACTTTATAGACCTGTAATAAAACTCCCTTAGTAGTAATGGTATGAGCCAGGATAGTTGCTCATTCAGGAGAAGGAGGGATTGTTTGCAGGCAGAGTATCTTTTGTTAGACCAACCAAAATTAGAAAGTGAGAACGTATCTGTGTTCAAGCATGCAAGAATGAGGTTAAACTGAGCCAAAAGAAGGGATTGTGTGCCTGAAATTTTGCCTATTTTCATACAGTTTTGCTGTTCTTTCAGGTATTTTAATAAGATGCTAAACTTTAAAAAAGAAAAATCATGGTAAAATATATATGCCGGTGATTTGAAAAAAATTAGTTGATTAAGCTTCCTTCTCAAACAGGCTCCTTTTA
Source organism: Xenops minutus (assembly GCA_035221455.1). NCBI lineage: Eukaryota > Metazoa > Chordata > Aves > Passeriformes > Furnariidae > Xenops > Xenops minutus. The sequence goes on along the minus strand of JAWWEE010000162.1, from coordinate 23,769,479 downwards.
GCTTTGCCAGCAGGTACATAACAAAAAGGTTCTACTTTTTCAAGGTGTGGGTGAAATAAACCTTTAAAACTCTGTGGCAAAAGAAACTTTTGCTGTTCTTGATGGGGAAATGAAAGAGAATGTGTTCCTTTCAGTCCAAAACAAATGTTCCTTTCACTTACAGCTAAATATATCAAGAGTTTTACACTGAAGGGTGTTTCTTTTCATCTGTCTCCATGCAAGTGAAAATTGCATGTCTAGCATGTGACTGAATGTATTGTGTTGAACTGTTTCTAAATAAACGCAGATCAAAAAATATGCATTCATATTGAATTCTAACCAGTATGGATTTTGTTTTCATAATGTGAAAATATAGAAACAAAGCCGCACAAGCTCACATATTTTTTTAGCCTATTTCCATGTGTAGAAATAAAATAAAGAAGGAAATATGGTTGTTCTGTTTTTCTGCCTTTAGCCCCAAGAAGTTGCAATAGAGTAATGATAGTTTTATATGGGCTTGTGACAAACAACTAGTGATAAGCTGTGGTCGAGGAAGTGGTTTTCTGCTCCATATAACAGCAGGTACAAGTGGTGCTGCTTGAGTCAGGCACAGGATTTCTGTAATACTAAGAATGAGAAGTCAAAGTAAGTTCAGAAGCAAGTAATGAGAGTTACACTTTTTACTCTGCAAGGCATTTACTTGACTCTAGCCAAGTGAAGCAAGAACACAAACATCATTTGCTCATAGTAATTGCCACCAAAAGCTGTTTTGTTCCCAGAAGTTAACCATCCTTAGGTTGCTTGTGCCTTTCTCATCCTTGGTATTACCAAGTTCCCAACCTGTGCAAATACAGAACTTCACAGTACCTGAAGAAATTCACAAGTATATTTCCCACAATTTAGCTCCAACTCATCAATATATATGTATTAGCTTTCACCAGGATTCAACCCTGATATTTTGCTCCTTCAAGACTGTCTCACTTTGGCTATGTTATGCTTATTTGCACCTCTAACAGGCCACAATAAAACCATAATTTGCACCTTTCAAGGGAGAAAATTCAGAGGCAAAAAGAGAAAGGTGTTACTGTTCAAAAGCTGTCAAAACAGAAACTTAATCAGGGAAATACATGTAAAAGGGAATGTGGGACAGTATGTGATGACAGCCTCTTGTTTCGGTGCCTGTGCACAGCATGGGGCTTCTGGATCACACTTCTTCTGAGCAGCTGAGACACACACTGTGCTTTCCAGGTGTCTGAGCTAGGTAAAGCAATCTCTTCATCATCCCACTTCCTCTGTAATGTGATCGAATCCATCATTCCTTTTGTTATCATCTTTTGTGTTTGCTTTCCCTCACAGTAATTTGCTAACTGCAAAGCAGGCAAGTGCTTTAAAAACATACAAGCCTGCTGCAAGTTAAGTCATACTTATCAGATGCGCTGGTAATGAATCATGCTGACAGATTGGCTCTGTTTACCTCAAACAAACTGTCAGAAATGTTCAGTACTCGAACCAAAGCATGGAAAAGGCTTTCAAATACACAAGCAGATCAGATCATAGCCCAGCACGTCATATTTTGCATATTTCATAAAGGTGTCACATGTACGTTTGCATGTAACAATCTGAACATTCTGTTTACAAAGATATTTGGTATCTCTACAAGAGAAAGCAATTAAGACTCATGTAGTTAATGGGGCAGGAGCGGATTTTATCTCATTTGTTCTGTCCAGTAAGGCTGTCTGGGGGCTCCTGGAGCTGCTGAGCTGCAAACACTGATGTAGTTCTTCCAGTGCTCTGTCCCTCTGCTTCACACAGGGCTCCCAATGGTTTTGTGTCGCCTGTGCTGTGCTGGTACTCCAGATGGACTGCAGAACCACGTGGCAATGAGGAGAACGGGAGTAGAGACAGCACAGCCTGCCTGAGTGGCCAGAGCACTCACTTGCCACAAGAAACGAGCAGCATTCAAATGTGTTTGCTTTACATTGCCTAGGAATTTCCCCCTCCACAGCAGGCTGTTTGGAGACATCTTGCTTTTATTTCTCTGCTTCAGCTTCATGATTTTGATTCTAAGATTAATTTTCTTGGCAATTTTAGAAACATTTTTAAACTGAGTTTCTTGAAGAGTCACAATCCCTTGAAATGGTCATGTTTCCAAAGCCTTAAACACACATGTATACGGCTATGCTTATGTGCAGTTTATGTTTTCTGTGTTTACCCATCAGCACAGCTGTAGGTTGTGAAACCAAGGTGACATTTTTATAAGTCTTAGATTTTTGTGGTACCATTTGCAGTGCTCTTAAAAGAAACCCTTTCTTTGTTGTAAAGATCTTTTAAAATAATCTACTTCCATGCACAGGACTCAGAATTAAGAATAAAACGATACAAACCATGGTTGAAATTTATCTTGCAAAGTTCAATACCATAAAATCTGGGGAGCCAAATAGTTCATATTAAACAAATTTCCCACAGCCCTGCTCAGTATTTAAATGGAAGCCAAGTGTGACAATCTGAGGAAGCAGCAGAGGATTGCTTTGTTTTTAACTTCTTGTTTAATTTTTCTGTGTTTTCTACAGTGAAAGTGTCAGAAAGCCTTCCCTGTGACTGTGAGGTATCATTCCCTGAGCTAGGACCAACGCAGGATGCTCCAGATCTGCACTTACCCAAAGGGGCTGGCAAGCGTTTAAAATGCAAGAAAGGTTTCTTACTGGAAATAACTACAACTACAGTTCAGGATCGGGAATGTCCTGGTGAGAGAGGGAGCACTGATTACAGCTTATTCATGTGTATAGGAATTCATTTAGGATAGACATGGAAACCCACCAACATTTTTGGGATAGGGTGACTAATGAGAAAAGGGCTTTCCAGGTGTGTGCTCTGCTATAAGAACTGAGTTGGAACTGCAGAGCCTGTCCAGTCACTAAGTCTGCATGTTCCTTGGGGAACCACAGCTTCTTAGCATCCAGTACCACTGAACACGGCAAATAAGGTGCTCTGAAGGGTTCTGTAGCTACCCTCACAGTGGGTGGATGTGATACTGATGCCTATTTTGTAACTGTAATCCAGGGAAGGTTTGCAAACTGGCATCTGGCCACACTTGAAAATAATAAAGTAAAAATTAATTCCCTGAATCTGTTTTACTGCTAGTGAAAAATGGATTTTGTTTGTATGTGGAAAATAGGGCATGCTATTCCTTTTTGTGCTTGATTTTCATCGTATTAGTTTTGCTTCTATCTTAGTTGTATGATCTTTAGCCATCATCCCCGTAAGCCAAGACTTGCAGAGAGAGGACATGGTGAGTTGTTCTAGCCAAAACACCTGCAGTACTCTGGCTGCTAGCAACTTCCTTTTCTCTGATTACCTCTTATGTAGGTGACGCAGACCTGGGGGGGAAAAGGGACGGACCACTCCACACGCAACACGGGATAATGCGAAATGGCCCTTTATTTAAGGGAATAAAAGGGTTTTATAGGGGCTAGCTAGAAGGAGCTAGAAACTAGGCAGGGTTCGGGGAGGAGATTAACAGGTCTGTGCCAATAACGGGAAAAGAGGGATGGGCTACAAACGAATAAGGAGAGGT
>JAWWEE010000162.1:23728828-23765826 GCA_035221455.1 Xenops minutus | reverse complement strand
GTTCCTGTCTTCCTTTTTGCTTTTCTTCTTATTCTTCTTTTTCCAATCCCTGGTAGTCCTCTGACCATACTCCCACACTTAGGGGGAGACTAGCCTTTGTAGAGGACAAGAAGAGGAAGGTCTACAGAGATTCTTGTAGGTCATTCAGATCCTTTCACAACTGTGGTTTTTAAAGGATTCATCAGAAAGACAGAAATACAGACAGACACAAAAGCTGCCTGAAAAAATTTCTTTACATGATGTTTCCTTCAGTTTGTTTTCAAGGCATTTAGCAATATCATTCGAGTTTTTTAAATATGGCAGACAGAATTTTTTCTATTTTTATTCAGCCTTTCACCTTCATAAATCTGGAAATGATGTGGCACTTGTCAACTCCAAATGAAAATTCAGCTTTCTGTTCCCTCTTGAATAGTGTTGTCCGCATCTATAATACAAGCTACAGGAATGGGAAAGGCAAGCTAATTATGCCATTCTTCTCATTCTATAATACTAAAACAAACTGCAGATACATTAAAAATATCCTCCTCAGAGTACTTTAGATGTTATATAAAGTCTTGGAAACGAATTGTCCTCAGATGGCTGATATTTTTAAACAACAAGCTAAAATGAAAAAAGTTTCCGACGGAATTCACATAGTTCTGTGAAGCAGACTCTGCTCAGGCTTCAGCTTTGGGCTCAGCATTTAAGTGACTGAATCTGTCAATCACCAAAGGGCCGTGGGCTCTTTCTTGTCTCCTTGGGTTTGTTGACAGTGGCTTCTCAAGTCCTCAGCGCCCTGATGCACCACCTACATAAGCAGATGTACACAAAACATTTAAAGTAAAATGCTTCAACTGTGCTTTGGAAATAAGCACAGCTTCTTCTTATGGGTTGAGAGACAAATTTTTGACGAGTATTTTTAATGTTGTTGCAAGTATATTTCTTTAATGATTCCTTCTTGGTTTTCCTTTTTCTTACTAAAGCCATTTTTATTCAGTTCACTGAGGAACCTACTAAACACCTAGCCTTTGGGACACCGTAATGGGACACCTTTTACATTACCAGAGAAGACAAAAAGAAAAGGCTTCTCAACCAAAGGGTCTTATGTGAGATACATATGCTAACATCTGCTCTCCTGGATCTATTTATAATATCTAGTATCTGGCAGTTTCAGTGGAAACTTTCAAATCTTGACAAAGCTAGGGGATGTCACAAGCTGCTTATAAAAATGCAAGATCCTGTTAGTCAGCAGTCTCTTTTTCCTTTAATAGACCTGGGCAAGGTCTATCTGACCATTCGTTAATCAGGTTTTTTCATATAATACATAGGAAATTAAAAGATTCTGACTTTTTTAGATCTGTTACCTAGTTCACTGGAGCTGCTTCTGTTTCAGACACAAACTTTCCTGCAAGTAGCTGTAGGTGTCACAAGGCAAATTTCTGTCCATTTACTCATCCTAGAACTGTCATTTTTTGTGTGTTCTGTAAACCCCTAATTGTTCTTCCCTTTATCCCTTCCTCATTTCCCCACCACCACCTTTGAAAAGTAGCATTCTGCTTTCCTATGTTGCTATGACAACATTTACACTTGCCTTTTGAAGGCAAAATATTTGGCTTCCTTCCATATTTTTGTCAGCTCTTGTGTTAGAGAGACACACAGGGGAAGGAAGGCAATTGCAGATAAAGCTTTAAGCAGCAGGCTGCAACTTTATTTCTCATCATAAAGGGCGTTTAAGTGGTTCTAGCATGGATTTACCTACGATCTGATTCCTGTATTCCTGTTCCCCTAAGACTGAATTATTCAGTTTAGCCTTGTGAATCTTCTTCAGTGCAACAGAAAACTGAAGGAGACATAGTGAAGACTTCAGATCTGCCTCTCTCCTGCCTCCTGTCATGCAGGCAGAAAGAACAACAGCAGCACTCACAATGTTCTTCTAGGACTTGTCAAATATTTACAGAGACAGAGAGCAGCTAAAAGGAACTGAGGGTTCAAGAAGGATGCAAGTTACTTTTTAAATCAGAAGGCAGATGCAAAGAGAAAAAGCCCTTTCATTTGGCCTCCAATTGCCCAGAGGAAGGCCTTTGCAAATGCTGCACTTTGCACTGCACAATATCGGAACAAATGCTTGCACCTGATAAGAGCGACGGTTGGTTACACGGGCAGAGGGTGCTGGGCTCCGGCTCCCCACGGAATCCTCAGCGCCACTACCTTGCCAATGACTTTCCATATTGTGAGCAGACTGACTGAACTCTGACTCTTCACAAACCCAGAAGCTTGCTGGCAGGTGATCTACAGCAGAAGTAAAGAAAAAAATCTCCTCCAGAGACAGAGGGTTTGAAGCAATTGGGCCCTTATTAGAAATGCCAGGAGCTAAAAAAACCTCCCTTCCCCAAGGGACTGGCTCTCCTATTAAAGTTACAGGACCTTACTTAGTCAGAGAAGTCTTATAGGCTGCAGCACTGTGTTTGGAACATCAAAACAGATGGAGATATCACATTCCTTCCAAGCAACAGAGATAGGCTGGCTTAGCTGATGCTTATTTCAGATGTCTTTAGAATCGTATAGGAGAAAATACGCAGCAGATATATGTCTATATTTCCGGCACTGTTAGCAATCTGAACTGCCTCTCCTTATTAAGTCTGTGGGAGCACTGTTGTTTTTTCACAGAACACGTATCTGAAACACCCTAGCTAAAGAAAAACCTCATTCTTGCTGAGCATGGGAAAGTACCGAACTCTGCACACTCTTAGAACATGCTGGGCCTCTCTTGCTCCAGCACCGAATCCTGTCCAGTAAGTTCCTCTCATGCCCACACCCAGAGGCATCTCTCAACAAAATGTAATCTACACAGACCTTCAAAGGCAGATAAATACATTGAAAATTATCAAGGTAGAACACACATGATTTGCTTGGAGGCCAAATCAAGTCTGCGCGATGCTGGTGACACTTCCACTTTCAGCAGAGAGTCTGAATGCTAGTGATGTCTCTTCAGCACCCATCTCCAGCTGTGGAGGAGCAACTTAGCAAAACAAGAGACAGAAGGTGACTGCAGCAGTCCTGCAGAGAACCTGATGATCTCCATCCCCAAAGGCTGAGGTCTAAATCCCATCTCAATTTCTCAGCTCCATTTTTATTGGCCTGTGCTATTCTGTCAGTGACAGCCACTACCCTCTGGATTTGCTTTGCGGTGTCCAAATTGACCTCTGTCAGCTTCTTAATGTTTGGGAGGGTTTTAATCTAAAGATATATGTTAGAAGTGAGTCCTGCCTTCATGAAGGACAATGATCTGAAGAACTCAGTTTTGCTAGAAATTTGCAGGACCTGGGAATTACAAAGACATTACTGAAAGAGGCAAGTTTTGGCACACATCATTAGCATGTACTACATAAATGATGGGAATAGCTGTTCCTGTGTAATGTGAGAATTCAAGGGAAAAGGCAGGTGGAGCCTCTCAGTTTCCAGACCTTGATTCTTTCAGAAGGCCTTTCCCTCACATGGTCATTTCTGTTCCCATTGGAAAGAACAGGGCAGCTCAGGGTGGGATGTACTATGGCACAGTCTCATGCACACAGGCAGTGGGAGCACCCTGGTGCCCACACAGCAGCGGAGCAAGGCACAGCATAATCTCACTGTGCCTCAGTTCTCCTTTTCCAACATGCTTTTATGTCTCTGCACAGATTGACTGTGGCACATTTATATCCAGCGGAGCTCCTCTACAGCAGGGAATTCATGTTGTGAATTTAGGGCTGGATTATATCCCTCTTTAAGCTACCTCATAGGACAAAGCAGCTGTAACACATGGTCCTCCCAGCACTCCTGCACTGGAAGCGGGCATGAGTAATGGGTAGTCTCACCCAGCCTCTGTCATGTTTTGTCACAACAAACCCGTCTAATGTGGTAAGAAAATTTAGGCAACACCCTTTTCCCTAAGGTAAGCAGTTTTAAAGCTCATATTTCAGCCAAGCGGTTTAAGAAAAATAGGAAATGAAATATGCCTATCTTCTGAAAGCTTATTTTCAAAATTTGAGCTGCATGCTGTATGTATTTTGGTTCATGTTACATCATTCTGGTCTCAAACTCTGTTTTAAAAAATCTACAAAATAAGTATACAACAGCCAAGTTTGCTGTTTTCTTTTTTTTTTTTCGTGACTCCTCAGTATCTCAGTGATATTACTGCATGTATGTAAATAAGGGTGTATTTATTTGTCCATGGTGCCCTCTCTCAGCTCATTTTTTCTGTCCCAAGAGAGCAGTCTCAAAATTTTAAGTTTCCTAAATCAAGTAATAATAATAAAATAGTTTACTCTAGGGACAGTGAAGATTGCCAGTTCATGCTAAGTTCCCAAATCAGAAATTCTAGCTGCTGTACTGCCGTATAACACTGTGCATATTCCTTAAGGACTAAATGATCTTTGCCTGTAGCTCCTACCAGGAATAAGATATTGCTTTTGTTCTGACTGGTGCAAAATCTCAGCCTGGAGACACACACGTGGATGCAGAGGTTACAGTCAGTGAATGCCTAACCAACTTAGGGTGTACTGGTAGTTGTTCTGTTTTTATTAAGAATGTGGTTGCTTTGCTTTGGTTTTAAAACCCAAACAATGAAACTTTACTCATCAACCATGGAAAACAGCTCATTGTCTGACATCTTCCATGACAAGGGCTCTCTTGATTTTCAGTCTTAATTTTCATTCTTTTAATTTCTACTTTCTAATTGGAGTAGGTATGACATGCTAACTATTTTCTCTCCATTGTGAGGCTGTAGTCCTGCACATATTGATGCACATGATTAACTCTGTTATCACAAGGAATATAAAATTAAGATGGTAAAGTAATAAATGTGTATATGCGCATAGTGTGTTGGGGATCTGAACCTCCTCAAATATCTCTTGACTCTGACAGCTACAATCTTTTAAACACTGCATTTTCAACCTACATATTTTGCCTAGGTTAGTCTTCTTTCCGAAAGCAATCCACCCAGACCATTAACCATGTCATAATTTTTCCCTGTTAAATATCCAGTCTCTTAATTAAATATCCTAATATGAACACAATATTCCAGGCCTGATTTCTTTACATCTGTCCATTATCATGTAAGACTCATTCACACGGTTGGTCATAACCATTGAAGTACATTCATGTTCAGAAAGATACAGCTCCCAACTGGCAATGCTCCTGGGGGTGAACAGCATATGTTCCACTTTTTGACACTGGAATGGATGTGCATTACTAAAAGATTTTCCATAATATTTTTTTATAATGCAGGAAATGTATTAAATAGGACAGAAAGAGTATGAAGATTTGATAAAGCAGAGCATTATCTATCATGGGGAATCAGGCATGTCTAGAAGTGCAGTGTTATTTACAATGTTCTAATCTGGAATTATTAATTTAGTGTAATTCAAAGCTCTCAAATAAGAGCACTAGAAGTTCCAGAATTTTGTGGTGTTTTCCTTATTTAAAAAAAAACAAAAAAAAAAAAACAGAAGGAATAAGTAAATAAACAAACTAATAAATAAATATGAATTGCAAGAATAATAAGTAATAGCATGGTAATCACTTTAAATGTAGAAATAAATAAACAAATCCTTATTTAACCCTCATTGTCACACACACCTGATGTCTTTCTCAAACAGAGATGATCCAGCATCAATGTGCAATAAAATCCAGGCTGTGTGAAATTGACAGCCAGCTCTAGGATTCAGCTGATATTTTTATCAGACAAGCAAAAAAGCGAGTTGCATGAGCTCTCACCACTACCGTAGCCCCTGAAGCAGTTGCAGGTGGAAAATCTTAGAGCAAATACACAGTGCTGTCTTTTTTAATAATGATTCTTACACACATTATAATACATTTAAGTGCTGTGCTTGCTCTTTAAGACGGCCTCATCTTGATAATCAATGTAGCCAGTCTAGTGAAGTGCCACTTTCCCGCTGTGAGAAAGCACAATTCTTCTTACTGTCACAGCCCCCTGCTGACATGTTTTACAACATTTAAGCAGGAAACTGTTAAACCTTACTTCCCTCTTTTCCCTCTGTGCAGACAGAAATCTTCTTTCCTGCTGGTTTCTCACTTGAATTAAGAGCCGTTAAGATGTGCCCTGACTTTTACCCTGAGCATTGCCCTAATTTTAACCTTCTGCAACGGTTATCTTAATTTTACTCAGACTTCTAAAACTGACTCATTCAGTAAGACAAACTGAAAGTGTCTGGTAAATGAATAATTTCCTTTAAGCTCAGTAAAAAGTTCATCTTGACCAGGTTTTTTTCAGAGAGGGGGCAGGAGGCAGCCTCAGTGCGTTGACATACAAAGCGCATTGAGTCAGTTCAGGGCATTCTTTCTTCTGTAAAGAATGAAAAAAGCAAAGAGGTTATGCTTGGAATTCTGCATCTTCAATGCCAGGCACGGGTTCTCATGCCATGAGCCCTGCTTTTGACCAGCAGCATTTTTAAAGAAGGAAGGGGAAAATGAACTGTAGGAGCTGATAACTCCATCAGGCTGAACAAGCACTGTTAATGGATGTTAAAGACTGTGACTGAGAAGCTGATACAGGTGTGAGTTTTATGAGTTTGAAACTTTACTTTGACATAACGGGTAAAGTTAAAGCCGGAGGCTTTTATGTCATTATGAGAAGCTCTGTCAGTGAGCACTGTAACATAATTAGTTTTGATGCAGCAAATCAGTGAAGCCACCATTGGTTATGACCTCTGCCAAGAGCATGAGAGAGCCAGACAAATGAAGCTTAAGATGTTACTAGTTGTTCTGTTGCAAAGTTCCAGATAAAAAATGACAGGATGCTGTTGCTTGACTTCGGCATCGGTTCTCCAGATGGCACTCAGCACTGGCTTGTAGCGAGGCTCGCAGGGAGGCTGCCACATTGTCTCTGTCAAAATGAAAGTTTTCCAATTACAAAGAGATTATTCGAAGCGATGCAAACTTAATCTCCTGAACGAAAGGTTGCAAGCTGTGTAATAGCAGTTGAGGGGAGAGATTTCACATAGTTCACTTGCTGTAAGCACTGCTGCTCAGGAAAGCTTTATTATCCTGCCCAGTGAAACAAAGAAATCAGATGTTCTTGACTCTGTGTGTTAGGGCAGCTGTGGCTGGACAGAGCAGTGGCACAGCCTCTCTGGTGGAATTAGGGGGTTTCATCTATCTGCTGGGCTGTTGGTACCTGAAATAAAATGGCGTAAGATGAATCTTAAAGGAAAATTAGGGACCTTTGAATTAGCTGGGAGTTGTACTCTCATTTAATGGTAGACAAGGTAACTTCTGCCAGCCCGGCTGAGGGAAATAATGTGTGGGTTTTCTCAAATTTTTATGAAATCTTTAGCAGAAAAAAAAAACCTATGTCATGCAAGTGGTGAGCTTATGAGATTTGACACTGATGTTATAAAGTATCTTCATATTTATAGCACTGTACCAGGCATGTTGAAGCCATTTAGCAGCCACAAAGACAGAATGAGGAGGTAATGGCCTGATAACAAACAGAAACAGCATCTCACCCAAGAATCATTTTGAGCTGCTGGGAAGCATCAGGAATTGTATAAAGGATAAAAGATACAGTCAAGAAAATATCTTTCACTTGACCTATGTATATAAAGAACTGTTGAATGAATGTACCACATCCAACTTTACAAGCTCTCAGCAGTATAGCTTTTATATTACACTCAATATCACTAAGTGAATCACGGCTGTGCTTTTCAGGGTGTTTGTCCTCTTCCGCCTGACACTCTTCTGATATTTGAAAGCAACATGTTTCAGGACCATTATCTGAAGTAATTCAACACATGAAATTCCCTCTAAACACCAGAGAACATCTTATGTAGTGAAGACAGTCAAACATGGGCACAGGTTACCCAGAGAAGTCGTGTCATGACCCTCCCTGGAGATACTTGAAGCCCAGCTGGGTGGGCAGACTGCAGCCAGTTCCAGCTGACTCAGATCCAGCCAGTGGTGGGACTGAACCAGCTCTGGAGGCCCCTTCCAGCCCCAATCTTCCCAATATCTATGAATCTATTCAAATTATAATCTACTAAAAGTTATTATCTACAACTAACCCATTTAAAAAGAAAGTCACGCTCTCTGTCTTATTATAAGAATGTACTTAACACACATAGAAAAATATGTAAATGCAGACAACCAATCATGAAACAAAAGGCTTTTTTTGATTCTCCAATTTCTAACTAAAAACTGCCCAAGGAGCCCCACCCACACATAAAGTGTGTGGGCAGGATTGTTGCAGGGTATGGGGAGCACCAGAGGAGCCCTGTGCGACTTTGGCTGCATGCAGCCTCCCAGAGGGATGCTGAGCACTCTGCAGGTATCCAGAGAGATTTCCTTGAAAACAGGCAGCCTGGATTTGGCCCTTCCGTCTTGCCCCTGGCCTGGGTGCTCTGGGGTGCTGCCCCACTGCCCAGGTGTGGGGGCAGCTCTCCCCACCAGGGAATCAGCAGCCATGGTTGAGAGCGTGCTGGGGCAGTTTTCTGCCTGGGCCTCATCAAAGCACTGCCTAGGAAGGAGAGAGGGAAGGCAAGAGGGGCATTTTTCCTCTTTCTGGTTTTAAAAAGGCCTAGCAATAGTGAAGGTGCAGGAGGCAGGGGCCAGAAGGGCACCCTACACATGATTAAGTGGAATTACAATTTTCCTTTTTGGAGGTTAGTTGTAAAACTAAGGATGACCAGGGAAGAGTGCTTGGAGAACTACAGAGAAATCTGGATTGTGTTGCCCAGAAGCAAATCACCAGACAAGTCTTCAGGAGGGGCATTTCTATGCTTATTTTTCAACCTAGTCCAAACAGCAAATTCAGAGACAGCAATTTCTCACTTTAAGATGGTTTTTTTCCCCAAAATCTGTGTATGTGTACTGGTTAAGTTGGCACACAACATCTCTTGATGGTACACTAATGGCTGTCAAAATTGCCAGTGTGCCTCTGTCTCAAATATTTAGTAGGTAAGAAATGTCTCTGCTTAATAAAATTAAGATGAATGGGGTTATATATGCTTATACAAAGAGCAAAGAACGGCTTTGTTTTCAAAGAGGTTGCTGTCAGTAGATTGTCTTTGCATGCTGCATCCTTTTCCTCTAGATTAGGACACTACTTTTGCATAGGTACAGCCATGACAGCCACAGGGCTGTCACCGTGGAATGAGAGAAGTCAGGGAAGTAGGTCACTGAATTGCCTTACCTGCAAAGGGTTGTGCCAGTGGGAACAGGATACTTGGAGATTTGCCATCAATGGCATAGCTAGAGATATGGAAAATTTCAATCTGAAGGGAGATATGAGAATGTTTTCACTGCTTCATAGTCACATTTGTTCAGAAAGCCAAAGACAGCAAAGATGGTTCAGCAGATAGCTGTACCCAAAAGCTGAAATAGCTTATATTGAAAATAGGAGCTGCCCCATGAAAAGGGGATCCAACAAAAGAGCATAAAGTAGGTAAGAGATTTCTATCAACTGCCTTGTAGGCAGCAGAGTTGATAAATGGTCACACAAGGGATAAGGTGTGCTGTTGGAGCTCCCCAGGGAGCTTCATGCACAGGGAGAGTTCAGAAGACAGCCTGAAGCTGTTTGCTGGGGCTGTGCTCTACCCAGTAGGGGCCCAGATCAGACACTGTGACTGAGAGGTTACTGCAGCCCAAGCCATCATCTGATGAGTGAGGATGTGGGTTGGGCATGAGCAGCCTATGAAGGGAAGAAAACTTGCATATTTGATTTGGTAGAGATGAGGAGGCTCTTTTTGCCTCAGCACAGTTTAATGCTCCTTCAAATGTGCAGCAGACCAGGGCCTGCCATTGCTTTCTGTTTTAAATTATATTTTCCCTTTTGACTAAAAAGAACCATGAAGAGCATCCTACTCCAAAGTGTACTTGTAAATTCAGCATTAATAGTGCAATAGAACAAGAGCAGGACATTTTTCTCCCCACTGAAATAGCAGGACATGTAAATCTCCAGTGCAATTGAAACAGGACCAAAAGGAGAACTCTATAAATGAGATTAAAGAAGTAGATAAATGCAAAATGCAAAGAAAGGAAATCAGACATTCACACACAGAACAATGCAAATGTCTAAAGCAGAACAGCCTGGGGGAAGTGATTCTAGTTTCACATAGGTGTGGATGAGAACAAAACAGTGGTGAAAGGAAACACCCTACAAAGTGACATACATATTTACTGAAAAATGAAGTAGGGCTATGTGGTTTATTGGTCTAATTTTGTGTGGTTTGCAAAATTTGTAAAACTTTTTGCCTCTAACCATCCCTGCACAATGAACTGATCCCTGACTTCTCTCTCTGAAGAAAACTTAATTCTTGTTTCCTCATTGAAGAAATACAGGTTTGATGTAACTGAAAGTTTTGCAAGAGCATATGATGTTCATCAATATTATCTTTCATGGAAATTATTGAAAATCCCCTCTGCACTTTCGGTAAGGTGAAGTCACTTTGTTCTGGCTGCTCATTTGGATGCTGTTCTGGAAGACACACATGCAAGTGGCAACATCAAAGCAAAGCTCTATGATCTTCTCTCAGGCCAGTGCCCGACTAAATTCCCTTTGGTATTCCCAAAGTTCATGCTTTTTTTTTTTTTTTTCCTATTCCACGACTCTCAAAATATCAGCTCCTTATTCTCTTTTGGAATGAAAGGAAATTCTGAAATTTTAAGCCAGATATTTGTTCAGGTGTGTGCAGCAGAGGTAGAGAGTAATCAAGGGTTAAAATTTTCTCTGGTTGGACATTGTATATGGACATTATGCTAATAATAAGATTCTGAAGCAGAGTTGAAAACATTCCCAGCTGTTGATATGTTAATCTAACATGGGGAAGAGAAAACTGAAAAGACATTTCAGCCATAGGGTTTATATTTATATATAAAATTAGAATACTGTTAAAGCTGACAGCATGTTTACATCTGGATCCCGTATGATAGCAGCTGAAACATTTAATCTGGCATGTGGCATAAAACAGGATTAGATAAGGTTTTCTGCTTAGCCATGCTTCTCTTGTGCAAAAGAATATTTATAACAATGTTCTCAACAAATCACATTGTAATGCTGAATACTGTGTTGAAATGCACTGTGCATCAGCAGTATTTTCCAAAGGTTATGTCCCTGTGATTTGTGCTAATTAGCAATGAATTGACTCTGGGGTAGAAGACATGCTCAGGAGAATTTTTGGAGGTTTGATTTCAAAAGCCCAAACCACTCAGACCACCTCAGATCAGCTGGTGTGAATGCATCTGAAAAAAACAGGCTGGAGCAGGACGTCACATAAGATCTGCTCGATTATGCGGAACTGAGGAAAAAATACATGTTCATGTGAACTTTGGGAAAGACTGGACTTAAAATTCTAGGCAAAGGCCAAGGTACTAATATGGTTTTGACATTTCCTATCCAAATGACATAGTCATCAAGTCCTCCTGAATGGGAAACTGCACTGACACCTATTTGCACAGTCCTTAACAGCTGCTGATTTCTGTGTGCTTCCTTCTCATCTCCTCAGCTCCTACAGCACTCCCCTCCCCAAACTGAACACACAGATCCTGAGTGTGCATTTTCTGTGAATAGACTAACTAAATGGTAACTGTGTCTTCAGAGGAAACCTCCTTCCTCCTATCCTGGTGCTGAGCATCAATGTGTGTATCCCTACGGTGCCTGGCAGTGTGTACTGCAGCCTGGAGTGCCTGGCACTGTGGTTCCCAGTCTAGAAGGAAAAACCACAGTGAACATGGGAACCAAAGGGAGCTATAGTGTGTACTACTCATCACTGTCCACTGGAACTGGCTCCCAACACCTAGAGGTGCTGAGAGAGGGGAATGGACACTGAATATACCTGTACATGTACTGCAGGTACACATTTGAATCCACCTTTAAGTAACAGACATAAATGAAGCTAAAATGCATAGGGAGACCATGCTGCTGGTCATTGTCTAGGCCAGAGGTATAACACAGGGTAATGTTTGACACTGTTGAAAAATATGCAATTCACAGCATAGATAAGAAATGTAGCTGTGTTTTCATAATAAGTCTACTAAAGACCAGAAATAAAAATGCATATGATTTCTGTAGCCAGTAGTAAGCACTGCTGGCACCACTCTGTGTCTGAATAAAAACACTAAACATCATGAATATAGAAATAATGAAATACAACAGGATTTGTATTTGGAGAGAAGGACAACTTATTTCACCATGTATATTGAGTGCATTTATAAGTCATGTAGTCTAAATGATGAGAGAGTTTAAGCACCACAGACAGGTAATAAGTAAACCCCTAGAAATGTCTGCTCTGGCCTGTGCATCTCTTTCAAGAAATGGAAGCACTCAGGAGAGAGGAAAGTTGACCAGACCCTAACAGAACATACAGACTTATCTGTTAAAGGAGTGAAGATATTAATATTTAATATGACGTTTCTGATAACTAGTCAGGTATATCTACCTGTGCCAGCTTTCCAACGTTATTTGCAACTGAATGCAACTGAACATCACCACAAAGCAATGTAAAAAGAAAGGAAGTCCTGCAATTCTTTGTCAGGTGCAGAGCACCTTCAAGTCTGAAGATAGAGTCTCCATCCTGAAGAGCTTAGAGGTCCCAAATTAGGACTGATTTAGATTTAAGTAAATAGCTAAGCAATTTGCAGGGAGAGGGCAGCTCATTTTCCTGCCAATGAGAAGGGCAGACATCTTCCCATTCTCCCTGTCCCTGCATCTCTGCCCCTGCCCACAGCTATGCACTCTCACCCATGGCTGCGCATGAGCTCTAGCACTCATCTGACCCCAAACTGAGCTGATGTAGCTGCATAGAACCAGATTTTTTCCAATATTCCTTGTCTGTTGGTTTAAAGAGCTGTGTTGGCCTGTAGATCATTTCTCAGCTGTTAGAGGGCTGGAAATTCCAGCTCTTGGTAGGTACAGTTCTTAGTCTTCAGTAGACAGTAGTAGCCACTGGATGTACGGGGCAAAGCAGGTCTTCTTATCGTGATTTAATAATGATTCCTGATGTGTTGAAGGATTTTTTCTTCCTTAGTGTAGGCTCAGATCCCTCACATCTACACTAGTGCAGTATCTGTTGGTTTTTGTGCAGAAAAATTAGGATAGTGATGTTTGAATCTCTCATGGAAGACATCTGGAGTATTCAGTTCGCACATGTGTAAAACCAAAAACTTCTGTTTTTCTATTCTTGCCATTTTTTTTTCTCCATAACTCCAGTAAAGACGGAGTTCCTCCAAGAAAAGAGCATTCATTTCTTAATGCTGAAGGCATTTAGGAAAGGTGTATAGAACAAGTAAATTGCCAGTAAATGGCATGTAAACATTTAGGGATGCACACTAAACTGTGGTATTGATTTTATTTATTTTATTTTTCCAGATACATCTTGGTTTCCAGAGCTGAATGAAAGTATATTTTGGGTGCTGTTAGAGGGCAGCTCTGCAAAAATAGCATTTTGTCTGCAACAAGTAGAGTTGTGTGGTGCTACTCCTTTTCATTTACAGGTACTCTCTGCAGCTGCTTAATATTGGACTTCCAGTTTCCCCATAATTTATTAATTTATTAAATATAAAGTGCAATAGCCCTACAGTTCCAGAACCAGCTTTATCCCTAAACCCAATCCTTGTCTGGGGCTTAGGCTGAGCCTGGGACACCTGACCAGGGACCAGCATACAAGCTCATCCAGGGACCAGTCTTTAGGCATCACAGCCTCTCCCTTGGTAACCTCCATCCTGCAGTACTCCAGCCCAGAGCCAGGCTTTGTCTGTCACCTAAGCCCATCCCTAACTCTAATGGGATAAGAACAGTGAATGCCCAGTGGGATCACAGCCGTCTCAGAAGGCAGCAGGCACGGCAGCCAGGATGGGGAAATCTGCACCTTCCTGCCCATGTCTTTTGTCTTGCAGTTGAATTACCATCCCTCTCCCTAGGAAGAGGATGAGTAGAACTGTCCATCTGTTCATTTGCCACCAGTCAGGCCTAGCTCCAGCATGTCAGTTTTATTTTCTTTGCCCCCACTGTCTTGTTCCTCTTGTTTACCAGAGAAGTTCTTTAGACTAGTCCAAGCTTTTGGGTTTTATCCGCTGAGGCTTTATTTCTGCCCTTTGCATTGTGTTGGATTTTTTCAGTCACAGTGGAAGCTGAGCTGGCCCTTGGTTACGGGCTCTCCAAGGAGCAGAGACCTCCACGCTGAGCAGAGCTGGCTCCTTGCCACCTGCTCCTGTGATAGAGGATGGGTGTCAGAACAAAGCTGGCGGCATGAATTGGCATGATGAGGTGAGAAAGTAGGGTGCACGGTGCTCCAGCTGATGCTTGCCAATGTAATTGCCCTTCAGGCAATAATTCTTGCCAGTGTGATGGCCCCCAGGGACCTTCTGCAAGCCAGCGTAAGCCAGGGCCACTTCTGCTTCCCCATCACTCAGCTGCCATGAGTGTTAACCTTATATTAATTCAAGACTGAACTCCTAGCTTCACATTAGCCAGTTTTTCATAATAACAAGTTGAAGGAAATTACCTCTTCTTTCAAAAAAAGTGGAAGGGAAAAAAAGCATTAGTAAGGCTTGGAAGGATAGTCTTGGGAGAAAAATCTTTTGTATTGGTGCACAGTACAAACACCATGAGGAAGGTGTACTCATCTGGTGCTTGCAGCTTGCTTGGCACTTGCTAGAGTAAATTGGTTTTTCTTAAACCAGCAGAAGCAGCTCCCGAAGCCTTTTTCCCAATGTGTCACTAAAAATGGCTGGGAATATCAGAGTCAGTTTATGGTAACAAAAGCAGGAAAAAAAGAACTATTGTAAACTTAATGCAGAAAATAACACAGAGACAAGACCTGAAAAGAACTAAGTCAGATCCCTCAGTTGCCTGCAATGAAAAAAAAAAATATTTTAGACTGCAAGACACAGTCCGATCCTCACAGTAACAGTCAGCTCTAACAGGTCAGAGCCGCTAGTATCCATGGGAAATTTTGAACCTTTCTGTCTCCAGAGCTTCATGTTTCACAAATCCTTGAGTCCCAGGACACTGCAAAGACTTCATTTGCTGCCTTCTGAAGAGCTGGTAGTTGAATACCAGGGAATAACTCTTGTCATTACACTGTCAAATTGTTCTCAAATAATCTTCTCAGTTGATTCTTGTTTTGTGAGTATACTACAGTGTGGCAAATGTTCCCTAGCTCTGGCTAACTCCTGTTGTACAAGTAAGTTGGGTTGGGTCATGAAATGTACCTCCTCTCTTTGTAGTTCCCCGTTCTACATGGGAATTAGGAGGTTCCCAAAGTTCAGCCACACCGAACAGCAGGTAGGAGGTCCACCACCTCTAGGGAATGAGCAAGAAGATCCCTTGTGTAGCAGCAACTGCCTATAGGGAGCATCACTGTCGTGGATGGGGCAGATGGGCCTGGGGTGGGGGCATAGTGCCATGGAATCTCCCCATAATGCTGTCCTGTGCCAAACTTCCAACCTGAATCCTGGCCTGATTGGAAAAAAGGCTGGTCATTTTTAACCACCTTTCCAAGCACTGCTGCTGGCTGCTTAAATTGTTGAATGTTTAAAAAACACACAGCCAGGAAGTACTGGTTCCTCCCAATGCAGCCTGTGGGATGTGGCAGTACTTCTGTAGGATTTCCAGCACATTTGCAGACCTACAACACATTCAAAGCATAAATCTCATCAATTTGCATCAATGATTCCCTTTTGCAGTTTATGGCTCTGTAAATATCTTTAATAAAAACCTTACCACAGGAAATGTCTTCAGACAACGGCTATTTCACAGCTTCACTATAGGTTCCTAATGTAAGTTAATAAGGCAAACACAGTACCTGACGTTTGAAATGATAATTGCACAGGTCTCACTGTGAATGATGGCTGAATCTCATTGTGCGTGACTTCTATTGCGGAGTGTCTGAATTATAGTGGAGGCTGAGGCCTGAAAAATCAATGGCTGCTATAATCACTCAATTAAAGCCTTTGGAAATCATTAGCAATTTGGTAAATTTAAAATACTTAACCGTACGTCATTTTTAAACAGAAAGTGCCAGACCAGCACAACTCCATTTGTTACACCGGGGAACTGCTGCCGGAGGGGTAAATAGGAACAGCATTAGTGCACTATGGCTGAGTAGGCAAGTGTATCACCGGAGCTGAAAGGCTGAGAAAGACACAAGTCACCACTGTGAGCTTTACCTGATTTACAAAGCTGAGCTCACCCTTCAAGTGGCCAAATGCGAGTCAAAAGCCATGAAAAACAGAGCAAGTTTTCCCCCCCAACTGCCACAGGTCTGGATGGACTCCGAGACCTGAGCAGCAGAATGGACCGTGCAAAGGAGGAAGGGAAGCAGTGCCATCAGAGTCCTTTGTTACTGAGAGAAAACCAGAGGACTGCAAGGCCTGTTTTCTGAGTGGGACTTATGAATGAATATGGTCTATAAGAAGAGGAAAAAGAACTTACTGATGCCAGGAGCCTAATATTTAAGCTCATAAAAAATCAGAAATGGAACATGATATTTTACTCCATCTGGACTAAATCTACCCATCTGCAAAGATTTAGCTTTTAAAGATAGTTGAATACATATTTTCTTAACTTACATATTTATTTTCTTTAGCAGCCTGTTCTTTGGAATCAGTGGCATCCAAGAGCAGCACCACTATTCTAAATATATGGTCTCTCTGAGAAAAAAAGAGGCACTCGGGGAGGATGAGCAAGTTGAGAGGCACCATCCGCTGCACCAACACCTCGCATTCCTCTAGGGCTGTTGGACTTATGTAAGTGCTGTTTGACTTTGTGGAGCTTAATGAACACGGGAGAGATGGAGTATGGGGCTGGGAGAGGTTACTTCAGTGATTCGCTGCAGCTTCTTATTTTTAACGATTTTAGGGTAAAAATGCATTTCAAAGCAATTTGCCTGTCCTTAGAGTGCAGCGCAGCGGCTGTCGAGAACAGGCAGCAATCCCTGCCGCTGGCACCCACCCATGCCCTCGGGGGTCTGGCCCTCCCGTACCCGGGTGACAGCCCCGCGCCTCCCGCGCTGCTCCGCCGGGCCGGGGAGCGGGCACTGTCCTGGCAGGACTCCGCGGGCTGGGACTGTGCCTGTGCCTGAAGGCTGCCCGGGGCCGCGCCCCTGTCCCTGTGCCCCCTGCCCGTGTCTCTGTGCCCCCTGCGCGTGTCCCTGTGTCCCCCTGCCCGTGTCCCTATATCCCATGTCCCCGTGTCCCTGTTTCTCCATGTCCCCATGGCCCCGTGTCCCCGTGTCCCCATGTCCCCGTGTCCCCCGTGTCCCTGTATCCCCGTGTCCCCGCGTCCCTGTATCCCCATGTCCCTGTATCCCCATGTCCCCGTGTCCCTGTATCCCCATGTCCCTGTATCCCCGTGTCCCCATGCCTCTGTATCCCCATGTCTCCATGTCCCTGTATCCCCATGTCCCTGTATCCTCATGTCCCCATGTCCCTGTATCCCCATATCCCCCTGACCCCATGTCCCGATGTCCCCGTGTCCCTGTATCCCCATGTCCCCATATCCCCGTGTCCCTGTATCCCCGTGTCCCCATGTCTCTGTATCCCCATATCCCCATGTCCCTGTATCCCCATGCCTCCATTTCCCTGTATCCCCATGTCCCTGTATCCCCATGTCTCCATTTCCCTGTATCCCCATGTCCCGGTATCCCCATGTCCCCATGTCCCTGTATCCCCATGTCTCTGTATCCCCATGTCCCCGTGTCCCTGTATCCCCATATCCCCATGTCCCCATGTCCCTGTATCCCCATGTCCCCGTGTCCCCATGTCCCGATGTCCCCGTGCCCCTGTATCCCCATGTCCCTGTATCCCCATATCCCCGTGTCCCCATGTCCCGATGTCCCCGTGTCCCTGTATCCCCATGTCCCCCTGTCCCCGTGACCCCATGTCCCGATGTCCCCGTGTCCCCCGCTCCCAGCACGGTCCCGCCGCGGTGGTTCCCGGTGCGGCAGCGCCACCTGGCGGCGCGCGGGCCGGCCCTGCAGCCGGGTCTCGAAAAGCCCACCCGAGGGAAAACTTCTCCCGGCGTTTACCCGGCTCTTCCCGGGCTTTACGCTTTTGATTTGGCCTGACTTTAGGTTTTCTTTACGGTAAAGTTCAGACGCTAATGTTTTTAAGAAAGGTAAGTCGGGTAAATTTGCAGTAAAAATTTCAACTAAATCGATGAATGAGGCTTAAATACCTTCATGGGTTTGGTTTCTTGTTAAATCCATACTTTTTTAAAAAAAAATTAAAAAGTAATTTGGAAACAACAACATGTAACAGTGAATAGAATACAAGTGTCACTTATATGTAATAACTGATCATTCCAGTGAAATGGCAGCACGATAGCTTCTCGGAAAACAGGGAAACCCAGGCAATGGCAGAAAAGCATGACTGCATTATTTCCTCTCAGACTACAAATTCAAAATAATGTCACTTTAATTCCACTGCCTATAGATTAGGAGCCCTAAGTACTAGGAACCTTTTTTGGGTATGTAGTCAAAGAATTACAAAATATTCTGAGTTGGGAGGGACCCACAAGGATCATCGAGTCCAGCTTTTAAGTGAATGTATGGGGATCGAACTGTGACCGTGGCCTTATTAGCACCATGCTCTAACCAACTGAACTAATCAAGAGAGTCCCAGATTGGTTCAAGTGTTCACAAATGTATTTGTATTTAAAATGCTAGAATACATAAACACAACCCTAGACTTCTGTGCTTGCACGAAGCTGCCTTCCTTGTGTAAGAACTGCCATCACACACCACTGTACTTCAACACTACCTTAGTATCACCTCTGCATTTCCAGCCCCACTATTGCTGCCTGGCTCGGTGAACACACATAGGCTGCATACTTCCACCCCAACTGTATCCTTCAGAGAAACATCCAATTGCTATGTTCAGAGGAATGGTCTCCCACAAGATTTGTGATTCATCCCTGTCTACCTATATGATATCCCAGAAAACTAATCTCCAGGATGACAGCTCATTCAGCACCCTGGAAATTTACCCACACTGAGCTCCTCTTTAAATAATGACCTGACATTTGTTCTGTAGAGGGAGACAAAGCCCAGACTGATGAAAACAGTTGGCAGCTGCTTTCATTTGTGCCATTCAGAAGCCAGATGATAATTTGTCCTCGGGGACCCATCACTTCTTGGCAGACAGACATGTCCACTGCACTTTGCTATTACTTTTCCTGTTACCTCCCACCCCTGGTGCATGCAGCACACACAGAGAGTCAATATTTAAGGCAGACTAAACTAAAGCCAAGTGCCAAGAATCATGAAAGATTTCATGATACTGAGAACTGGGAGGTAACATCACAGATGAATTTAGTGCTGATGAATACAAAGCAGTGGATATTGGGAAAGACAGATTTGTTAGACCTACAGAAAAAATAGTCCAGCCTCTCTGAACACAGCGTAATGAAGACATCAGCTAAGCAATGATGGTCAAAAAGGCAGATCATTTCAAGCTACTAGGCAAGAACACCAAACCAGGAAAACACTATTCCAGATGAATTGTGAGTTCACCTTTTACATACAGTGTGGAGCTCTCATTCCTTTAAATTAGCTAGAGCAAAATTACAAAATGTACAGACAAGGGTGGCCAGGATAATCAGAGCATCTTCCATACAGGCAGAGATTAAATAAATTAAGATTTTCCAGCCTGGAAAAAAAAGAGTTTACTAGGAGCTGATAATAATGATGGTACATAAAATCCTAAATGGGATCAGGGAGGAGAACAGATGCAATTATTATTTCTCATAGTACAAAATTGGAAGACATATATTGAAGTGCTTACATGGCAGGTTGCATGAAATAATCACCTAAAAAAGTATTTTTTTCACACAGCCAATACTTCACCTGTAGCATTTACTGTCAAAGGATGTTATGAATGGTAACAATTTAGAATGGTTAGAAGAGATATTTAGTTTGGATAAAAAAGCTACAAAATGCTTCCAAATACTTGTAAACACCACATAAACAGTTAAGGCCATCCACACCTTGGCTGCAGAGGAGCAGTAGCAATAACAATGAAAGGAACAACAACTATGCATTTATATTCATGCGTTTGGTCCCATCACATCTTACATCCCTCTAGATGCAGAGCCTGCAGTCACCTTGAGGGGAAAAGATTTGTGTATTCTTCACACCTTGCCTTTTACTCTCTCTGTTCCTGGCAGGTTTTTTTTTTTTTAAGGACTCCCCAATTTTTGCTAGTATGTTGGATGCCATCTATTCTACCCAGCAACAGAGGCAGCCATAACTGCACTCCAGAGACACTCAGCAAAGAGGTGGGGAGAGATGAGCTAAAGCAGGTTTCCCTCTTTAAGGATAAAAAAGCAAAAGCCCCTGTGTGCTGCAAATGTTCCAGCAATTATCTTCCAAGTGCACTATCCTCTGTGTCACCTAAAAAGAATGCGATGAACAGTCAAAGGTATCCAGTTCTCCTCGACATCAGCAAGATCAGGCAGCAGCACAAGCAGCCATGCTGCTGTCTCAATTCCTCCTTTAGAGCAGGGGCTTTATTATGTGGTGTTCCCTCTTGTCATGGGGCCTCTGCAGCCACTTTCAGTTGGGGTTGGTCAGTGAAGGAAAGACAGTGGTAGTTCAGCCTTGAAAGTCACTGTGCAATACAAATTCAAGTGGTCCCATCAAGGAGGACACTACACAAAGCAGCACTGAGTTAAATGCATCTGTTTCCCTGGCTATAGCACAGACTGCAGAAATACAATGCTGGTTTATGGCTGAATCAAATCTCCTTTTAGTCACGCTACTGTCCTTTGAAGCTGTTTTAGTTCAGGATGCCTACACAAGCCTTCCTTCTTTCACATAAATATCCAGTGCTGATTTTTGCTGAAGGAAATGCAGACAAGGTGGAATTCACTCTTCAGCCCAGAGTCGGGAGTCCTTTGCTGCTTGTGCGCACGCAGACAAAACCGCAGAGGTAGAAGACCACAAGATCGATGTAGAAGCTCCTGTGTGCTGCAGCTTCTTCCCCACAGTGCTGTGGTGGCCCAGGCAGGGCAACAGGGAAGCCATGCAGCCGGGCTGCCCTGCAGCTCAGAGCTGCAGCCAGCCAGCACGCAGCCCCTCAGCCAGAGCCCTGCAGCTCTCCTGTCATGGTGCAGGCAAGCAAGAACACCACTGCAAGACCACAAATCTGGTTCCCACAGATGGTGAAGAAAGGGAGATTCTTGGTCTCACTTTCTGCAATACCCATGGCCACAAACAGGCTAGTACAGAGCAGGAACTGGTGTGCCACAAGGTGTGGAGGAGTTTCCTCTTCCCCCAAGAGGCAGGGAGGGAGTAGAGCACAAATCAGACCTGGTTCAGTTGCTGCTTTCCTTATGAGGCTGTGCAAGTCTGGCCCACGGGTTGGGTTATCCTGTAGTCTTGCTTTCTATGACTCCCTTCCCTTACTGGGTGTAGACTTCAAATGATCACTAGTCAACACTAAGCAGTGAGACTCTCCATATAAGGTGCACCATACATCACTAAGACACCACAGAACACAAAGCAGCTCACTGCATGTTTGCACACATTAGTACAGAAATAGTAAGGCTAATATGTATTTGCCTTTCCATTGTATGAAACATATTTAATACTCTTATATTTACCTATCCCTTCTCATTTGATAGGATAAGGTATTTGCTCTGAATGTAGCCACCACTTCAACTGAAAAGGTGTTTGCCCCTCTCTGTTCCCCAGCAGTGTCACAGCTCAAAGGCTGGGACAGCCAGTTCCCACACGAGATCTCCTAATGCCAGATCCTCACAGAAACCACTTTGGGCAGCCTCCCAGCCAGTTGCATGTGCTCCCCACTCAAATCCCGAAGAGCAGAAGAAGAAAAGTCCATCCAAAATGGATAGGAAGAGGGTGTGCAGTATCTTCAGCTGGTCTTTTCACAAAAATGTCATTTCAGTTCCCTTTTTCCCAAACACAGACCCCAGTAATCGGTGATAAGAAGATAGAACAGAAAATTAGAACTGTAAAAGAGGATCAGTGCTGTGCTTTGGTATTGTCCAGTATTCACCCTAGCACAGCCAGGAAGGAAAAGGCTTGAAACACCAGATGCTCTTTGCAACTGGTATTCTAGATATATTTCCAGCAGGGATTTCTTCTCTCCCCATGAAAACAGACACGCATTCTCATTTAACAACTAATTGATTTATTTAACAATACAAATTTCTTTCTACTGCATGGTTTAGCAGAGAGAACTTGAGAAAAAAAAATTAGCTTTCTTTTTTTTTTAAAGTTTAAATGTTTACACAAAAACAATCTTTACTTCAGTAAATATAAAATTTACACACAAAAAACTACATTAAAAAAGAACAGAATCATGACAAACCAACCAAAAAAAAAAAACAAACAAACAAAAGAAAAAAAAAAGAGGATGGAAATACAGTGTAAAGGATCCAATCCAAGGAAGGCAAGATGGGGCAACACTAACAAGGCATCCCATTTGTACACCAAAGTATCTTAAGTTGTAGGTACAATACAAAACCAAAATACATTAAAATTAGAATTAAAACCTGTATTTTTATACCATAATATATTATGATATAAATATCTGTAAATTCTGTAGGCAACACAGATAATGTGTGAAATACATCATTTGCTCTCCACTGGAAGGTCACTGGAGTGCTGTATGAGCACTGGGTCACCCACAGGTGCAGTAATGGTCAGCAGTGAGCAGACTTTACATGTCCAGCCTGGATGTGACAGCCCCTTCTTTCTTTGCCAATCTGTGCTATTTCTCACACATCCAATGACATGATGAGAAACTCTGGTCACCTTCAGCAGTGATTTCCAGCACTTCATCTCCTGGCATTAGTCTGTTACCTGACTTAGGTATATTCACCTGCCATATCCCATTTCTCATTCCCTTTTGCACTTTACAACCTGAACTCTAAAGCTATCTAGTAGCTACCAAGAGAGACTGGCTTCTAGGTCAAGATATTTGGGATACACAGTTCTTCAAGCCACCTTCAGGAATCTGTAGAAATATTTAAAGTAGGGTGGACAATTCATGGTTAAAGGTCATGTGATACAAAAAACAGGGGCCTGTATAGTGATGGTCAACTTTAGATCTAAATCTTTAGCATTTTTTGTATTGCTTTAATATTTAAACTTAACGCTCAGTTTTCGTATATTAAATGAGCAGAGCATCTTATTGATGGAAGTGCTACACTGTCTCCAAAAACAGCATGTAGTAAAGGAGACCGTAAAGTTTAAAATTAAGTGTAATTTTAAAAATCATTTAAAGGAATCAAGTATCTTTTTTTTTTTAATAATCAATATTGTAACTGGCAACCTATAAAAGCTTAAATTATAAAACTATTAGTGACTCTACTTTTTAAATTGTATGTACTATAAAGCTGTATTTTTGTTACTTACAGATGTTACAAAATTTTGAAGCCAGAAAGTGAAGGGAGAAAAGGTAGTCTAAAACAGTTTTACAGATTTTGTTTTTACTAACAAAGGTTCATTTCCCTCAAAACTGTTTTCGCGTCATAAAAATCTGACTAAATTTATTTTACTCCCCTCTTTTCTGGGCAGATGATATAGTGTTCAATCATGCTTTGGAAGACCTTTTTCAATAGATGACTGTAGTTATCTAGATCAGCAAGTCCGACTTGCTTTACTTGAAACAAAAGCACCAAACTCTCTCTGACTTGGCCCTACTTTGTAGCAAGACCGAGGCAGTCTGTTCTGAGAGCAGGACTGGCCCTGAAGCAACCAGCTACATTTCCTCCTGGAGTAAGCATATGCAGTGCTCTCATTTCAACTTGAGAAAGAGCTGAAGAGTACTAAATTTAAGAAAATAGTAGAAATTTCACTTAGTTCTGTTAAAAACAAAACAGGGAAAACTTAAACAATCCACAGGTGTGCATTAAACATTTAATAGCAAACCCTTGCTTATGTATATTAATTTAAAGAATATCCACAGGGATCTGTGATACATTGGCCCTGCCTTGTTACTATAATTAAATTTATTAAAATATTAATTTAAAATAGGAAAACAAAGAAACTACTCCATGGGGAACATGTTTATTGTGTTTGAGATGATACACTGGGTGCTCTCTGAGCTACAAAGGGAAAAAGGAAATCCTTTCATTACAAACTGACAAAGGTAAAAGTTAAAACAGTTTTCACAACAGCATGTACCACATATTGGAAATAGATCTGGGTTTAATACAAATGACATAATTCCTAGTAATCTACAGCTACCTTTAATAACTTCATACAGATAATGAATTAGGCTAAAATGCACTATAATATTTGGTTGACTTCAGGAACAGTATCCTTAGTACATCACAAAATACATTTTGATATCCCAAAGAAGCAAGACTTGCAAGTAGGCATTTTAAACATAACTAATCTACAGCTACAAACTTCTACTCTTGATAGCATTTACCTTTTTTGGGGGGGGCAGTATCCCAGTCTTCAAAAGGATAAAAGCAGAGTAGAATCAGTATAACATATACACAGAAGTCCGTATTGTAAAGGCTATAAAGATTTGTTGCACACTGCAAAGTTGCCTTCTGCACCTTCACACTGCACAAGTAGTTTGTCATTTATGTTGCATATCTCTTGGTCCACTGTCTGGCTATCCTGTCATGTTCTGCTCTGTTGGTCAGGTACTGAGTGGCTATGCTTCCAACCAGAGGGTCAGCTGCAAAAGGCAGGAGAAAATGCATCAGAAACCATTCCACAACTAAAACAAAAAAGCAAAACAAACACATTATTTTTAAAACAGCATCCATTCCAAAATACAGTGTTTGTTAGACCAGAAAATGCTGTGAGATACAGTGGAGCTCTTACCATATAAGACATTTTCAAGAAAGCACAAGAGGCACAATGAACAGAAAAAGAAAATAGCGAAGTCTGGTGTGGTTGTGTGCATATGCATGAATCTTGTCCCAGCCAGGTGCTCTGCTGTCACCCCTTTGGAAGGGCCGCTGAGTGCAGGAGGACTTGGAGCGAGCACCTCCTGAAGCACTCCTGTCACTGAGCCACACGGGACGAGGGGGTGTGAGGGCATCAGGGGTGCAGCACCACACCGAGGGGAGACAGTTTGCTTTCAAAGTCATCAGACCTTTGTACCAGAGAGGCTCATCCTTTTCTCCCAGACTACAACCACTTTCTGTAAATGAATGTCACCTTAGCACTATTGCTCAGTTCCTGCCCTGACTGCAGGCAATTAGCACTCATTGCCTAATGACACTGGTGGCACAGTTGTTGATGAGAAACTGTACTGCTTCTGGTGGAGTTCCTTCCCTCCCAACAGGAACAAGGAACTCTCTTCAAAAAAGAGAGAAATCTCTCTGAACATCACCTCCCTTTCATTTGCAAGATTAAAGCTTTTAAAGGGGACTTCCTGTGGCCCCTTCTGATATGCAGGATTTAGGAATTTATAACTCAAGAGAATGTTGTTGTTATCCTGGATCAACCACTCACTTGCTGGAGTTCCTGCAATACAGACCTTCAATGGCATCAGCTTATTTTGTCCATCACACCTTGGGAAAAAAAAACACTTAAGGCTATTTACATTCTGTTGGACTACAGGAGTGAAAAGCACCATTAAATGTGGGACACCACATTCAATTCAGGAGTGTTTCATCCTCAATTTAAAAAATACTACATTTTATTTAATCTGCATGCAATCAAATATACAAACTACATTCTGTCACAACTAAGTCAAACAACTAAGAGTGGACGTTCAGTGAACTCTCAGCTCCTTACCTGGGTTGCAGTCTGTCAGAAGAGAACAGATAGACAGAAGAACCTTTGAAATAGTCAAAGCAGGGCTCCAGTTGTCTTTCAGGATATCCAGACAGATGACTCCCTGACTGTTGATGTTGCAGTGATAAATTCTGGTACGGAAAGTAACCTGCACAGCATAAGAGACAGGGGGAGAGTCACTCAGTGCTGCCCAGGGTGGTGCCCCTGGGCTTGGAGCAGCCGCAGCACCCGTGGTGCTCCCACTCCTGTAGAGGCAGCTCCACTCTGCTCATCTTCTAAACCACAACTGGTTAAAAGAGTTTTTGACAGTATTTACTGTAGCCATGGCTGCCTCTAAGAGACCTACCATGAAGAGATCAGGGGCATAAACTGCTTTCACACAGGCCCTCTGCCTGGTACCCACAAAGAATGAGGACCTGCTTTATAGTCCTGTAGCTGTTTAGCGAACAAACTGCACATCAGGAACATTCCAATCACAAACAGAACTTTACGGTGGTTTCTGAAGGTGAAGAAGTTGACAGAACTTGTCTGCATGTGCAGTATTAGTTGATCTTTTCCTTTCTTTCCAAATCCTAGATACAGACCATGAAAATACTTAAATAATAACATTTAAAATTTGAGCATTGTATTATTCTTGTTAAATTAGCAATGAAATATTTGTCTTACCCTTCATTAGGCAGGATAATAATATACAGCCAAAGCAATGTTATTACACTAACTAAATCCATCCTTGTTTTTAAATTATTTCAGACTAATATCAATAATGTGAGCATTATTCTGCACAAATAAGAAGCTAGAAAAATGTAAGTGCTTTAATTACATAAAGCACAAGAAGATAAGAACATTTTTATTTTTTTAATGATGCAGTGGGGGAAATCCACAATGTTTCCTGAAAATTCAAAAATCATCATGGTCTAAAAAAAAACCCAAAAATCTACAAGATTTGAATGAGGAATTTGTCTAAAATTCTGCATCGCTTCATTACAACAGTTTTAATTCAGAACATATTAAACAGCGTGGGTTTCAGAGAAATGTGAAATACATAGAGTATATATTATTCTTTATGCTGCAGTCACTCTGGGAATTAAAAAAGGTATTTGATTTATAATAACAACATTAGAGCCACAAAAGCCTTTAAGCTGCAGAATGTTGAGTGGTAGAATGTATTTAGTTTTGTGAGTGTCAGCAGTGTCTTTTCTGGTGACTCGGTCAAGACTTGTAATTCAGCAGTAAGGGAGGGGAGAAGGGAAGAACCTTTAACTTCTTTGGTCTCTGCTAGTAAATTATAATTTATTAAGTGTCCATACTATTTCTGAGCAACAAATTGATGTTTTAGTTTAAGTTGAGCTTAATCTAGTAAAAAGAGCTTTTACTTAAAGACATTAGCAAACAAGGGTTGCTGATCTTAACAGTAGTAAATAGACATTTTATAATAATGGGAATCACAGTAATTTACCCAGTTTGAAGTCACAATATAACACTCTGGTTGTCTGTGTAAACTTATTTTAGCTTTCTCTTATTTTGCTAAATATTTCATGATTAATATTTAATAAAGAATCTGGCTTATAACAGAAAATATTTTATTATACATATATTTTAGGACCTGGAATGAGAAGAAGGAGATATAAGGCCTTGTGTTGTCTTCTGATAGAAATGGAATTTCTTAAATCCTACCTCTTGATCAGAATTATCATTCATTTATCACTTGGTGAAGCTTCAAAATGGACTGTGGTAATGAGGAAATAAATTAGACAGGATTTCTCTGAGACTGCAAGCCAAGATTTTGGACCTCGTAGTTTTCAAGAGACCATAAACAAATTTGATATGAGAAAGCAATGTGCACTCACTTGGCTGCAAGTTACATTCCCTTCATTTGTGAAAAAATGGTAAACACAGTAAAAACCTTGCCCTTACCTTTGGTGGCTTGAATGGATAGTCAGATGAAAATGTGATATCCAGGAAAAAAACGCCTCCTTCATATACAGAACCTGGAGGGCCAAGTATAGTTGATCTCCATTCATAAATGTTATCTCCTTTAGGACCGGCACTGTGTCAAGAAAAAACAGGACAGAAGAGAGTCAAATGCACCGCTAAGAGAGGCATTTTATGGATTTCCTTCTGCATTCATTTTGATTAATAAAAACCATTTGCCTATCTTTAACATCTGCCTAATTTTCAACTGGGTTTAGTGGGCTCAGTGTTTTAAACTGGCACAAAAGCTGGGTACTCTGCAGCCCGTTTGGAGACACAGCAATGAGGCAGACTAATCATGAACTACTGGACTTTCACTGTCTGAAACAGACCCCCAGACCTGCTTTCCTGAGTATGTGGTTGCTCTGAGGTTTTACATCACACCCTTCCAAAGACATCATATTCATACACAAAAGGAGTTGTATGTCTTGATCACATTCATCTTCTTCAAGCATTTAACAGATCACACCTTCACAAAAAAATGGGACTTTCAAGTATATTGACACGCATTTATTGCCACTTTTTTCATAGGCCAGAGTGAAATGTTACACCCTTGGGCAGCAAAACTAGGGAAGGGAGAGAGAATCAAGTAACATGGAACTGAGCCTCTTACAGCACTGTCATCCCTAATAACTGTTTTCTTCAGGGTACATTTGTGTTATGCCTCTGGACAATTGGCAATGAGACGAAGAGCCAAAACCAGTTTATTTTAAGAAGTACAATACTGAATGCACTACTCACTAGAAAGGTTATTGTGTAATTAATTATTAAAGTAAAGCTTTGAAAGAAGCTATAATGAACCAGCGTTTTCTTGACATCTGAGCTATCATTAATGCTATTATCACACAGCAACCATCTAACCTCCTCACGAAAAAAAAAAATCAAATATGTAAGCAAGTCTGGGTAAAAACTAACCTAACCATCCACAAAAGGTCCTAAATCCAACACCCTGAGATCCAAACTGACTGCTGTAGAAAACGCAGAGCTCATGCAGACATGGCATGTTCATCACATCTATGCAGGTATGTCAGTAACACAGCACTGTAAGAGATCTTTTCAATTCTCCCCTCCTCAGCAGCTTCTCAGGCACCACCTACACCTCTCAGACACATGGTAAAGCATGCCCATCCTTCTCCCTCTGTGGTCCCAAGGAACAGGCACAGAGGACTGTCATATGTGATTGCACATGAAACAAGTTACAGGACATGGCACCACACTGTAGCCTGGGAGTTTGAGGATTCTGGAATTACTCACATTCTGAGGAGCCTCCCTGCAAGCCCTCCAAGTGTTAAGGCTCCTTCTATGTCATGTCACCTCACATACTTGTCATACATATGTTTGCAGTCTGTAACACGGCATATTGGACATTTATCCTTACTATTTAGTCAAATGTGGAGACAATCATCAGAGACAAGGAATATGAGCAGTCTGCACTATGCATCTGCAACCCCCACACCAAAAACTGAGCTATTTTTACTTTAAAATCATATTTGAGAAAAAACCCAAAAGCTGATTTTGATTATGAATTCCCTTTCAATTCATAATTTTCCAGGATGTTGTTTATCTTGTAGACATTTCATGTACCAAATGTTGCAGGTCTTTCATAAACAGGACAAAATAATGATGGAATTTGGCTGACATCCTATTTAATTAAAAACAAAAAAAATTATTTTATGAAGCTGTAGCTATTTTCCTGTTGCCAAAATGAAAGTAGGTAACAATGGAGTGCTGGTCTCCAGAGCACAGCTAGGAAAGAAAAACTACAAGTGCTGTCAAAATAAAGTTTGGGTCTAAAATCACTCACCTTTCTATTCGCAATGCATGCATAAAAGTGGGAGGAAAACAGTAGATAATTTTAGGGGGAAAAAAGGGAAATTCAGAAGCAAAGAGGTCCAGTTTTGGTGATATAATGAACCATTTGTACCCTCAGTCGCTCCAAAAGATAATTTTATTCATGTTCCCCAAAAAGCAATTAGTGTAAGAACTGAAAATATTGGGGCAATACTGACAATATTTAAAACCCACACAGGCCACTGAAATGTTTCAATTAATTCTTGACACTCATCAAGCTTACAGCTAATTATTGTCATGCTTGAAACCCAAATTTCTATGGAGCAATTCAATTTCAGCATTATATGTCCTAATGACCGTTTTATAGTTTAATGCAGAGGTTAGTGCTCCTGCCCCATGTGTCAGGCACCTTTCTTTCATATACGTCTAACAACTGGATGCAATGCAATCAGATTAATGAAATAGATGAATTAAATCAGTGATGTATTTCAGCCCAGTGAATCACTCACAATGAAGTGTGGCACCAGTCTGCCAAGTGTGTCAAACTAGCTGGTGATCCCTTCCCAAGCCAGAGGATGGGCACCTGTCAGCTGGCAGCCACAAGGGAAGGGCAGTGTTCTCTGCCTGTTGCTGCCTGCTGTGCTCTTCCACTACTACTACCCCACATCAAAGGAGTGGGCTGTAACACGGGAAAGGTTACAAGGGCCTAACCTTGAACCAGGAAAAAAAACACTGCATTTAAAACCCATCCTAACTGCTGAGGAAGAATTTCTACAATGTCAACAGAAACACAAAGCTGTAACAATAACTGCACCCAGAGAAAGGAGAAAATTTTAAAATGTTAAATCATTACATCTGAATGAAGTTTGTGAAATTTTCATTTAACAGCTGGTGTCTCACTTCCAGTGGTGTAAATGATACCCCTGCTTCATTAGCAGCCTGAAAATCCCTGCAATTGCTACATTAGTGGTGTGAGGAGACACAAGGCACCACACTTGGCTTCTACAACCTGTGTATTTCCACTAGGGATCATCCTAAGGCAGCCATACTCTACTTTGCCTTCTGTCTACATACCAAAGTAATCTCTTTTGGAAGTAAACAAACCCCCGCTCTGACTCAGCAGAAGACACCAGACCTATTCAAGGCAGTCCTCAGCCCCCGCAGTGATTTCCCCAAGGCCAGGACAGTGGGGTTACTTACCCCCGCTCAGGTGTCTGCAGGCTGAGCACAGTGGGTCCTACCTCTGGCCACACCTCGGCTGAGTATTGAGCCACAGGAGAGTGTCACTGCCTTGCTCTCTGTCACTACAGAGCATTGCCTCGGTGCTGCAGAGAGATGCAAGGAGGGAACTGCTGCTCCCTAGTGTAAAGCTAACTTCTCCCTTCCCACAGAAAACAGCAAACACTCAGGCTGAAAACTGGGAATAAGGAAGCTTTACCCTGTCTGTGATTTTCTGTTTCTTTGATACACCACTGAAAATACTGTCCTCCTGTTGGGCGCTAAAGAGGCTGGCACAGGAGGCACTTCTAGGGGCTGTACTTGAGCTCTTCATTCCTAGAAGCTCTCCTGGTGTTCAAGACACTCACTATCCTATTGCAAGCATAGGCTTCAAGCATCTCACCTTAAACTCTGAGAATTGTGATGAGTGACAGCCTAGGACTCTTTCTCACTGTCTGCCACATTGGACAGAACACCCCAGGCAGAGCACTACAATGGGGAAATTCCATGGTTTTCTTCCCCTCCTCTTTTCATCACTGAAAGGACCCAGCTCCTTATGACTTCTCCCATGGAATCCATATGGACACAAAATTCTCTCCTGTCCCTTTGAACACAAAATCTTGATGGAGCAGTGGGTCTGATGACAACTTCAGTGTTTTGGCCACACAACATACCTGTGCAGCACATTGCTAACAGCCTGCTGCCCTCCTAAATTAGCTTATAGGACATCACAAATTCAGTAAATGCATCAGCAGTATACTCTCAATAAAAACCCCCACTTGATTCATTTTTTACAATATGGGCTAAAAACATCTCAGACAAAATAACAAAGCAATTTAATTGAAATGAAAAAATTGCAAAATTAGAGGGTTTTACTTCATACGTTAAGGCTGGATTGATTTTTTACAATAGATAAAGTTAACTGGCTGCATCTCCTTCCTAGTCCACTTCCATTATGTCACTTCACTGAGGGATATATACCGGATCTAGATAAAACAAAGGATTTATAACCATGCTCTAGCCAAGCGAGTCCACTGAACAGATCTAATTTACAAGTGTGACTTCAGATGGTGAATTTGAAAAGACATGAGGTTAAACTCGAGAGGCCCATGGGTTCACACCAGGTCCTTCAAACCTAACTCTGCTGAACCCCGGCTCTCAAGTTTCATGAAGATGAAGAACAGCTTTTCCAGTACAGAGTAATGAGCATTCACATGGATGCAGTGGCGTTCACACCAGCAAGAAGCCTGTTAAGACTCCTGACGCAGTGGTTACAGAAATCCAAATTCAGCTTTTGTTACAATTCGTTAAATCAAAATGCACTGAAGCTGCCCATATGGAACTAGCTGCAGGATGAGAAACTAGGACACGAAATTTCAAACGTCCATGATGCTAGTAGCATGTTGCCTTCTGCACTTGCTAAATGTGCTTCTGTCAACAGCACTCCTTTGAAACACAGGGCTCTAAATTTGGAGACAGAATGCAACTTCATAGTACTGAGACATGATAATTAAGAAAAAGGGTGAAGGAAAATGTAATTTAGCTAGATTTGATGTTAACTCTGTGCTATGCTTTATTGTGATAAAGAATATGGGTCTGTAATAGGATACAACTGGGGTGTGTGTGTGTTTGTTTTTTAGGAAGCCTCCAACAGTGAAGTCTGTCAGACTCTGACACAGTCTTACGTCATTGATACCATAACACTAAAGCTACCAGTCTATAACTCAAGCAAACTATTGGGGGA
The DNA here is from genome assembly GCA_035221455.1 of Xenops minutus. NCBI lineage: Eukaryota > Metazoa > Chordata > Aves > Passeriformes > Furnariidae > Xenops > Xenops minutus. Next base: position 23,733,399 of record JAWWEE010000162.1, on the reverse strand, counting down.
GGGGGGGAGGTGGGTGCCTACATAGCACAGGTTTAAGTGGTGGAATATTTCTCCACATTCTCCTCTCAAAGAGTCTGCCCTTAGGTATGATACCCAAGCAGGCAGAATAATAGAACCATAAAGGCTGGGAAAGACCTCTAAGATCATCACAAGGGCACAGCTATCAAACCAAATGGGGCACCTGGAGTGAGAGTTAGATAGGGAAAGAGCTCCCACCATACTTCCCAAACGTTTATCTCAATATGAGATTCAGCAAAAGTAAAACTCAAGAAGCCCTTCACAGACTGCTCAATCACAACAACTTTGTCACAGTGGCATAATTATAATTTTTACAGCAACCTAAGTGAAGACTTTAAGACATCTAAGTGAAGTGTTTTAAGAGAAGAATAAGATATCTTTTTTATTATTTTTCTTATTTCAACAGAAAGTACTAAGGAGAGGGAGAAGGAATGCCCTCAACTATGATCGACAACCTCGTGCTTGAAAAATCCACTTCATAATGCTACATAGCTAAGTTCTGTAAAATCCACAATACAGCTTCAGAAACTGATTTTTACAAATCCTGCTGTAAAGAAGGCACTCAGCATGTTACCAGCACAAAAAACTTCGTTTTGGAAAGCAGTGTCTCAGCTAAAGCTGCTGGAGGATTTCTAGTTCAGTACCATACCACTAGAGGCTAACGGGGCTTCAACAGATCCTATCAGCACGTACAACTCAGGCAAATACACAGATGCCATCAGCCGTGAGTCTGTCTGCCCCACCATCTAAGCTTCTGAGCTGGATGAACTCATTTCCAGTGCCCCAGGCACACGCAACTTCAGCTTATCACAGAGGTGGAGGACTCAGATCTACCATGCAGGGTATCCACTGTGGATGCTGATGCTTGCATCTCAGACTTCCCAGACAATTCAGGGTAGAGAGATCAGTGACTGTGCAGCATAAGGAGCATCTAAAAGCTCCCTACAACCAAGGTTCTCCATCTCCCTCTGGTGACACCTGCTATTCACTGACTGCACGGGGGTGGGGGCCTGGCTCCTAACTCAAGTCACTAAGCTCAATACTTTAAAAAAATCCTCCTCACCCTCCATGTAGTGAGAAAGGGTTGTCTGGCCCTGTTCTCACACACTATCTTGTAGTACACTAGCCTTTTATCTAGCTAGATACACAGATACGCACTGTCATGCTGTTGGTAATTAAAGAACAAAAATAATCTCACCAAAGAATCTCTGTCTGGTGCAAGCTGTCTGAGAGTTACTCAGTGAAGCCTGGCGAGAGCACAAATCACTTACCAGTAGTTATATTTTCACGTTAAATACGGGAAGGGAAAGATGCTCAGATTATTTTCTTGCCTTGATATTTTCAACATTTTGAAAAAAATCTGTCCACTACCATTTTCTCCTTAATCCTCTTTTTCCAAGTGTGGAGGCACTCTTGTATTTTTGGTTACAGGTTACAAGAAAGGAAATGAACATTAATTAAAAGGCACAAGTTTGTGGGTGGCTCTCAGTTCTGTAACCTGTGACAAGCATGGACAGCAATTTCCATTTCCTTTATTTTTCAATGCCTTGTTTAGAGGGCTCTCTAGAGTTCTTATTCTCAGTTTTCATATTATCAGCACCAGTGTCTAAGCACCTCTGCTTACAGAATCTGGGTAGTACATCTGCTAGACATAGAAAGCATACTGGCTTTGTTAAAAAGAGCTACAAGTATAGCCCTAGTTTTAGGATTACAGCATTTTTCTAAGGTTGGACACGTGGGCTGTCTATAGTAACGTACTGAAACCATGTTGAAAACATTTTTTGATAAGGTGCTTGCTATTATGAAGGTTTACAGGTTATGTGTAATTTTTTACAAAGAAAAAGTTTCAGTCTATTTTGTTCTTTATATAGCTACAACTGTTTTTATTTTACCTGCTGCTGAATTACCTGCTACATCTGTTTGCCGAAGAAAGGTTATTTACTGCTTCTAGCAGATCCCCAGAGGCTCTGTAGAAATGAGGATACACAGAGTCCAGATCACTGTACAAACCTTTTCTTCTGTCACTTCCCTAAGGTCTATCGTGCCCTTAAGATTGAAATCTAGAAATTACCCTTTAAAAAAAATAAAACCTACTTTTAACTCATGGATCCCCTGATAATTCCGCTAGTTGTAAAGCAGTGCAGGACTTATGCCTGAGGACATGGTTCAATGCAAAGCAAATACAATTTGAGAGCTCCTCCTACCAAATCAAAAGCAGTGTGGCTACTCAAAGCAAAGTGCTGATCCAACCTAAACTAACTTGGCCAAACCATACACATTCAAAAAATATCACTGGATTAGCTTTATGCTTCATCAGGTATCACTCGCCCTCCTGCAGCCTGTGTCAGGCATAAACCTTAGTCTGCTGCTCCAGCTTAGAAGTGTAATCATGTGGTTGTCTGTCTTTGGGACATGTCAAACTGTACCCTTAGGGGAATCTGACCGAGTGCAGGTCTGCTGCTGCTCACCCCAAAGTGAAAGATGTATTTTAGACTAACAGAACCTCCAGAGCTAAACTTGCCATTAGTAGAATATACACTTGTTACCAAAGGAAGCTGAGTTAACAAATCATTTGCTAATTCCATCAAAGCTGTAATATGTAGATAACCCAAGTACTGTATTTTGGAAAGCTGACAGTTTTTCCACTGCCAAAAGCCCCACTAAATTAGTTCATTGCTACAACAGCTCAACGTTACTTTCCTTCTTGTATTCCTGCTAGTTCCTAGGACCTTTCTTGCTGCTGTTAGAAATCTGCTCAGGTTCTTTGCATCTTCCAGAACAACTCTAGCCAATTATGGAGGCAGAACCCCTGTAATTTTTCTTTTGAGCGCAGTTTGCTAAATTATAACAGAAATACTGAATTTAAACAATGTAACAAAACATATTAAATTGCTTCTGTCTATGCTCTTGACAGAGGAGTTGTACCCAGGCAATACACAAAAAAGTTTACCAAACATGAATTGGTTTTGAAAACAGAAATCTCAGGACTCTCAGGAATGAAAAAAGTTCCTGATGAATATTTGGTTTAAGTAACTTGAAATCTGCATAGAAGTCCCTCTCACATGCCTACACAGGAGAAATTTTCCAAACTACCTATTAAAACACAGAGCGGGACAGCCAGTAAAGGGAAACATTTCCTGATACCCTGACATGTGTTTATAACACAGCTGTAATTTAGCACAAAATAAAAGATCACCTCCCTGTCATCAGTGTTGAAACACCAGCAGTACTAGCGTCAAAACATACTATTTTCTTGCTGTTAGTATAAAGCTCAAATTGTACTAAGGCCAAATAACTTTGTCAAAGAAATTTGTCTAGTGGGTAACACAGTTCACATTTTCCTTCCACTCAAAATTACTGATAAACCCAGATTTAGCAAACGTGGAAAATTGTGGTTTTCTTCCACGAAAGGATCTTTCTCAATGCCCTAATATAAACAAAACTCATTTGGGATACACACATATTTTATTCTTCAATATGTTTACCTCCATACCAATTCTAGCAATTGATACTGAAAGAATCACAGAGTATCTGAGAAAGTGTGCAGCCTTTGTTCAAGGCTTCTGTCCACAAACACAAAATGGAGGCGCTCAGACACTAAATCATTTGCCTAATGCCTTCTAGCAAATGCGTGCTGTGGAGTTTGCAGTGTAAATCTCCCACATCCCGGACCATCCCCTTACCCACCAGACTGACGTTACATGATTAGCAGATCATTCAATGGGCCCGTGGCATCCACATGTTTTAGACACCAGTCACCTCCATCATTCACTTCAAAACCTTGAGGTCAAAAAGTTAAGTGACACTGAGAAATCCAGTTTAGGCTTTCCTACCAATATTTTCAACAACACTTTTGATGACAAAAAAGAAAACCTATTATTCCCCAAATTCTTTATGCATGCCCTTCAGATGAAGGAAGAAAGAACAGTTAATTTCACTAAAGGATCTAAGAATACAATTGGCTTTAAAAATTTAGTAAACTAGTATATACTCATACCTAGGAACAGGTTAACTGAGCAATTTTCAACAGACTAAGCCTGAAAGTTAATTAGAGGTGTTCAGATGAAATTCCCTGCTATCAATCTACCCCAAACACCTAACCATTAGGCAACTTCAAATACTGACCAATGCATTCAAAAAATCTACTGCTCTGTGGATTATGTTTTGTTTTCTAAGGAAGACACCTTCATCCAAAAATTGAAAGGAACAGCTCTGAACAGCACTTTTCAAGACAGAAAGCACATTAGTGAATTAGAGAATCGCCACCATCTGACAATTCCATCCTAAAGGCAGAATCTGTGAATAAACTTGTGAATGGTGTGGAAAAACTTTCTTCTAATATCATAAGAGGATAAAGCGCAATTTACAAAACACAATTTATTCTGGTACTTCATGAAGGACCAAGAAAGACAGAATGGCTGAGAAGTCTCCTCCACTGAAATGGGGGTGTATCCACCTGTCAAGAAGATGAATACCCTGTTGCCTTAAGGAGAGGGGGAAAAAACTTTCCAAGACAACTTTATGTGGGTAAAGTAGAGAAGAGTTCTTTTACT
>JAWWEE010000162.1:23685362-23728728 GCA_035221455.1 Xenops minutus | reverse complement strand
TTAGAGGTTGCTAGCTGCTCTGAATGCAAGAAACTACCTAGAAGTATAAAAATCTACAAATTCATGAAAACCCTACGGCAACACCCAACGTGCCTGGTGCTCCCACAGTGGAACTTCCTCCTCTGCCTCCAGGATGTCCAGGATTGGGCTTCTCCACCACTTCACAGCAATATAGTTAGAAGTTGCCTTTTCCCCACTCCTGTAAAAATCAGCTTTCAAGTTCAGCAAAAACGTTCCAGCTTGCCCACACAGAAGGAGATTAAAGACAAAACCAGCCAGTCAGACAGCCTGCCTGCAATACCACCATTAATACTTTGAATAAGAAGCACATAGGGAGGCATTTAATGACCTTCAATACATGCATATTAGTTTTGCACTTTTAGATGTTTCATACTAACTTCCTGAAGGTGAACATGTAGCAAGGACTGAATATTTTCCTTCAAAGGAAGTCTGTATTTTCATCATCTAAGTCAGTTCTTGCTTCAGTCTTCCTAACCTTCTAGAACAGGCTTTCTCCCAAAGGTAATTCTATCATTACATTTAAATACTTCTTCCCTCTTGCCTTTATCCATTTCCACATCAGATCGTCCAGCCTAACAAACCAGAAAATGCTGTGCCATAGCTCCCTGTGTCAGATGCCTAACTAGACACCATAAAAGTCTAATGACAATCTTTGTAAACTAGTAAAAGGCTATATTTCCTATATTTCTCAAAGAAAAAATAAAATCGTCCTTTCCCAGTTTATATACCAAAGCCTTCCCCACATCACACGTAATACGGATACCTCTTCAAGTCTGCCTCCTTCCCAAAGATGCTTGGGGTCACTATGTGGACTATCTGGAAATGAAAACAGTTACCCATTTCAAAGGGGTGTGAATCTGATTAGCCAAAAAACAAGAACCCTGTTCAACATAACAGTCCAATGTTCAGAAAGCCTATCTTTAGTCTGGTCTCCAAACTGGTTAGCAAAATTCCCTATACTGAGAGTTAATTAAATGACACTTTCACTTTGTTTTCCCCCCAACATGATTCATGCTCTGAAATGAACATCAGAACTCTGGCTATGGGCCTTAAACTCTGCTTAAAGCAAAATAATGACAAGCTTTACATTCAGTGCAGGGCAGGAGTTTATCGTTGGCAATTTTTATACATCTAACCTATTATTTGATATTAGATTTTTTTTTAACCTTTGTACTTTTATCAAAACAATTCTGCAAACAGGCTTTTGAAAATCTGAATACAGAAAGCAAATCTCTGGAGTATAACACATTCCAGCAGACCTGAGTGCAAGGTGACTGGTGCTGTCCCATAACCCTAGCAAAACCAGACCTGTGCTTTCTCCTCTCACTCCTTCCCCTCCCTTGACACCTGTAGTGTTGCTTGTGAAATCTCATTCCATGTTGCTCTGTGGTGCTGAGTGGACTGAGAAGTAACCAAGGATGGCTGCCAGGACCCCTGGAAGCAGCAGCTGGCTGCAGACTGGCATGGATGCCATCAGCACAAGAACTGCTGTGGCAGGGAGTAGGGCAGAAGTTGGGGGGTTGCTGCAACGCAATATGGATTGGCCTAAAACATGCTGGAATTATACTCTGCGAATGCAATTCTGGATCTGCAGTGTTCTATTTATAAAACAGAGGCTGAGGATCCTCTCTCTGATTCTTCACCATTTTACTCTGTTCATTTAGTAGGTAAGTTGTAGAGTGACCCAACATCATGAGCAGTAACCGCCCTGTACTGAGCACAGGGCAGGCTTGATTCAGGTGCTAAAACATTAGTCCAGCAAGGTACACTTCACTAGCTGAATATGAGTATTTGGAGTACCAAAACAAAAGCAGTTGGGGATAGGAATCTGTTTTGTATACTGCAGAACTGGAGACAGCTGAAGCAACACTTGGTACAGAAAATATATAAATGTAATTTGTGGATAAAAAGCATTAAAACCCCCTGTGAATACCAGCTTTAGTTCTGGAAGCACAACAATTCAAGGAATAGAGAAAGCATCATGCATACAAATACACAGAAATCAATGTCTGATATGAGTTCATTGTACTCCACAAAGGTGTAGTACAGTAAAGAAAAATGTGAAAATAATAACCATTTCAAGGGGAAAAAAAGTCAATAAACATCTAAGTGAAACAAGTCTCACTCAGTAAAATCTGTTTATTGAAAAGCCAGATCCAGCCTAACTACTGCTCTCTGTAACATTAATTTCTTGAGTAACTCTTCAAAGCAAATATTTTCTGTGGAGACAGCTGTAGTGCATGGAGCAGAGGCTGTCTGGGTTAGCCTTGGGAGCAGGGCTTTGTACCCTTCCTGTATGGAGCTGCCACTGCTCAAGAGAAGCCAAGGACTTTGTGACTGTACAGAACTCTGCTGCAGACCTTGGGCTACTGGAACCAGTGGACTAAGATATGCTGCAACTTCCTTCCAAGAAAAGTAATTTTCTCCCCCAGCCCAGATTCAAGGCCGTTGTTTGGAGAGTGGCTATTCACTGCCTGCAGTAGGATCCAGCAACTCAGACCTCTGGCAAACCAAAAGCACGTGGACAGCACTGATCCTGGGCCCTAAATCCTTCTTTCCAATAGCTCAGGGTGTAGAATTCAGTTACACTGAATTCTGGAATCAGATACCATTACAACACAGACATGGAACGGCTGTGATCTTAAGAAGAAAAGGCTCAGACTGCGTATGGTTTTCATTTGAGTCTATAAGCATGATTTATCAGAGGAAAGAATACACTTAATGTCTGCCATTGCAAAGTTCATCAGTTATATACAAATTAAGTATAATCTCTTCCAACATGTCCTAATATTGATATCCACTTCCTTTATATTCTCAGTCAGTAAAATTTAGCGAACACCATTAACCACAGATTGGCTTACATTTGCAATCTAGGAAAAATAATGTTCTTTCTGATAACTAATGTAAATAAAGCTTTTTCTTTGCTGCAAATGCCTAATTTTAAAGTACAACACTGTTAGAAAAATTAAGACAGCTGGCCTGCTCATAATACTTAAGAGATTTGGAGCTGAAAGGATAAACATTTTTATTAGCATTTAGCCTGGTGGGATTGAGTACTGATGTTTAGATAATTAAATATTTCTAACAAACAAAAAAAAAATCCCAAGAACTACTAGTAAATATATCATTTTGATCTTAACCATTTTTACTACAGGTATTTAAGATGATCAATATTTTGTTTTACAGAGGGAATAATAAACATGACAGAACAATAATAAAAGTGACTGCATAGTAGGGGTACAGAAGCCTCCTAAGCCTCTGACAAGTAATGCCTCACTTCAGAAATCCCACAAACACACCCTATTCTATAACCAGGGTGTTCTCCCAAGAGACAACTTAGAAAACTAACTCAAATAGCAAGTTTTCTCTCTTGCTTAAATCTTCCTTAATGAAACTTAAAAAAATAGTGCTGGAAAGTAACAGTAGTAGCAACAGCAGCAGTAGTAATAACAACAGTAACAATAATCAAACTCTGTGGCCTGGCTCTGGGTCCCTTGTACCCGAGCGTGCTTCCTTACTACCCTGGAGAAGGTTCCTGCCCAGGTGCCCAGCTCTAACAGCAGTCCCAGCATCACTGGCATTTTGGGCCGGGCAGGGGGAGGTAACCGGCCAGTCGCACTCCAGCAATTCTCGGCCGTAGTGCAGCCCTGGGGAGCACAGCAAGCCAGCGTGGGGCAGGCTGAAAGACTGGCTCAGGCAGGGAAAGCCATAAAGAACTCTTTGATAGTTTGTTCCTCCTCTCCACTGCATCAAGAAAATACCAGCAGAGAAGACAACCCTGGAAGGGGAGAGATGCTGGAGGTAGTTTTCCAAAGGGGTACTCTGAGACTCTTCAATAGCCCATTGATGGTTTGAACACAAAGATCCAGCTTTTCAGGGTTATGCTTCATCCTCCTCCTGTTCCCCCTGCAGCACAAGCAGCGGCAGCTTTCACAGGGCACGACTCCACAGGGGCTGAAAGCTAATTACCAGATGTCTTGTAAATCTTTCCAATCTGCACAACTTCATCCAGTTCACAATGCTTAGCATCAGCTCTTTTGGAGCCTTTTCATCCTTATTTTTGTATAACAAATTTTCAACAAGCCAGGAGTTCTTTGTTCTCTCCTAATAAAACAACCTAAATAGTTAACACTTCAGCATGAAACTAATGAACTAAATGCACTTTTCTGGAGAGCTGTGCAAATGTACAGGCACATCCAGATTTATGTGAAAATTTATGAATTCTAGAAAAAGTCCTTTAGGCTGTGTTTTTAAAATTACTTCAGAACTACAAAAATTAATACAAACAATTGTAAATTATCTGTGTGTTTTGCCAAACATATGGCCACTCAAACACTGTGCTTATCGAGGATAACTTGAAGGAAAATCTTACAGGGGGCTGAGAAGAGAAGTGAACCAAGCGAGACATTTGCTCAGATGCAACGGTTTTGTCCACAAAATTTTACTCCAAATAAGTGCTAGTGGCAATGCAGAGCACTGAGCGTTCAAGTTTACAATTTACAAAAATGAGGAATATAGTGAAAAAGATGAAGTGTGAAGAGTTGGTTGAGTATTTCTGTTCCTGCAGTGCTGCTGACACAGGAGACTCAGTTTGATAGAACCTATTTCAATGGGATACATACCAAGTAACCATATGGATTTAGTCTGAAGCAGGGACATAGATCCCACTCACATGAATCCTCCAGCCAGCAGAGCTGGGAGGGGTTTGAACCAACACAGAAGGCGGCTGGTAACAACTCTGTAGGTGCAGCTGATTGCAAAGCAAAGGTCTGACCATGTTCTGACTGTGATACGGCAGGAAAGACGACTCTGAATTACCTACGAAATGTGTCCTATACCCAGGGCCAAGAGGCCTTTTTGATAGTTGTACAGCAAGAACACCCTGTTTCACATCAGAGCTGCTTTATTTAAACCTTTTGGGACAAAGGAAACAAAGCAAGAACTCTGAGCTTGGGCAAAACACACAGACTGCTGGATGCCACCTGCTCTGGAAAGACTCTGTAATGATTTAAACCAGAAGCACTACCTTCACTTTTGTTTTGTACAAATTCTACCCTGTGGATGTTGTAGATTACATGGTATAAAAATAAATAACCTTTTCAGCACTCAGTTTTAAATGTATTTAGATGCATGCATTTTAGTTAATAAGCCTTAAATGCATTGTACTTCTGGGTAGTTGATGATCATCTGCTACAAGTAGCATTTCTCCCTCCTTCAAAATACTAAAGTACCTAAAATACTGTTCTCAGCAGATGATAATCAAAAGCATTTAGAAACATTAAGTTTATAGGAACTGACACTACAGAAGAAACAGCTATATCCCAAATCAAGTGACAGATAACAATGTTCATTTGAGCTGCTGTTGCAAGTAAACACTAGTATTAAGTACAAAACCTCTGTGGCTAAAAAGTGGCAAACATAGAATTAGTGGCTGTGTTCACATGTGGATGACTATCCACTAGGACTGTGGTTACATGAAGCTGCATTTTGGCAGGAGCAGAATGACACAATCCCTCCATCACCAGTATGACCACAGCTCCCAAGCAGCAAAACTCAGAAATGACTGGTCCCTTCTACTACATGTTACATCCCTTGTGTCTTCAGAAGAAAGGAAGCAAGAGGCCTCATTCGTGTGTAAGAATTAAGTACAACAGGGTAGAACTGCTGCCCCCATGTGCAGCTGCAGTACCTGAACGACAGCGCTCCTCCTGAACTGCATAGCCCCAAAGAACTCGAGGTCCACATCGGTTTGCCACACTGGAGCCAAAAGTGTAATGCTAGGGCAGCAACAATGGGTTTTTTTCCAATCAGACTAAAAGCAAAAAATTGTTTCACTTATATTTTATGAAGAGAAGTACTACAAAATCTGGTACTAATCTCCTGCTGACAGTCAATGCTGAAGAGATGAACCAGTAATTTTTTACTTTTTCCATATGTTTTCCTTGCATTCAATGGGAATATTCACTCTTGTCAGCTCTAAGGAGCCCACCCTAAGTTTCTATGTCTTAAAGATAAAATATTTACACTGTTTTCCTCCAGGGCGCTTGGCTCCCCATGCTATCCTGAATGCCCTAAACACTTATGAGTTCTTCTTTTCTTTAAATGTTCAGAAATTTCAATCATTATTAGAGTAATTTTACCAGTGTGGCTTTGTGAAAACATAGACCTCCTAACATGCTCTGAAACAGTCAATCTACAACACTTCCAACATGGCTCTAAAACACTTCAGAGCAGGCACCTCCCTTTAAAGATCTGACCTGGAGACAGCTCCAGCACCCGGCATGACCTCATTAACTACTGACTCATTTGAGCCATGGAAGATGCAGCAGCCCACCTTTGATACAAGGCACTAAACCACTGAAGGTACAGAGACAGTGATTGACAATATGAAGTGGAACATATCACGATGCTCTGTTTTTGACAATGCTTTGTCTTCCTTTTTTCCATTTTGAAAACTTCAGATATACTCTGCAGATTGTCATTTCTGTGCTTCTCAGATCAACTAAGTGGCTATGGCAAGCCTTCCTGTGCATAAGAATTACATTAGTCACTTAAAAATCAACTGCCTACACAGTCATACACTAATCCACTTAGCTCAGCTATACTGGAGTTACAAATCCTGATCAGACCCGCAGTGTTACAGGGGAGAACTTTGTGGAGGACAGAAAAGGGTGAACTTGACAGGCTCTGGGGAGAGGGTGCCATTGGGATACAACTTGGAAATACTCCCTAGGCAGCCAGTATGGAGCAGAGAGGAGCCATCTCCCAAATATCCCAGCCTTGAAAATCCCTAATGCTCTGAAGGTCAAGTTCCACCCTCAAATGCATATAAAAGCCAGGAGGCAATTTCATTGGCACTTCCAATAAAGTGCAGCCTAACAAACTGGCACAGACTGGATTTTAGCTTTTGAATGGTCTTCGGGCACAGCTCCAAACAGTGGCTCACAGCGTCAAGGAACAAGATGAAGCAGGTATGGATAAGGGTCGCATCCAAACAACATGGTACACTCAATATGCCAAGCACAAACAAACTTAACATAGCAGTCTATTTGTCATCAGAAAGCAGACAACAGAAAAATAAACCCCAATTTTCAAACCCTAACTTCCTCCCACCTTTATCTGTTTGTTGTTTGATTAATTTTGACAAGTTTGGTCCGCAAAACTAATGCACCACTTCTGCAGACTGTACATGTCCAGCCTCCTCATAGTTCAAATTTTTAAGCTCTTCATACCTTCTCACTTCCATTCACAACTTTCTCAATCTCCCTTCAGAAATGTAAGGAAAGTGTGTATCTTCTGCTAAAATCTCAGCCAGCAGAGACGGACCATGGTTCTCCCAGAACGTGTCTACATTTGCTCTACCTCTCTGCTTCCATCTGGCTCAGCCTCCCATCCCCTCTCAAAGAGATCTTCTTGCCCCTTCCCTTGAATATGCCCCTAGTACTCCTTCAAGCTTTTACACTTCTCACAGTGAAGACAATCCTCATCTCTTGAAGACAAAATTCCAGAGTGAAGGAAGAAAAATTAATTATAAATTATAGTTATCTGCTTTATAGCTGTTGAAAATACTCATCAGATAGACATACAGCAATACCTAAGTGTCACTCCCCATTGGTGATTCCAACTCTGCTTGAATTACTCATCTTAGACCCATATTCAAACAGGAGAAGTTTCATTTACAAAACTTTACTGCTGAACATGCCTGAGATAATCACACAACCAGAAACTACTGAAAGCTGGAGTATATTTTCTTCCTGAATTTCTAGTCAAATGAATGCAATGACCCCCTTTGTATATGGCAAAAGACTTCTTAATTCATTTATGTCTGTTGCATAATAATATGAAAATAATCTCTCATGTTTTTACTATAAACTAAGTCTAAAAAGGATGATACACTGCCTCTAGATGTTTACATTTTAATCACAAAACTACATTGATGTAAATGTTCTGTAGTTACATGAAATACTGTGATCTGTTAACGGTGTTTATATTTCTCCTGTCAACATTTATTTCTCCTTAAAAATATTTAATATAGAAGTATTTCAATAGTTAAGAATAGAAAAGGACAAGGAAAATGACAAGGAAATATTAGAGAAGGTGATTAAATATTCATAAACCAGGTAATGCTAAATTCAAAATTACACATGACAACTTTAATTCTAAACTCTCCTACAAGTTCCTGACGTTCTCTTTAACTATGTGACTATATACTCCATCTTAAATAAATATTCACAACTTTAGAGACAACACCTTTTAGTAAGACAAATATTTTGTATCTCTAACTTACAGAGCAAACTGTCTGTACCCAGCTTCCTGCCAGTCAAAATACCAAAACACTCAAGAACATCTATGGCTTGTATGCTGAACTGAGTTCACCAGCAACATCCCGTGAAAGAATTATGAGGAAGACAGTTCCACTGCTAAAAGGAATTACAAGTTATACAATTATTAACCTTCATAAGAAAGAAAAAGTCTTGGAGAATAGTGGGGCTTTTCTTCTAGGAAAGACATCAAACTAATGCCAATGTCATAAGAATGAGGCAAATATACAAGAAATAAAATACTACAGGATGTATTAAGTGCACATCAAAACCAGCATCCTCGGTCTGAGAAACAAACAGAAATTTAGAGTGACTGTACAGTACAGGACAGTTGCATATACAGTTTTAGAGGTACTGCAGGAAGTCTGCTTAACATAAAAATACATATGAATTGAACATTCAGATTTGCAATTGTTCTACACTTGGACATTTGCAAAGCTATCCAAGCAGCAGCAGCAGCAGCTGCATTCATTCTGAGTGCTCTCTTAGCACTCTGAATTCTCATTTTTACTAAGAAAGCCTAAAACTGGTAAGGCATCTGGCTTTCATCTGTAAAGGTATAATCTCATCTTCCCTCTATTTCAATAAAGAACACCCTAAACAATTATTTTTTTATGAACACACAAACAACAGAAACATTTGCTTACTTTGGATTTAGTTTTCTCAAATGCTTTATTTTTACTTTAGCTGAGGACTTAAGATTCAAGATATAGCTGTATTACTGAATAAGACAAAAAATAATCCCAGCAGTGGCACATCTAACCTAAACCAGCTCTCCCTAACAGACAAAGAAAGTTCTTCACCAGCCTGAGGCTGGATATCCCCGTCTTGCAGCACAGACACACTCACAGAAGACACATTGGCAAAAGCACACAAAACACAGTTAAAACCTATGAAAACATTCTCAGGGATTTCTGCACAGCTACTGAATCACAACTGAATCCTTCAAGAATGATCAGGCCTCAGCAGTACAAACAAGCAACTAGTAAGGAAGCAAGACCAGCAGAGAAACTCCACCAACGCGTGATGCGCGTAAATAAACCGGTAAAATATTAAAGTTGCTTTTCCCAAAACTCACCTCAATGCCACACGCTGCTGTGCTTTGGGAATATATGACACTCCAGTAGCTGTGGCAGGCATGAGCTAGCCTTGTCCATGGTGACTCCATGAATGAAGTATGGAAACAAGCCAGCTTGCATCTGAATGCACCATCAATCCATTTTCCTGCCTGGCGTAAGACAGGTTAATGCTGAGAAGCTAAAGCTATCTATACAGTGTTTATTGATCCAGGCCTCTGGGCTGTGCCCCACTCTGGAACTGAGAGGAGTTCTCAAGATAAAACAGCACCTCCAGATTTCCAACAGGTCCCACAGGTGTTGTAACAACAAAAACTCAACAATGACAAACGAGAAAGACCCAACACCCAAAAACTACATCCTCAAACTCTATATGGTCATTTTTTATTCACACTTTCCTCAGAAACACCAAAAATAAACTCTGCTGAGGTAAGGAGTAGTTTAGTTATTTGATGAAGCAAACCCAACTGTATCAGCTGACTCACTGCATTCCAAGGAACTGTCATCAAATGAAGATACTCACATGGGGTTTTAAAGAAGGAAAAGTCTGGCTGGAAAGGGGTCACTACTGTTCCCTCAGCTTTTGCGGGCCTGCCCCCATACATCCCACACCAAAAAGATGGACAAGATGCCCTATACTAGACCCATTACTGATCTTAGATGAGAACCCCTGTTGAAAGAGAGGCTACAGATGTCACTATCCTGGCAGAAGTACCACACACACAGCAACAAGCAACACCAAGTCTGAAATTTGACTCTATAACATTCAACTTCTCTTCTGTATGCTGACACAACATTAACTTTTGAAGCCTAATTATGATCATTGAAATTTCAATAAACTCACTCCACTGTTGAACAACAAACCAAAACATGTTATCAGGCAGGGATTTGTTCAGAGCTGCCAAGGATACACTTGGCATGTCCTACTCCTCTGTTCGTTTCAACGGGGCTGTTCCAGGACAAACACGCTTTCAAAAAATTTAAATAATCTGGAGCAGCTGGATGCAATCTTGATTCTTACTTAGAAGAGCAGTGTACAAAAGCATGGTCAAAAATGAAACAAAGGCAGCATGCTCAGGTCCAGACTGGGAGGGAGAATTCATGGGACTGCTGAGGAGCCAACAGTGGTGGGTCCATGGGAACTGCTGAAGAGGAGCAGGGCAGAGAGGACCATTCTCTCAGTGCTTACAGAAAGTCAGAGAGCAGCTCAATTTTATTATCTGGGAAATGCTACAAATGTAAGAAGCAAGTGGTCAACTAAACAGAGCCTTTAAATGAGAAACGAGATCATCATAATACCCAGTATTACCTTCTGTTCCTAAAGAGATAGAGTTTATGTTGGCTGCAACAATTTTAGAAACATTCTATGCAGAACGCACAATAGGAGGATATCCTATTCTCCCCTTTCCTGAAGATTTACAAGAGACTTTGCCTGGATCTTAGGGAACAGCAGGGATGCAAGGAGAAGAGGTGATTTCTCAGCTTCAGGCTGAACTAGTCACTGCCTATGATGAGCAGGTTTAGCTCTTGAGTTGTTAATGGCTTTGAGTTGCAAATCCAAGACATGCAACAGGGAAGGAGAGAGGAAGGCAATAAAGACCAGTAAAGATCCAAAACTCAGCTATTTTTCTCTTTAATGCTTTATGGATAGATGCTCCCCTCAAATTAAATGGAGGAGGGTGAAAAGATTTCAGCAAAGCTATTTTAACCTGTAGCTTTTCACAGGAAGTATGCAGGGTCTATAACATTTGGCATATTTAGCTGGTATTGGAAATACTTGGCTGGCGATGGCTATGCAGAGCATTATTAAAATGAACAAGCATACTCTGCCTCCCTTTGACCAAATTCTGTTCTCAGTCTTGTCTGAGTCTTGACTAATGCCACTGAAGTTAGTGGACTTGCTTTAAACCAGTATACTGTGTTACACTTCAGACACTTAAGCCACAAAATATACTACTAAGAATTAATGTACTTAATTCAAAATTCATAAAAAGACAGCAATTTGTGCTTTTATCTAAAAATGCATAAAGTATACCTTAATGTATAGCTAATGAATTAACATTAATAATTAACATTTAACAATTAACAGTAATTAACATTAATAATGCATAACTAATGAATTAGTATAGCTAATGAATTAATAAATAGTGTAAAAAGAGGCAATAAAATTGAAAATGAAACACATCTCCAGTGCTTTAGATAAAAATTGATTTATAATTTCTTCAGATTTAATATTTGTTTTACAGAAAAATCTGTCTCACGGAATTTATACAATCTCTCCAAGTAAGATACAAAGTCTCTCAGAATAAGATACAATCTCCTAGAATAAGAAACATATTTTCTTCAGGTTAATTCCCTGTTGTTTGGAGCAAAGGCAAACCCCACAATCTTATTACTTGTTTTCTTGGTAAACAGATTAGATGCACTATTCAGCTACTGTATTACATATGCATGTGACAACCACTGGCATATTGCTCTAGCAGTGCTCAAGAACACATTTCTCTACCAGTTAAACAATCTTTCCCAAAATAAACACACCTTTTCTGTTATCACAAGCTATAAAGCAGTTCAAGAGCCCTGAAATGATCTTTTCATTAGTCTGAGATGCTTAAGCATCTCAGTACTGAAACATCCCATATAAGCCTTATGAGACAGGAAGCATATAAATCCTGCCCTCCCATTCCCTTAATGAGAATGCCTAATAAAAATGTAAACTAATTCTTTTGGCTGCCACTATCCTGTCTGCTGAATGAAATCTTCCTTTTCCTCATCATATATTTCTATAACTTAAAAGCTACAATATATTTATGACTGAGATTACTCAGCCAATGCCACAAGCTGGCACTAGTAAGTTCCCTTATGTTTTTTTTTGCTTTGACTGAGGCCAGACAGGATTACCCACCCTGTTAGCAAATCCATCAAGTCAATACTGTAATAACCTCACCAAAGTCTATCCTCCATCAACAAAGCAATCACAAAGCCCTTAGGCTTGCAACATCTCCTTGTTGAAGGTATACTTCAGTAAACTTGAATCATCTATTTGATTATAAACATTTATGGGTTTTTAAGCTCACATGAATATTAAATATGCTTAAACTGTGCTTTTCTTCCTCTGTAAATGTCTCCTTGTCCTTATTCAAACAAATACAGACAGTGCTTCTCCCCACAACATTTGTCACTGTTAGCTGCTAGGTGGTCATTTCTGTCCCCTATTCTGCTTACACAGAGGCCCTTGCTCAGCCCTTTTCCTCTGTCTCTGGGGTCTCTACAGGGAAGTAAGAGCTGAAGCAGGAAAGAATCTGAGTGCCCAGCAGCAAAAAGAAGAGAGTAGATATTTCAGCTCATTTTCATGCCAGACTGAAAGCCAGTCAAGAATGCCAGCAGGACCTTGGGATCATTTGAGGAGTTATGAAAGAAAAAGTACTCCAACTAAAAGCCAAGGGTTATAAGAGAGACTCCAGAAACCCTGGGATGATGCAGAAAAGCAAGCTGTTTGGAGAGTGGGTCAGGAAAAAGCTGAAGCATGGGCTGAAGCAATTGCAGGTAACCAGAAAGCAGAGCCTCAGCAGCCTGCTTTTACTCCCTGGCCAAAAGGAGGATCACAAGACAAGTTTCAATGCAAAGAAGTACCATGGTGGAAGCCACCACAAAGAACACGTAGAAGATGAGACTGTTGGAGAGCTGGACTGCCTTTCACCACACAATGCTGAAAGTGAAAGCAAGTTTGTTTGGTCCTCATAGGTCACTGAAATTGCTGTCAAGCCTTCTGTAATGAAGGGTTTCTCCAAGCTCACTCCTGCAAACACACATCCTGTCAGGGGCCAAACAGGCTGCCAACCTGCTCTTCCTTTCTGCAGGAGACTGCTGCTCCCACAGCAGCGTCAGCATGTGAAAAGGAGCACTTGGGCCTAAGCTACCCATGGTATTCCCAGAGGACACAGCCAGACAAACTGATCTTTTAGGTGTGCTTCTCCACAGTCCTGCTGGGTGCCCTCCCTCCTACTGCCTCACAGTTACCAAATCACAGGTTCAGAATGGACTGGCAGGCACCCAAGCTTGTCCTTGGCTCTCCCAGGTAAACACTCACTGCCAAGGAGACCTACTTTCCCTGGAAACAGCAATCCTCCCCCTTTCTTGTCACATCTAACAGGTTGAGAAAGTGTCTCCCTGGGCACAGAGCAGAATTCCAGGCAGAGGAGCACCTGTGAATGTCAAGGAAGAGCAGGAACTGAACACCGCTACTCCTTTGTGAGTTGGCACAATAGGAATTAGACTACTTAGGGGACTGTCTCTAGCTCATTTGTTTACTGTAAGGGGCCTGATGCATAATTAGGCAGAGGGCCTTGTCCTTCAAAGTCCCTCTTCTTACAGCTTGTGCTCTAACCTTTTGACAAGAAATAGACAGAAGAAAAGAACTGAGTGCGTTTAGTGCATGTAATCTAAGTGGGTCAGGTCTGGTGGTGTGCTGACACTTCCCGGTCTCCAAGGACAGGATAGCAGCTGTCTTGCTGCTTCAGCCTCCTGCTCCTGAGTTGATTCACGCAGTGGCTGAAAAAAATGAAGCTACAACAGTGTGTCCCAACTCAGTGACAGGCAGAGGAGAGCATCTCATGCAAGCTTCATTACACAGCCCTACCACACAAAAATTCCTTCACTAACCTCTCTGTCCCTGCCCAACTTGAGTGTTTCCTTCCAGAAAACTTGAGTTGAACCTTCTGTTTTTTCCTAACACTTTGTTTTTATGGTAAAAAAGGGAATTTTTCATTTTACTTGAATATTGATGTTTTCCTGGAGCACTAGAAGATACAAGGCAAAGGAAGAGCTTCTACTGAGAAACACCCTGCCAGTCTTCCTGTCCCATGACATTGCTGTTATCTTCTTCACACAAGTGCAAGGTGAGAAGGGGGGGGTCTCTCTCAGGGGCACTGGCCATCCACCCTTGGCTGTGTTAAGACTCTGATGTATTCAGAAGCTCCTTGCAGGATCCAGTGACAGTTCTGTACTAAACAGACAGCCTTCGAGCTGGTGTTCTCCTCTGTGAGGCTCTGCCTTTTGGCAGCCTCTATCAGGCCTGGAAGCTCACCTGTGCTTCACGCTCCACGCCATCCTCCCAGCAGCACAGGAAGGGGAGCTCGCTGTTTGCTAATGCTGGCAGCCACACACCCCAGTTCACACGAACAGCTCCCAGAGGAGACAGGAAATCAAGACAGAACCCCTGGTAGATGCCCACTGCCTGGTCTGTACTTTTAAAATATGCTCACAACTCCACATAAGAGTTTGCTGAAGCCACAGTGCCCCTCACCACAGCTCTGCCCACACAAGCTGAGGCCTTTCTCAGCTCCCAAATTCTGGAACTTAACATGACTTTCTCTCATGTTCACAGAACAGACCTGACAAATGTCATCCAAGCTGTTGTGAACTGAAAAAACACAAGTGGGGTGAAATCACTTGCAATCTCATAAGGGTGTGTTTCAGGTGCTGAGGGCAAGTCAAAGCGTTGTTTTTTTTCATTGTAACTGATTCAAAGCAAACAGAAAAATTCACATGCCTGGCACTGAGGTAAGACATCAGATGTACTTTAGATCATCTGCAATGCTGACATTACACTGGGAAACTCAGCTCTGTGCAGAGGAAGACAACTTCTGCAGTGATGGCAGCCACCTGAAACACAGATCCTCAAGCCTGCTTCTCACAACCGCTAAGAAACTACATTTTCTTCCATTTGGCATTTTTCCCACCCTCCTGGAAATGCCATGGTTAAACAGTCGGGGTTTTTTCCCCAGAAGTTATGATACAAAACAAACACACACAGTTTCTTTAAGAAATGAGAACTTAATTCTGATTTCAGTGATGGCACAACTGCTGAAGGAACAGCAGCACTCATCACCCAGGGCAGGCAGGCACACATACAAAATCCTGACAGCCACCTCCAGACATCGACCGTTCCTGCCTGGTGCCTGAAAGGGATGGATGATGTAGGGTGAAGCACTCTAAGGCTCAGCTCCTCCCATCACCACGGGTATGCAGACATCGCCTATCCAAACAAAGGAACTGCCAAGGAAGGGACTGAATGAGGAGGATCCGCAGTAGCAGTTGTGACAGAAGAAGACAGTTCAGAAAGACATTCTGACTCCTGGTCTGACTTTTTCTTCCACCATTCATCCAGATTACAGCCCAAAGCATTCACAGAGTACTGTGAATTTGACCCTGCTTTGGGTCATTGCCCATTTATGTGCTCTGTTAATGAATTCAACAGCTGCAAATCAGACAGCGAAAAAGGGGGTTGAGAACTACGACTGCTTCAGCTGGCTTACATCAGCATTTCTGGCATAGGTGCAAAGTGTATCCAGATGATACTCTCTTCACTTCAGACAGGAACCACAGGAATTGCCCTCATCATGCGGAAAATGCACTTAATTGACTTCTACCAAGGATGAAGATCCTCTGTAAGACACTGAAAGGGGTAAATGCTACCTTCCTACGCAGAGTAACAGCTTGAGCTCTGTTTCCTAATTATGCCTGACCTGGAGGTTATCAAGACAAGTTATTCAGACCTCTTTTTCAACCAAGCAAGAGAACCATTAGTTATTGCAGTTAAAACTCTTTGGAGCAAAACTTGCTCCTTCTGAACATGTCTTTGTTACTATTAGCACAACAGAGTCCCCTGACAAGCATTCCAAGAAAAAAACAAAAGGTATTTGCAGTGTTGAGGAGGCCCGTACAGACAGTGCAAACGAACAAGAGCCCATGTTGCCTTTCAACCCCCTTACTTACTGGGTAATGCTAGGGTCTGCCCACCCTTCTCCCACATGGGAGCCCAGAGACACTCCTGCCCTGAGCATTACATGCTTCAGCACTTACTGATGACAAAAGAAGGTGCAGTTTACACTTACTTTTACAGCTCCATTAAAAGGTGACCTGCAAATAAAAGAAAAAATCAAGCACATTTAGTATTACGTGCTGAATGCCCCCAAATAAACAGGATTAGATGAGCATTCAGCCCTCATGTAAAATTTAGGTGAAAAAACTGGCACCAAATGTGTACTTTGATTTTATGCTCATGAAACACCAATGTAGTGAGCAGTTCCTCACAACTTCTGGCTCCACACTTCCGCCTCTTGCTGCTCGCAGACAGCACACTGGGACAGAAGTGTGGCAGAAACATTATTCCTTTGAATGGTATATTTCTGAAACTGCTACAAGAAAGCTGGCAAAGGTGAGGGGGCAACAGGCAGTCCCCACTTCCCCTACTTTCTCTTTCCTCACCCTGCCCAGGCACCAACGGCTGTGCTTTCCAAACGCACTGACCTAACAGTGGGCTAAATCCCATCTGGAGCCACTGGTGGAACAGACATATTTGAAGATGAGGTTTTGGGATCTGGTACAAATATTAGCAGTGCATTGCACAGCTACAGGCAAAGCTTTCCCCTGTAAAATAATGGACACAGTAGCTATTTCTGACTCATGGTCACCACGATGGTTTCCCCTCTGCTTTCAGCACTTGGCCCTGCTTAACTGACTCCCCTCCCTTGGACTCAGCTCAGGAAAACATTTCTGCACGTGCTTAAAACCCATCAACCTCAATAGGTGGTAAGCACTTGCTTCAGTACTTCACTGGCTGAGGTGTTCAAATGAATGTAGACCTCTCCCACCAGTGCTCTTTTGTACCAAATTTTGTACCTTTATTATCAATTACCTTGTACAAAGTGATGAAAAATCAGCCCATGAAGTGATTTGATTACTTTATAGCTACTCCCATTATTATGGTTTAAAAACATATGGACACGTAAAAGAAGATTAAGGGTTTTCTTGTTCTGGTATTCCTATACGGTCCCCTGGCACACGTGAGGAGGCTGTTAATCATCGTGCTGCAGTTCTCAAACAACCTTGCTCTCTCCCCTAAATCTCATTTGCCATTTCTCTGAAGTGTGGCTTCACAAAGAACTACATTAACCTACAGAAACACACTGCAGAGGTTTTCAGAAAGTAGTTCAAATCTAGCATCTAATTTCAAAACTCTTAAGTAAACAGAAACTTTGGTGACCAACTGTCATCAAAATACAGTTTGGTACATGCTTATTGTTTGTTGTTTTTTTTCTTTAATGTAGCTTTTTTATTTTTCATGCTTTTGTGAAATGTGATACTGCTTTACAGGTTTCCAAGTGTTAATGTAAATCTTCAACATCACCCTAAGACTAAGATTCTACTATAAAGTCTTTGAAGATACTTTGAAGTTTTGTAAATATAAGTGTTAAAACAACAAGAGGTGTGCACACTCTACATTTAAATGCAGAATTATAGGAAAACTGACTGATAATAACTAGAACCATTATTTAAACTAAGAAACCAAACAAATGAGTTATATCAATTCCTGCCAACAATTCTTGAGTTTTTAGTAGACTGATAAAGACATCTGCAACGGGTTAAGAAAGAATTTTAAAATAACTGCAATTGCAAGTAGGAGATTTTTTTAATTAAAAGTGCGGGTAAAGTAAGAAAAGGGAGTAGGTTATGCCAAATTCTCACATTTTAGAAGAGGCAGATGATGGAGTTGAACTGAAAGCACTGAACAAAAGCTGCTTCATTCATCATTTCTCCTTACCATCCTCCCTAAATAAATCCATCTACCTGATGCCTTTCTGCTTTCAACTAAATAAACTGCTGACATGTAGGGCAGGTTTCCTCTTGCCTTGCCTGGAAAAAAGCATGCCAGAGGACAGTGTGCAGGCAAGGCCATGCCCCACATGCAGGCCCAGTGGTGTCACGCCAGTGCTGCAGCTGGAGCATGACTGACCGTGGACAAAATAGAGGAAACCAGCCAGAAAAGAAAAATTGCATGGTGTACCACAAAATAAACAACAGAATAGAAACCCAAACAGCATTTTTTTTTAAATTTCATGTTGCCTGTAATAACAGTGGACATCATACTTAAAAAAATAAGCCATCCCAGGAGCTTTCTGTAAAGTCACTCTGGCATGGCTTTTTGTTCTGTCTGCTCTGGCAGCCTCCAAGCAGTCCTTCCGCTAATATTTCAGCATGCAATTAAGAGGCTAATTGTGCGCAGAACCATGCATGAAATAGTGCACAGGGTCTGACTGAGCCTTGCTCCTTCAGCATGTGACTTCAAGAAGTTTTCAAGCAAGCCAAGGAAGAGTGAAGAACCACAGCAGAAACTGCTACAGCAGACTACTTGCTTAAAGCTGCAACAGGCAGAAGTAAGACTTCAATGAGGCACCCTCTCTTGAGCAATTAGAAGCATGACTGATAAGGAAAAAAGTACCTAAGACACACACACTGAAAGATTTAAATATTTTTTAATTACTCTATCAATTTACATTAATTTCATCTAATTTCAAACAAACTCTCAGCTGTTAGACTACTAGGCAACGCCATCTAGTGATGCTAGTTGAAAAAATCATGTTCCATTCTTTGTTGAAAAGGTTCAGTCTTGCAAAATTCTTGTTAGTGGAACTACAGTATCAAGATGAGCAAATTTTTCAGTACTTATGAGCATTTTCAAACCTGCAGCATTAACGTAGCAGAAAGCTCTGAACCATTTTAGTTACCTTGAAGTAATTTACAGAACTGACAATACAGAAGGAGAGCTGGGCTAATCACATCAGAATTTAAACATAACACACCATGTAGTGTTGAAATCATATAGGGATACAGTGCAAAGCCCTTTCAGATTTGGAAAGAGCTACAGATAGTATTGGTATGATAAAATAACGTACTTAATTTTTGAAAATTTCTGTTGGTGTAAAATAGCTGTTGGAAAAAATGTTATCCCACCCTTACAATTTCAAGGGAAAAGGTTTGAACTTTCTTCTTTGAGAGGTGGAACCAGTCAGTCATCTGTTGGAGATAGCTGTAAGCTGTAATTAGCTTCTGGTGGAAATTGCCAGCAGATGCAACTAGAAGTTTAAATCAATTGGCTCTGCTTCCTCCTTACAAGAAAATTGCCATTTCAGGACTGCATTCCAGTGTGATGGATCTAAGAAACCAAAGCCAATTTGACAAGAAAGGGAAGTGTCCCTTTTCCTGGCCTATTTTAACCCTCAACACGCTGCATGTTCCTGCAGAGGATGTATAATTTTTTCTTTTCTTTTTTTCTTTTTTTTTTGTTAATTCTTCAGAGAAGGTAACTATTATTATAAAAGAAATACTCCACATAAAAAAGCCAGTGTTCAGTCTCATTTACACTTCAGAGCTGTGGAGGTGGGAGAGGGAGAAGATACAAAAAGTCAGAAATAGTCAACAAAGGCGGCATGTGAAACTGGACTTGCAATAAGAAGCAGAGCCTGGTGTGTGAAAAGCCAAGCAAAACCCTGAAGCACCAGTTCTGCAGCTGGTCCAAACTCACCCCAAACACCATCAGCTCATGGCACTTCTGCATTTTGGCTGCACCATATTGCACCTTTCAATCGTTCCACAGCAAATGCAGCATGGGCACTTGCTCTCACCCTGCTCTGCTGCACACCCTGCTTTCCACCAGTTTTCTGCATTTGCTCAATAATTCACTGTTTCAACATTCAGGGCTTGATGAACCTGTAGTGGCATACGGGCTGTGCATTCTTGTAACCTGTCCTGATCACATCCTCCTTCATATCCTTTGTCAAGCAGATAGTGAATGTTCAGTCATGACAATTGAGTGGCATCATTGCTTTGCCAGCTGGGCTTTGTATAAGCCTTGCTGGGATTTAACTTCCTTGTATCTAACTCAAATTGATATGTGAAGACTTTGAATAGTAAAGAAACTTCACTATCCCGAGGCCACCACTAATTTGCAATAACTACATCTAACACTGTAAGCAAGTATTTTTCAATGAGATATCAGTATCTATTAACTGGGTGTTGCAACTACTCATCAGAAATAATAACTTGTTACAAATCATTTAAACATCTACATCAGGGGACGCCTAAAGCCTCCGTGTCAATGTACACATACACACCTGCCTTATCAAACCAGGAGGCACACAGAGAGTAAGGATTTCTGTCAGATTGCCTTTCAGTACCCACTTAGCTGATGACATCTTCAGACTCACTAGAAAGTAAAGTGATTTTAGATATATAATAAGCTCACCTGCAAAAAGTACTAAATACAGCACTTACACAAAAGCTTAATGGAACAATGAGGAGCTTAGTCAAGCAGAAACTCAAGCATGGTAAAGTGGCCTTTTTTTTGGCACTAGATAAACCAGTCAAATTGTAAACTACTAGAATTATGCAGATCCTGCTACAACAAAGTGATACTAGCAACTGTTTTGATGCATTTCCTGGAGACATGCAGTGACAGCACAGCAGAACTGCCACAACCAGTCTCACTCCAGCTGCCCCATATATGTACAACTGTCTCCTAAATATCTTTTAATACTCACTTTGTAACCCTACTTAAGCAGGTCAGCTTCTCGAAAAGGTATGGAGGGGGTTATTTAACAGAACTTTTCTAGTAAATTAACCAGAAAAAAGCATACATGCACATGATTGAGTATATTATTCTCACACAATATTAGATTTTTCAGAAAGTAGGTTTAAGAGCATTCTTAAGGCTTTTATTTCCTTTTTAAAAAGCCCATTTTAATATCAAACCTCTTCCAGCACATATGGCTTTAGCTAGATGGGATCTTTTCCCCTCCAATTAAGAAGAAAAAATCCTGTAGATCTAATCCTGCCCACAGGGTATCTTGTTCTTTCTTTTTTTTTAAAGCTAACCCTTACTAGTTAATTATAAATTTAGTGTTTTGCACAAAAATGGGATCTTTCTTAAGCTGTCCTTCTGTTCTGCCTTCCTCTGAACTGCAAAGCTGTTTCCCAAGACTTTCATCGTGTCTTTCTTGTTAAACAGTTATTCTTCCTATTAAACAAGCAACAGAACAAATCCTGATTTCCTCTTTAAGCAGTGGAAAAGAAAAGTTTCAGCCAAAATATCTACATAGTCAAGAATGTTAGCTAATGTACCTTCACTGCTTTCAAGGCCAAAGCAGTTTGCACCACATACAAATCTCATCCAGGAGCTGAAACTCTCCGAGACGTGCACTCTTCAGAGAGAAAGTGAGCAAGAGACTAGTATTGTCCAAAGAGGAGCAGGGAAAACTGGATTCACGCTTAGCCCAAGGATTCCTTGCCCACTTCAGTGCTGCAGAGTGCTCAGCCCTCTAAAAGTCTGGTTTCACACCGCGAGTACAGCTGTGCCTGGAGTCCCCCCTCATGGAAAGCAGCACGTGCTGCACACAGCGCCTGCGTCACTCTCGGCCTCTCCAAGACACCATTCACTCAAAAGCCAACATTGTCTTCACCCAAAGTATTTATTTGGGCAGAAATACAGCTCATAGGCTCTGCTACTCCCATTGAGATCTCAGCTCGGTTTCTGTATGTTTGCTCTTTTCTAAAGGACAGAACAAAGAGAATATTTGGCTTTAAAAATGCCTTGGAAAGCACAAATGAAAAATTGCATGAGAAGTTACAGCTTTAATTACAGCTCTCAAGGCGAGGATGTAGCATTTTTGCATCCCCATCTTGTCTTCTCCCTGCCCTGGAAACTCATAAGATGATCGGAGGTACAAATGTTTGTATTTGTAGGAGGAAAAATTACCTACTTTACATCCTCAGCAGATCACGTAAATAACAGGACTAAAGTCTCACAGAATTAGTTTACATTTGAAACATTTTCAAAATATTGTTTTAGCTGGGTATAATAGACCACCATAAGATGTGACACACAGCAAACACAGGGCTGCAATTAAACAGCTGGCAAACAGCCAGGAAGAGATAAAGGCCCAGGCTGTCACTTGCTAGACAATATATATGGCTATTTTGGCAGCCAAAACCGAATGTGATAATTGAGCCATGACACATTAAAAAGGCACACAATTTCCAAGGAAGGAGTTCCTGAGCACTAAACAGGGAGCATCTATAGTGTGCTTACAGCAAACCAAGATTTATGAGTAATAACGAGATCGGATTGATGACAATTCAGTGGTGGAAAGCCAACCTTGTTTCATGCACTGCACCACTGCGTGTAGTTACATACAACCAGACTCAAAAATACACGAGGGAAGCCCACAGTGGCCATCAGAAACAACAGGAATCTGAGGAGTCTGTGGCACTGTCTTGAAATGTGTCTCTGCATATTTTTTATATTAGCAAGGATTTTATACAGGAGCATTTTTATCTCCAGAAATTAGAGTGCACTCGATTTGACTTCCAACATCACAAAAAGCCATGATCTACATAATTCTGTTTTAAATAAAAATATACAGTAATACATGAAGAGTAAATAACTCTTCAGAATCAAACTTTTGCTATAAAGAAAAGCTACTGCTTTTTTTAAGGCATGGAATGTTCACACTGACAGCAATAGCAGTTTGGAAGACAAAGTCCAGGAGCTTTTCTAGTGTTTCACTGCATGTTTTATTAAATAACCTAAGGACACAACAAACGAACAAATGTAGCAAATGAAGACACGGTTTTACGTTAACACCCAACAGCTATATAAAGCTTCCAATAAATGCACTCCATCAAATTAACATGCTGACATCAATTGCATTTCATTCTTGAGTAAAGGACTTGAAAGTATACACTGTCAGCCCCCAGTTCATTCATTCATTCACTAACCTCCCACAGAGTGTAGGTACTGCATGATCTAAAATTACACTTATATAAAAGGAGGCTAAATTTAGGCTCTGTAATAGGAAAATCCCTAGGAAGAATTTACTTCCTAATCTTATTCCAAACTCAACCACATTAAGGATATATTCATATAAAGAAACTGCATGTGTAGGCTCCCTAACCAAAAGTTGCAGTGCATCAATAGAGCTTAAAATATTCTAAGAACCTACTTGCAGGTCACCCGCACCAGCACTTCAAGATATCTTCAGGGATATCTTGAAGACAATTGCACGGTTCTCCATAATGTCAATACCAATGAAACAGAACTGACTCCAGTGATACTGGCAAAATTTTTGGAAATGATCCCTTGCAATAAGCATCAAAGAAATTGGGGGGAAATTGATAGACATTAAATCAGGGTCCCTTCAACATAACTTAATTTCTTATCTCAAACAAAAGTATCAAAGTGCTCTAAACCATGCAGATTTCCCCAGAACAAGCTTCCTACCCACCCCAAACTCAAACACCGAACACTGACTTCATATCCAAAAACCAGAGCAAACTGGCATTGCCATACTGGGTCAAAATGAAGAATCAGCATCAATACCTGACTTTGTACTAAAACCAGTGCAACTGCAATAATTACATCATCTACTTCTACAAAATTATCTTTAATAGCTGTGATAGTAACTTCATTAAGTGTCAGTAAAAGAAATGAAAAAACTTAAAGATGAGGTCAGAACACGCACTTTTGGCTGATTCCTCAGGAGATGCATCAAATGTGTTATGCCTGTCCAAGGAACAGTGGAATCTTGAGGGTAGCTGTTATGCAGCCCCCAAAAGAAAATTGAAACCATGACACACATTTTTTTGACCCACAAATTACAAGAAGCATAAGGGGACAATTGCAAGAACAGATTAGTCGACCCTCATCTGAAAATGTCATACTGTTGCATGCATAAATGGCATGTTATATTAGTGAAATCTATTAAAGAAATAGTTTCTTTTGTCCCCAATACTGCAGCACATACAGAGGGATATGATTCCATAGGCTCTGCCAAGTGATGTTTAGTAGCAGCTGAAACAGGGCCAATTCACACTGCCTCCAGAAAAGCATTTAAACACACACACACATACATTTCCTGGAAAATGTGAGAAAGGTGTGCTTTTTCCAACTCAGGGACACAAAGCAGAAAGGCAGTAATTAAAAAGGTAGAAACAAAAGAGGAATGAAAAGAAATAAGTCATGGTTAATTATCATGGTTCATACACTTGCCCCTTGCCCAAATATCCTATGAAATCTCAGTAAAAATAGAATTTTTTTCACAGATCTTGTATCCAGCCTGATTGTGAACAGACCGTTACGAAAAGAGTTTCATGGTATTAAACTGCAATCAAAAAGTAAATTTTCATATAGATTAGGAGAAAGTATGATGGAAAACTGTTTTAGGAAAACAAACAAACATAAGTAGCTTTGCAGTGTGAAAACATTTGAAAACTATGAATAAAACTGTGTCAGGCAGAGAAGGAAAAACTGAAGAGGAATCCTTTTACACCTACCAGGAAAACATGGAATGTTTCTCACTACGGCTACGGTAACTCCAACCAACCTTTGGCCACTAGTAATCAGCTGTAATTGCAAAAGAAACTTTGGAAATACAAGGAATTACTGGAAAAGTTTTTAATCTTCTGCTACATAGAGTAGTAGCTATAAAAAAGTGTCTCCCAGTATAATGCAGAGCACTAATCCTCCCCACAAAGCAGAATACCCTGGAGTAGATAATGACATTCTCTGCAAAGTAAATCCTCTCTTTATTTATACTCTGGCATGGTTTCCCAGTGTTTACATTTATTCAATAAGCCAAAAAATTACTCAGACTTATTTTTTCTTTATATTTCACGTTTAAAAGAACAACAAAGCTCTGAACACCTGGACCATAATTAAATCTATAATTCATCCAACAGCATGAAGACTAATACACAAATTAACTCCACCTGCCAGAAGAATTAATAATACCAGGAACAACTTATTACAGATTCCAAAAATGAGAACAGAAAGGTTTTATGGTAAAGCTTCCATCTTTCAAACTTCCCTCAGGAAAATCTTCTTCTCCAAATTTCTATTCCAGTGGTGATCCAGACTCCAACATTAAAACTTTAGAGGCTAGGAAAGAAATCAGAGAATACTGACAGACTGAGAGGCATAGTACCCGTAAGCACAGTCAGTTCGAGTCATGCTACAAGCAGAGCATGGCTACACCATTAGCACACTGGGCCAACACTGTCCCTGGCCAGGAGAAAGAGGTGCCACAGTTAGTGCTGTGCTGTTGGCTCTGGAGCAGAGCCAGGGCACCCCAGAAACATGTTTTCTCCTAACAGAGCTTTCAGCCTCCTGGGAACACATGCAGCTGATGCAGTTTCAAACAGCACCCAAGATACTAGAGTTTATGCACTCGCTCTAAGACAGAATAGCACAAAGGTGTGTTTGTCTGTCCTGTTCTCACTGTTGGATTGTCCTGCTCTGCATACAGACCAGATAAAATCCAGGCTTGCTCTTAGCTTAATAGTTACACACTCCAGCAGTGCCAGGCTGACTCACGGTGCTTTGCACTCTGCCAGATGTCTTTGAACTGCACAGAGATGTTGCATATGGAAAGCATAGGCAGATGCAGCACAGCATCTCACTGACACTGCTCATCAAGCATTCCTTGCTCATGGCATCTACTGCAAAACTAATTAAACTGACCTCTCAGTTTTGTGATCAGCAAACAACTTCAGAAAAAGATCAACAGAATTACTTTCAGAAATAACATTCAGTGCACTGCATAGACTGTTCACTGCACAATTCAGTGTTGCCTTTTTTTTCCCCCCTCAGGTTTCAAAAGCCAATGGCTCTTTCAAAGTTAACAAATATGGAATGTTTCTGGGCACAAATGGATTTGGACTAAGATCTGAGGCAATACAGTATTCTCATAATTATCTGTTCTTCTTGCACTTTCAAGAAGCAAAAAAGTCATATTTCTATTAGTGCAGTAGTATGTTTTAAAACAGTACTTATCCCACCTTCTGAAACCAGCTGCTGTCACACTGGTGGGCACGTGCCATCTTAGATGGAAAGCTGCCCAGCCTAGCTGGATGATTTTAAAGGGGAGGTATCCAGCTTCTCTCAGGTGTAGGAAAACATGCTCACTGTCATTCTTGTCTCCTTACTCCCATGTTTGAAAACAAAAAGAGAGTGCAATCACAGCTGAGTCTGACAATCCAGATAAGAAATTTTATTGATATTTATTCCAAGGTAAGAATCTGAATACAAGAGTAAAGAAAAATTAAGCACACTAGCTTGCATTTGTCAGAGAACAAAGCAGAGTTACTAAAACCTCTATTATAGTGCAGCCTGAATGAAAAGTAGGCAGTAGTAATCTACAAAACAAACATCAAGCACAGCCTGCAGAGGAACTCAGAGGCAATGCAAACAGCCTAAATAGCATCCAGCAGGATGAGAAGTCACATTCATTGACTGAATGACACAATCCTGTACTTAAGCAGCCTGCAGAAAGTATAGGTACCCATTAGTTAGAGGGGAACAACCAACCAGCATACAGTACCCCCACCTTGCTGGGACTTGGGCTGTATCAGTTGGCAGCATCGCACCAGGGATCTCAACAATGTGATGTGCCCAGAGCCATGTGAACCTAGTAGCCAAGAAACCCAGAAAACTCAGTCCCAAATTCAAAGATTTATTCTTCAAGTATTAGACACAGCCTAGCTATTTGCAAGGACAAATTAAATTTGCCTTATAATTTCTAGGCTAGCAAAGCTTTGTCTGTCTCAAACTACAGAACTCTCCCTAATGCTTAAATGGGATAAGGACCCAGGGAATTTAAAATTTCCAAACAAAGTCTCAGTTTCAGGGTTAAAATGCCACCACATAACTGTTTCATTAGTGATCAGCTAACAGAAGTAGTCAGGAAACACATTTGATCCATTCTACAACCCCTCTGCCTAACTCAATGATTCACATCCTTCAACTTTTCTCATCAAGCGTCAATCCAGGTATAAGTATGCAAGGTGCAAAATTAACCTTATTCAATGACCAGCAGAAAGTGACACCACATAGAATTAAAAGAAAAAATAAAATTTTACATCTGCTTCTCCAGCATTTGAATCATGCAGTGACAAACCTGCCTGCAGAGATCAGGATGTGGCTGGTAGGGCACAGTATCAACATGCTCCGCAGGGCCTCTCTGCACCCACCACCTGGAACAAAGACCTGAGCCAGAAAACCTCCATGACCCAAACAAGACACAGGTTGTTGTAACCATTTCCCTTCAGAAAAGGAATGGAAAGAAACTTTGAGGAGAATCTGAAAACACGCATTAACTGTATTAACAAGTCAGCAACGTACTTTCTCACTATTTGTGTCTGAAGGGATAGCAGGCTAAAGGTGAGGAAGTTTAGCTAAAGCAAAAGAAACCTTTTCCATCTCTCCAGCCAACAACTGCCTAACAGAAAGTCCCTAAAAAAGCAACGCCTTCAACTGTAAAAAAAAAAAAAAAAAAAAAAAAAAAAAAAAAAAAAAAAAAGAAGAAGAAACTACATACCTTTAGAAAAATATACTACTGAAAACACCTATAATGGACTTTGTAACGAACTCGCGGTTCCACAGAAAAAGCCCAAAATGTATCACAGGTGCTACTTTTGTAACTGGGCATCAATTTGCAGAACCAGCTCCTCCTTTTCACTTCCATTAGAACACTACAAAGGACAGTAAGGATCACCATCGCACAGTGTCAGGTCAAACATGGTTTATTAGACCTTCAACCAATAATTACTTCTAGCTTTATTTAGACTTTGTATGTAAAACACAGAAAAATCACACAAAAGACAAGTGCAATTCACAGGAAGTAACAGTTCCCAATTTCTTCTCCCCATATCAGACCTATTGAAGTCTAATTCTGAACAGAAAGAAAACAAAGTGATAAGGGAACATTATCTGAGTACTAGAGCTCACATCTCTATTTCCTCTATCCCTGACCCCACCTTCACTAATCTCTAGTAAGGCACACTGATCATTGTATGGGAACTTTGCCCAGAATGCCCTTTATATCTGTGAGAACCACACAGTGCTCAGCCTACAATAGCTGTTTTAGTACTGACAACTGCTACTGTTAGCGTGCCTTCGGGAACTGATAAGAAATTATTTATCTTCTTCTTTTCCCAAAACAAAAAACCCAAGCAGGTTTAACAAAAAGACTTTAAATAATGCTAATCTGCTGTATTACCATGAAAAATAAATAAGCCACCCAAAACACTTGAAAGTAAGATGCTTTCACCATATTTGTTTTCAGAGAAACTTGAAAGTAACTGATTTCTCCACATACCGATCTATTTAAGGTTTGGTGCTATGTATTATCAAGCAAATCATTGCTCTGTTTTGAGGATGTCCCTTTCATTTCAGTAACCTGTCAGTTGTGTGGGGTTTTTTTTAAAAAAAAAAAAAACAACAACAACAACAAAAAAACCCCAACACTAAGTTGTGGTGTGTTTGCTCTGGTGTAAGTAAGAACACTACACGGAACTCTGATTTTCAGTAATTTAAAATAAATAAATAAATAGAAGGAAGAAGCAAACCAAACTCAAAATGCAGGGCACCCAGTTTGCTACTGCAACTCTTCACACTACTCCAGCAATCCAAGCTCTGTGGAGGAAGAGGAACATGACCTAGGCACCACTTAGCTGTACACAGCTTGTATGGGATACAACATATATACTCCAGACAGTTTTGCAGCCACAGAGGTACTTCACATAGTTTATCATGTGAATGTCACCCTCTCAGATTTGAGTAATGTTTAATAACGCTTGTAGAAGTGTAGGTTTCATAGTATTTCTACCTTTTGCACAAGAACTTCGTAACATCACTCAAACTATGCTTAATATACAGTAGGTTGTACTGCGTAACTTAGATAATTTAGATTTGCTTCCACAGGAATATAATCTTTTTTACAATGTTCAGTGGAAGGTGATTTTAGTTTCTCAGCATCTCCATTTGCTTTAGCTTTATAGGAAATAAGACAAAACTTTTTTCCTCCAAGTTCCTTAAGTCCAAAATTCTAAACTGAAAACTGGGCATTTGCATAAGGGTGCTGGTTCACTGGGCCCTCAAGGTGGTTGTAGATAAGATGTGGCTAAATCTGTAGTGTCCCACTAACAGGTTCTGCCACTGATATTAATGAAGTAGATGCAGACATGCCTTAGGTATCTATGAACAAGTTAGGATGAGCACTGATGTACAATGACAACACAGAGCTCTGTGTCAACTAACCATCCCTGCACCGCTTCACTTGTCTCTCAGATCCTCCAGCCTGGATGAAGTCTCCGATGTTAAGATACCAGGAGGAAGGACAAACACCAGTGAAAGTATGAGCAAACCCCAAGCAGCAACTGCACAGTAGACAAGTTCTTTGTCAGAAAAGGTGTATCAGAGAGAAATCTGCCCACTGTCTGCTACAACAGCTGAAGAATCTCCATGAGCTGAACATATCTTCTATTGCACAGCTACTGATCTATTGTAACACTCCCCACCCCCCAAAAATCACTCTGCTCAAAGCACTTACAGTGTAAATGCTTTACTGAAATTGCAAACAAAAATAGCTTTCTGCTGCTAACCTTCCTTCGAAGAATGGAAAACACTCATGTTTTTCTTCGTCCTTTGTTTTCCATTTGTCCAATGCAACCTGACCAGCTGACGCTCTACCGATTTACTCTGTCTTTGACATTTTGGTGACTTCCACAACTATGCTTTAGAGTAAAGTGATAACCTGAGTTCAAACCTAAACCACCTCACTCAAGCTCAATGAACTGACCCAGCATGACTGAGAATCCCTGGCTTTCTGCAGCACCCTGTACTGCTAGTGCACAGGGTGGCTTCAGTGCTGAGCTACCTTTGCTCCCGCTGTGTTAATCAAGCTTCCCAAAGCCAGGCTGGCTTCACGCTGAATATGCACCTTGATTTGCTTACCGATTTCCAGCCCTGCCACTGAAGCTACATGAAGGGTTTCTGGCAAGGCAGGAACTCACCTCCAAGACAATTGTGTTGTGAATCCCTAAGGCTTGCCTTCAGCTTCACTCCCTGTTCTTTGACTTTGCTGGCCACCTTCCCAGGGCCTGCACCCTTCTGCATGCCTCAGAGAGGAACTACTGAAGTTTATAGCAGCATTAACTCATCAGCTGGAAACCTGCCAGGCTGCTTACATTTTCACTACAATCGTCTGAGCCCTGATTACAGAAGGTGCTTCAAGACAGGATCCATGGTCAGAGACAGTGTAGCAGACAACAGTTTTTCTGATGTGCTTGGATCCATGTGGGGTGCTGTGCACAGACATGTTAGGACTTGCACATGTACTGCAAACTGCCTCTATAAAGGGAAAAATTGTCCCTTGCTTTTGTTTAGCTCAGTATTTGAGGTACTTCTGTGCCTATGGAACAAAAGCACAGAATGCAAGCACTGAGCACAAAGCATCAAAAATCAAGACCTACTGTACAATCTGTGCTGTTCATTTCTCACAAAGGTGATACACCTCTGGAGAACCAATGACATGTGCCTAGCTTACTGCTAGTTAGGAGAATGTG
Source organism: Xenops minutus (assembly GCA_035221455.1). Classification (NCBI taxonomy): domain Eukaryota; kingdom Metazoa; phylum Chordata; class Aves; order Passeriformes; family Furnariidae; genus Xenops; species Xenops minutus. The sequence goes on along the minus strand of JAWWEE010000162.1, from coordinate 23,698,073 downwards.
ACAACTTTGTGCAATGAAAACAGGACTGGACTCACGACTAAAAGTCAAAATTGGAGGAGGAGGGAGAGAATAGTAAATCAGCAGAAAAATCACAACGCATTTGCTTTTTTTAACTGACAACAGGACAAAATTTGTGCTTTCAGTGACTTTTTTAATAATTGCTGTTGCTTGGAATCAAAGAACCCATATGTTTTCCAGGATGATTACACTACAAAACCCTGATTAAAACAGAGTTTTTTAAATGAGAGTAAGAAACACTTCCTGATGAGCTTTCCTTTAACATTATCCTTTGAATCTTGTATCAGCAATAGTTCGGACCTTTAAGAGGTCACTTAATCCATTTCCTGCTTAAAGGTAGCATCAACTGTATCTAACCTGTTCCTGTCAGTCATTTGCCTAAACTCCATTCTTATAAACCTCTGGTAATATAGATCCACCACCTCCTTTTGTGGCTATTCTTATAGCTAGGTACTCCTCACATCAAAATTAAGTCTCTGTTAAGGCAATTTAACTTGCCCTCCGTAACCATCAACTCCAGACTAGCAACAATTGCCTTATTTCCTTTGCAGCAACTTTCTTCTGTATTCAAAGACCTTTCTCTCTTTCTTCCTTTCTTCAAAGTACATGATCTTCAGAGTCGCTACACCTTTCCTGAAGAACTGCTCCTCATTCAGTCTTTTTTTCCTCCGTGGATTCATGCAGCTGATTATGCCTACTAAAGTGCTGTGCCTTGCAGTTCTCATTATTAAATTACCTAGTATTTTTAAGATCACTTCCTATATTTGCCCACATCACTGTGGACCTAGTCCTATCCTCCAATGTGCCTACAAGCCCTTTCTCCCCACTGTCAACTGCTAATGTATTATTTCTATGCTCTAGTCCAGTATCCTCACCAATAATGAAAACATCAATTGCTAAGGACTGCAGGATGGTCCTCTATAAACCCTCTCTACACATTCTTCCAACCTGAAAGTGACTCACTGGTAACTACAGGTCACCATGGTGTTTTGCCAATGAAATTTCTCCCATTTGTTTCTGAAAGCAATGCTTACAATGGTAGTTTTAACACTGTCAACTAAATCTGTATCTGAGTTTCTAAAAGATCTGGCCACTCTGTTTTTGCAATAAGTGCTACAAAATTAACAACTGCTTCAGCCAGTTCTGAACTAGGCAACAGTATAGTACATTCTCTGCACAAGGAAAATTAATGCAAGCAGGCTATGACTCGTTTATCACTAGCAGTTACTGGCCCAAAGTAAGGCATTTTAAAGTAACATGATCATTCCTGGCTAGCTTAATGGTATAGATGCTCCTGTCTGAGATGGCAGCTGGATATCTTTGCTCCTGCCTACCTGGCCCTGAACTCAGAAAATATGCTCCAGGTATTATGTCTCCATTACCTGTCTCAAGATGTTCCACATCTATGCAAACCTGAGTTACACCAGCTCCAGTAAATCTCCATTTATTAGTTCTATAAGAAGTAGTTAGGCAATTTTAAATCGAAGTTTTAATGCAGTTTAGCTGATTCGCTTGTATTTGTATTTTGTTAATTTGAATTAAAATCAGGTGTCCCGAGCCTGCAAGTGAGTAAAGAACTGATACACAGAGACAAGTCAGTCTGAGAGGGAAGAATTCAGTGCTAGAACCCTGCCATACATACTGTTTATCACAAACTAAATATAACAGCCTGGGAGTGGTGAGCAATGCACAGTTTGAGTGTAAAAAGAAATATATATGTATATATACACATGGCATATTTCAGTCAGTTTCATCACAGAGCCTGAAGAGCTTTTGTACAGTTGTACAAATGGATATTCAAAAACCAGATTTGTCCTTAACTCTAAGGAAACATTACTTGGCATTTTTTACAAGCTTTTGTGCAACAATGCTTAAAAATTAGTTTAAAAAACCCAGTCTTTCAGACTTTTGTATTGTTCCCGCATATAATTTAAATATATTGAGAATCAGTTCTTTAACACCAGTAGCTGAATGAAAAGTGTTTGATCTATTTCCACTCTAGAGTAGACAGACAACCACGATTTTTTTTTTTTTTTCATTTTGAATGAGATACGAAAACTAGTGAAATATCTACATGACCTTTCGACTAGCACACAGACATTTAGGAGCATGTAGGACTGCACTGTGGACACTGCTCACACAAGTGTCAAACCTGCAAATCTGCAGGCATGAAAACTTACTCCCATGAGCAGATATGTTGATTTGTGTTGTATAACCCTGAGTTAATTATGCCACTGAGAATACTGGCATGAGAAATTCACTGTGTGGGGGCTGGTAAAAAACCCTGGTTTATAGCTTGCAAGAGGTCAATACTAGAACAAGGGAAAAAAACCCCAACAAAATCTGAGGCATTTTGAGTTAGTGGATCTGTCATCTCAACTGAAAAGAAAGTAATTTAAATATTCTCACAGATTAAAACATTCAGGAGTTACACAATCTTCCACTACTGCATTTTTTTAATAAAAGCATGTTAAATAACAGTGCACACTAGCTCTACTTAACTCTTAAATGTTTTACTGAAATGCCTTTCTAAATTTGCATCATCCCTACTCCTTAAGCAGTTTCACTGACTACTGACAAATAAGGTAAAAGCCACTCTGCACACATAAAGAAGGTTGTTACTACAACTGGACAGAAATACAAAACCACCAGATTTCTGACTGCTGTGCTAAATTATACCAGTCTTTCCCACTCTGACCTGGACTATAACCTTATGGTAAGAAAGGAGGGGAAGAATGAGAATGGAAGAAGAAAATGTTTAGGAGAAATAATTCCAGATAAATTAGGGCTATTACCTGATAAACATATCTTTAAATCACTGTTGAGTCACTGCCTTACAGTCAGTAACTAACAATGAAAGAATTGATTTAGAAGGAACCACAGGACTAGGTTCAGAGAGGGACAATATTAAAATGTAGAATTTCAATATTCATTTGAGGGTTACTTCAAACATGTTCTTATGGGACCTGTGAACCCTCTTCATTGTATTTTTGTAACTGCAAACTCCGGTACAGGCAAGGAAGTGTTGGAAAAAATCATGTGAGTTTGTGTTCTCAGAACCGTTCTGCAAACTTCAGCTTTCTTTTCTTGTAGCGTGCATTTACTGCACTCAGTGGTGAGAAAGTGCTGGGCATGGAGAGACAATAAAAAGAATAATGTGACAGAAAATACATTATCAAGTAGAGTTTGGGTTATGTTTTTTAAATTTTGCTCATTCAGCTTCAGCACAGGCATTTTTGCACATACTCCTAATATAACTCTCTCCTACGTACCTTAATAAACTTCTCCTTCTACAGGGAACCATTTAGTATTCGCAGTGGGGGTTTTCACTGCAGAGGTGAAACCAAGAGAAACTGACTTTTTTTTTCCCCCCTCAGTGAAACTCAAGATTTAGCAATATGAAGACATTTTCCCAGAAAGAAATTAACAGAATAAACACAAAACCAGAGGACTGTCCTTCATCTCAAAAGTCAACAGCTTGAGTGGGAAAAAAATTAGGACATGTGAAGATTTGGCCACACACTTGTGCTACTGTATAGGGGCCTGCTATTTGACAGCATGCAGAATATTCTTTCTCCTGATTTCAAAAAAGCAACAGAATGCCTGGCTTTGACAAAGGAGAGATGGAAACTTACTACATTTGAGAGACAAAGGAATGGATTGACTTATTCACATCGTGGTGTGTGTGGCAAAATGCTTTGTTTGAACAATGCCTGCTCTGAGGGGATGGAGGAAAAATCCAGCAGAGTTCATTTGAATCACCTATTTAAACCATTTAAGCAAACTTCGTTGATTTTTTTTTTCTTCTTCCCATCCCTGGGGAGCTTTACAGAGTAATCACATGAATCTGTTTCACTTTCTGACTGGAGCAATCACCTCCGTGGCAGAACTACAGCAAACCACAGCCGTGCAGTAACATCTTCAACAGGCACAACTGTTTGCAGAGTAAACATTTGCCTATAACCTTACTGTAGACAGAGTATGTTAACAAAAGGAAGGTTTCTACCAGCTTAGCTGTGGCACCTTTCTCGCAAACATAAGGTTGCATTCGCTCAAATCCAGCACTACCTCTGCACGTGGAAGAGCCTGCACCACCAGCACAATCGTTCATTGCTCCTAATTGTTTCAGACAGCTCAACTGAAAGAGCTTAAATTGCTGGTCTGCAAAATACCCTCACAATATTGCTTTAAATACATACTGCAGTGTTTCCCCAGTGATGGGATAACAACCACAGTAAGATAGTTACAAACATCTGGGTTCAGGGGTCCATAACTAAACCAGTAATAACATAGGTCTGCCAGAGTTTTGCAGGCATTCTTCTTTTTGTCAAGCTGCAGACCATGAGGTTGGCAACACTCTGCAGCATAGAATTAGCCCAAGATGTGGCAGCAATGAAAGGGACAAATGCAGTCCTTAGGAAGTAGAAGAATCCTGTATTAAAACAAAACTCCTACATGTCTTGCTCCCAATTGTGCTTAGTCCACATACTTTGGAGTGTTACTTTAAAATAAGTAATTTTAAAATTAACTATACACAAAGCATCAACCTACTTGCAAGTCTAGGAGAGGCTACAAACAGCAAAATCATCAACTGCTACGTTTTGTAGTATTGCTTAAGAAATCACTTTAGTATATATTAGCATGCAAGGCCTGAAAATATGTAGTAATCAATACAGTAATCCCTATTAAGGAAAATCTTTCCAACAGACTTATCAGATCAGGCACTCACTGGCTAGAGGATGAGACGGTGAAGTGAGCCTTTGGGGTGATCCAAGCAGCTCTCCCTTAGTAAAAAATCCCACTTCCCAGCAGCTATGAGTGAAGAAAGCTGTCTCTGACCATCTGACCAATGCTCCAAGGCATGTGTTTTGTCTGGCCTTTCTTCTTTTTAACCATTTTTAATTTAAGGAAGAGAAGAGGTTAAAGCCAACTGACAGAACAGGATGTAAAATACTTAAATTCTCCCACTTGCCTGGGAAAGATGCATTATTTCAACTCACCTCTTTTTAAACCACATGAATTAAGCTCTGAGTGAATCCACTGAATTTGGTGTTTGCATTAATTTCTAACTAAGTTTATACTAAGGTGGCTTTGTTGTAAAACGGATTGTGAACTATAAACTAAGCTGACATGACTGTTACTAAATTCAACTTCAAAAACTTTTCCATGAAGATGAACAATGACTAATTTTGGAATGGAAATGAGGAAGCGTGAGCAAAGACTGGGAGTACACATTTTTGCTATTGCGGATGAGCAGGGCAGCCAGAAACAGCTAAAGGAAGCTGCTATCAATCACAGTACCCTTGGGAACAGCCCCACGTGTGCCAGCCCTAAAATCTGGGAAGTTCCATGAGCGCTGGAGCCAGCAGTGTGCCCTGCTCCATCTGAGCAGCAGTCTCCAAGTTGGGCAGGTTAGAACAGCAGCCTCAGATATAACCTTAACAGATCAGTGACCTCTGATCTAAACAGTTTTATGCTATGAGCTGAAAATAGTTATTCCAGATATGTCAAACCTATTTAAGAGCATCTCTGCAGCCCAGATTTACCATGCACTATGTGCAAGATCTTTGCAGCATTTTCCTGAGAATGTGTAACGGTGGGGTTTGGCACACTTCCACACCTTGAAGTACGTGTAAGTGCTTGGCCATGGTTTGAAACTGAGCTGCCTAGGAGCAATAGGGCCAAGATCTTTTTAGCTTTGCTTTATGCTATTAAAAGCACAAAAGAAATTAAATACAGCACACTGCACCAAGTAGCACAGCTTTGAGTTAAGCCAGTAAAAGCAAGAAAAAATGGAAACAGAAACCTGTGTCCTCAGTTTAACTATGAGTTCTAGTGCTACAGCGTATGTTGGACAGTAACTGACTTGTTTCGGGCTCTTCTGTTGGATAGGAGAAAACATGAGTAGAAAGCAGCACTTAATTTTCATCCAACACTTTAATGTCCTAAGACCAAATTTAATTTTATTGGTTTGGATGCTTTATCTTTCCTGAAAATCACATTGAAATCACAGAACTTCAGTAGTGTTGCATGTTAAAGAGTAAAGCTATCAGCACATGGATATTGAGTTTAATACTGGGTACCCCTGAGATGCAGTTCATATTCACTATTCACAAACACAGCAGCATGATGCATGACAACGTGATTTTTTCAACAGTTCATTGTCCAATTAACAGAATCAGAAATCAATCTTTACTGTTGAGACAGGCAAGGAAAAAAACAACCAAACAAAACTACTTAGTCAGTTTTACTGTGCCTGTCATTCTGTTATCCCCATGCCTAAAATGGAAGTTCATGCCTAGTCCAGGCCTGCTCAGCACACCCAGGACTTGGGGCTCCGGCACTTTTATAAAACAGATGTTATAGCAATAGCTGTGACTGTGGGAAAATTAACTGCTGGGGAAACCTACACCTCTTCTGCATGAGAATTCACAGTACAACTAGTCAGTGTCATTGTAAAGTAGCTAAATCAGCCTCAGGCCACTCTGATGAGGTGACTCCATGGGCAGTTGCATTGGCAGGGGAGAAGTGGCAGCAGACATCCGTGTTTAACACAATATGTGAGAGTTCAACATAATCTTCAGTATCTGTACAGTATCCTATTAAAGTATCATTTAATGTTTTATATGTATTAAAATACATTATTATATTTCAAAAATTGCTATTTTTTATTACTTATGTAACTGAGTGACCAGAAGGACTATCAGCACCCAAGAGCATCAGTTGGCAGTTGTATTCTTGTGAAGCTTGCAACATGTGGACTGCAAATGATAAGGGTGTGCTCTAGAACCAGATGAGAAACAATTGTGCATGAAAAACTGTCTTTGGGAGAGTTTATGACACAAGGTTTTTAATTTTAAAGCACATATGAATATGCCCAAATTACACAGGCTTTTAAATGTTTGGACTTTTTTTACAAATTCTTTTTCTTTTACAAGAAATGTAGTAAGTAGCATTGTGCTGCTTGTTGCATGATGAGCAATGAAGATGTCATGCCTGTTATGTCAGTCTGTAGTCTAACCTGTGCTACTACATCCTATAACAAAGTATGTTACAAGTATCAACCCTTCTGCAAATAACACATAGCTGCATTTACCTCTTGATACCAGAAAGGCTCATTCTAACAAGTCAATTTTAATGTTAATGGTAATCCTTTGGGCACTGAAATTCTGTTCAACTGTTCATTGTGAAAACCCAGATCTTCTGTTACAGGAGCCTATCGCTCTTGTAAATATTTTGCAAAAGGTAAAAATGCACTGATCATAAAGTTGCTATTGAGTAAATCCACTAAATCCCTCTTTAAAAATACCTACAGGAACAGAAGCATTGACTTCTTCACTGGCAAAAAATAATATTTTCCCCTACGCTCTGTAGGAGAGAAACTTGAATAATTTTAGACACATTGGGGGGTTTTCATCATTCTCAACAGCATTCCTGAGCATCTGGCTGTACCAGCTCACAAGCAAAACACTGCAATATTCTTGTGCTAATAGGAGAGGAACAGGCTTTTCCAAGGAGCTAAGTATCAGATGGTATTGGAGAGTGTGAAGGTGGAAGCTCCTCTTTCTAGAAGCTGTAACTTGCTGTACCAGAAACTGCTACAATTATCTTTTTGGCAACTCTAAGGCAAAGTGTCAATGTTCTATTTCATTTAAATACTTTCTCTCCCACCATGGAGGTCTAAGCATAAAATACATGACCAACACAGAACTAGACCCCAGTAATTTATTAAAAGTTATCTATAGCAGTTATTTAAAACCAAACCAAACAAAAAGCACCTCTCAAAAAAACCTCGCCAAAACAAACAAACAAAAAACAAACCCAAAGGCAACAGACACCTACTTTCTCAAAAAAAACCTCGCCTTTATTGAAAAATGAGAGCCACTGACCCTGCATGCAAATACATCAGACTGCCACAGGCAATCTACAGCACAGTCCTCAGGGTAAGACACCTTTACCACATATTCAATACACCACCACTCTGGTTACTCCCTGCACTCACGGATTGGTGAGACAGAAGAACAGCTCACATTTTATCAAATTCACAAAATGTGCACGAAACCTTTCCAAACCATTCAAAAGCCAAACAACTCCAACAAAAAATCAGAAGGCATTTCCAGCATTTTTTAAAAACGTGTACAAGATTCCCTATTACACATCAGCTAATAAGATACTTTGCAGTCATAAATCTTACTGAGAAGCATCAAATGAAAGCAACATTATTTAAATGTGGCTTTAGTGCAAATTGAAACAGTGGATGCTCACGGGTAATAAGAATTTTTATGCATTCCTTAAACAAAAGTACAGCACGCAAAAGATTTAAAGAAATTAGCTAAACTATGCTATTATTTAACTTTTCTACAGATCAAGTGCTCTGGTTCCCAATCGTCACTTTATCTAAAATTAAATCACTCAGTTTTCTATACTTAAAATTTCATTTTCTAAAACAACACATTTTCTAATACAAGTGTCTCCCAAGCTGGGAACTTTTTAAAAAATATTCTCTATCAAGAGACTATACAACTTTGACCAACAGACACATAAATTTAAAGGCAATACTTCAGTTTATCTAACTGTTACACAACATACTAAGAGAAAGCATATAAAAATCATATACAGTTCTTTACTTTTGAATGAAAGTCTATAAACTCTATAAACTCAGCACTCAAAAAGCCAGTTCAAACTACATGCAGATATTAGATTGAAAGCTTTGACATATTTAAGTTCATATAATTGTTTCACAAAGGCAGTGACTAGCTATGAACAACAAACTGAATACACTTTACTGTGTACATCAATCACTAATGACTATGCCTCCAACGTGCAGACAAAACAGCAAACTACAGTTTCGAATGTTTCCTATGCTTGTACAATCTGCTGTACACAATTTTTGTCCAACAGTCACCAGTCATAAACACTAAGTTTTCCATCTTTTAACCTCAGCACATTAATCTCCTACCACCGTCCACGATTTAAGAAGCCATTACATACCTGCAGTTAGGAGGAGGATCAAGGGTTATTTCAGCTAGCTCCTTCTGGATTCTGTTGGTGAAATGAGAACAGACACAAAGCATTTGAGATAGTCTATAGAATAAATCAGGGAATTACACTGCCCTCTACCACCATGCAGTTAAATGCAAGATTGGCTTTGCCTTCAGTAATGCTAACATGGCTGCTTCCTCTTTGTTCTCAGAGGCATAACCCAAATCCCACAGCTGAGAAACTTTGCAGTTTTTTTCCTGCTCTACGCTGTATGTAAACAGAACACTTACAACTGAGTAGGGTAGAAATGTCCCACAAGTATTCAGAAAAGTAACTCTTTTTCACATCCAAGCACTTTTTACCAGAGAGATTTTCTTTTCAAGCTAATATGCAAATGAGGCGGGGGGGAGCCTGCACGGGCAGATTTGACAATGACTTCAAACCAGCGCTACAGACCTGTGACTGAGGCTCCAGTGAACCGCGCTGGCAGCAGGCACACTCTTTTCACGATATTTTACCCACTACTTTGCAGTGTGTTTAAAAAGTGGATTTGCAGATCTGCCAGGCTGTCTCTGTTACTGGAATAATCTTTCTGGATCAACTTTGCTTGTTTCCACACCTTCTGCTGCCTTTCCTCCCCCAACCTTATACAGTAGCTGTATTTACATGATAAAAAGCAATATAATAACTTGAAATAATCTCTGCTTAGCTTTACTCAATTACAACCATTCCCAAGGAGTTAAAGAAAATTAATATCAAAAACTTCTTGTCAATTTAACAGTTTAGTCAAGTAAGAGATGCAATTTCAAAAGATACATGTTAAACTCCTCTTAAAAATATCAAGTAAGACTTTTTTCACAAAAGGATCCATATGAGCAATGCTTTGAATTTTAACAAATTTAACAGGTGAATTTTAGCAAATAGCAGGTGCTAAAATATGAGCTAACAGAAACTGCTCTGAATGTCCTTGCACTACTACCAGTAAGTTCAGTAAACCTACTAAACTATTTGAGATGTATGGAATTAGACTTGCAACAATTAAAATGAAATAAAAGCAAGCCAGGAAAACTCAGTGTCAAAAGCCTGCAACTCAGACTTTTCAAATAAAGGTAAGTAACAACAAATTGCAAAGCCTACATAGTAGTTCCAGAACTTTTCTTTCTTTAGCTAGTCCTATTTCAAAGGGTTTCTTTAACAAGTTCAAAAGTCATTAAGGCCACCCAGTCATTCTCTGCAACAATTTTGGCACATAGCAAAGAGTATTTACTAAATTTAAGTCCAATACAAAATTACTAAAGTGTTTCTAAAAGTCTGAACTACAGCATTCATGCTGAATAAGCAAAATTTGAAGCTACTACAGCTATTTTACAACTTTTCTTGCTACAGGATACTTATAGAGGTTTGCAAAGTAAAGCAGCTCCAGGGAAAAAACTGTAAACCTCCAAAACCTCCAAAAATCACAGGAATCAAGGGATTTAACGTTTGCATATTTCACACAGTTGATCTTACAAAAATTACCAGAGCGCCAGACTACCAGTAACCTGACATGCAAATAAAAGTACAACTAGATTCTCATATTTAAAGGTAGAGGCTACCTGTAGAACCTCGTGGTTTAAATCCACAGATCCTAAGGGAGAAAACTCCCCGAAATTTCTCCTGAAAGAACTGCAGAATGAACCTATTTCTTCAAGGTGTGTAAGACTCTCCAGTACATCGACATGAAAAGCCAGTCATGAGACCCATAGAAGCCACTGGCCTTTTGCGACTTCTTTAATTAGAGAGCATTGCCTGTCATCAGTCTACAGACCATAATAAAACACACCTGGAGGACTCCACCCTATACCAATCAGGCGTGGAAACCTAACTCAGAAAAAGACAGCCACAGCTGATGCTCTCTCTCTCGTATTTTTGCAAATACAAAACGTTTTCAGGTGTCCCGCTCCCAGCCACCCTGTAAGTTACCAAGTTCTGTAACAACTCTTCAAAAGACATATGACACATCTGGGTAAACGTTACCCCAACAAAACCTGGATTAACAAAAACACGCCTTGGTGGGTTTCCCTACTATCAAAGCTGGTACTTCACTCCCTTCCATGTAGCTTTGAAAGAACCCTTCTGCTCTGAAAAGTGAAATCCAAGTACCATGACTCCAACGACTGCAAAAATACTACAGAATGTTTCATTTTCCCCTTTACCTTTTTGCACTAGTAGATAGCTTAGCAGTAGTTTTGCTGGATAGTTTGGTGTTCTTCTTCTGCTGGGTGGCAGAGGGTTTTCGTTCTTCTTGCTCTTCAGGTTCAGGTGCAGGCGGATCCCTCTGATCAGCATCTGAACTACCACTGCTGGTACTTGGACTTTCATCGTCTGACCTCTGCCTATCACTGGACATCGTGGGGAACTTTTTTGGGGAAGAAGAAGAAAAAAGGCAGAGTTAACAGTACAACAGGCAGGACTCTCTCCTGTCACTCCCCAAGTTCCACTGATCTCTGCCAATCACCAAACATCATGGGGAACTTTTTTTGGGAAGAAAAGAGACAGAGTTCATACAACAGGCAGGACTCTCCTGCCATTCCCCAAGTTCCAGGGAACAATTTGAATAGGTGTTAACTCGGTTTCGGTGAGAAATTAATCAAAATATACTTCTTTGTTTCATCCCCAAGGGCTGCAGTTTGACAGCTACGAAGCAATATTTACACTTCTGAAAATACAGATATTTCCAATTTTTAAACCCACTCGCATTTTTTTCATACTTTAAACAATATGCCAATTGTCGACTTTGTTCTAAGGCATGAGACAGATTTAGTAGGGTACTTAGGCAATGAACATTAATAACTTATGACACATTGTAAATAACAGACCTCACTGAAAATGTTTTTTAAAAAGTCACTAATACCCTGTAAATATTTACACTGGAGCAAAGCATTTTATTGGGTCCAAACGCCAGATCCCCCCTCTCCCCCTCTCTCCGAGAAAATACATTGCCAGTAACACTTGGGTTGATTTCAGACGGAAATGTACACTTGCTCTGTGCATTTAAAGGGCTGGCGAGGGTGGTGGTGGTGGAGGGGGGGGAATGGGGTTTGTTGTTTTTTTGTTGGTGGTGGGGTTTTTTTTAGGAAGGGGACAAACCCCGCGATGCATTTAAAGCCACCGGGGCAGCAGCAGCAGCCCCGGTTATTTACATGGCCAGCAGCGAGAGCTGCATTTGGCCAGCACAGAGCTGCCGGAGGGGGAAGAAGCATAATTCAAACTGCACCTTCTGCACGGCCGTGCCCGCGCGGCTCCGCCAGGCACACCGACATTTTTCCGCCGATGGGGAGGGGGGCGCGGGGAGGAGGGGGCAGCCCTGGCGGCCGGGGGGGCGGCGGGGGAGCTGCGGCACGGCTGGATCGGGGCGGCCGCCCGGCCGCGCTTTGTGGGGAGCGCCAGCCCGGCTCGGCTCGGCTCGGCTCGGCTGGGCTGGGCGGGCGGCGGCTGGCCCGGCCGCGCTCCGCACCCTGCCTGTGCTGTGCACCAAGTGAGGCGTGAACTCGGGCCGGCCCCGCGCCCCCGGCCGCCGCCAGGCAGCGAGCGCCGAAAACAAGAACAAAGCTCCTCTACCAGCCCCCCCGCCTCCTCCCCGCCTCCCCCCACCGCGCTCGCCCAGCCGCCGCCGCCGCGGCCGCCTCGCCCGCCGCTCGCTTACCTTCGCCGGCGTGCTGTCCCGCTGAT
>JAWWEE010000162.1:23664604-23684997 GCA_035221455.1 Xenops minutus | reverse complement strand
AGCGGGGCGGAGGGGGCGCTCGCGCCCGCTTGCAGCCCTGCGGGGTGCGCGCAGGCGCGCTCCCGCCGCGGCCGGGGGCGCGCGTGCTCCGGGCCGGGCAAGGACAAAGCGGCGGCCGGAGCGGCGGGAGGGGAGGTGTGCGTGTGTATTTGTGTGTCTGTGTGTGTGTTTGTGTGCGGGGTTCGCCCCTCGACGGCCGCTCGGACCGGCCCAGCCCAGCCCGGCTCGGATGGGATGGGATGGGCGCTTCCTGCAGAGCCGGGTCCCGCCGGGCTCCAGCCTTCAGTCCCCCGCGGGAATCGCCGCGGGTTCCGCCAGGCCGGTGCCCGGGGGCCGTGGGGTCTGCAGGGGCCTTGGCCTTGCCAGCTGCCCCGCCTCGCCCCTCGGCCCTCAGCGCTCCCCCCGTGCTGGCCGGCGGTGCCGCGCAGGCCCGCGCAGCAGCGGGAGCGCTGGGGGTCCCCCCCGGCACCAAAGATCCCTGCCCTGGGCACGCTGCAGGAGCAATGGGAGCCGGAGCAACACCGGCCGCCCTGCAGCCCCGCCGCCCCGAGCGGGGGAGTTCGGCGTCAAAACCAGAGTGGGGTGTTCCACGAGCAGCCAGCATGCCAGATCATGAATGTTTTGAAGAGGAAAGGGGATAATCGGTAGCAGTTGCGGTAGGTGTCACAGGAAAGGTGGCTTAGGATGGAGGTGTAGCTGGTTTTCCGTCCCATCGCGAGTGCGAGGTGCTGGTGTGCGCTGAACAGCCTCTCGTGCGCCCTGACCGAGGACACCGTGTGCCCAAACCATCGCCAGCCCAGAGAGCCTAAATATCCCAAACTTAGAGCCTGGTCGCACTGGCAACAAAGTCCGGGTTTGTGAAAGAAGATTTAGTCTATCTGTGAAAAGTAGAGGAGGTATTGGATAGCTGGCTTTCACTAAGAAAGGGTTAACAATTACTGTAAATGTTTGTGTAATTTACATGAAACCTCAAGGCTAACAGTGCTGTCCAGCACAAGGGCTTTCGCCTAGATGGCTTTTACCTCAAGGGCTTTCATTAGCAACAGCCTAATGACTTAAAACTACTGTGTTTTCTTAGCTTGTGTAGGATGAAGGGGTTAGAGAGCCTATCTCGTGCTCTAGAGGGAATAAACAAGCGGTGTGTCAGGGAACACCCTTCTCTGGGTAGCTGAAGTTAGCTCAGTTGAAAACGATGCTGAAGATTTGGCAAGAGAGTTGAATGATGTGATGTGGAGGAATACTGGAGGTTTGTTTGTTAAAGTAGGCTATAGAGAATTCCCAGATCACCACTACAGGCAATTTGCCCCTGAGGTATGCTGTAGAAAATTCCTAGCATAAACAGTATCTGGCATGATGAGCAATCTGGGCATAATTAGTAAAAGGGAAGCATGGCAACATTCCCCCCCATTCTGTTGATGATGCTCAAGATGAGACTTGCTGAAACTTTGAAAGGATTAAGTGTTTAAAATTTTATTTTATTTCAGATGAAAATTTACAGTCATCTGAAAAAAAGTACTAGAACAGTTTGCATCTACAGAATGAAAGTAACTATATTGGTCAAGAGTCGCACACCACATCAGCTACTACACGTGTGGCTTCTGTGGCTTTCAGGATACAAAGTGAACATTAAGAAAGCCCATTTAACAAAGACTAATAGAAAAGCCAGCCTAGATTTTATTTTTTTCCCAGCCTTTTGTACTTTATTAAAACAGATTTACTACAGCAACGTGTGGATATAACAGATATTTATTTGAGTGAATATTCGTTCATTTGACATTGGGTCTAAAGGATGACACTTTGTCCTTAGGAGGTTGTGTTTTCCTTGGGTATGTTTGTTATGTTGTCATCCATAGAAAGAGTGCTGCACTGAGAGCTATGGTACAGTTTGAAGGAGAGGGAGAAGTGCCGATTGTAATAGCCATTATTACAAATCTATGTATAATGATCTCTCTAGCTTTTCATATACCTCGTGATTTGACTTCAGGGTAATTTTAACTGATGCACCCATCATGAATGCTTTTCTTTGTCAGTTTATCGGGTCCTCGAGTTGTGGAAGTGCTGCTGGCATTGTCAAGTGCAGTGCCTTCCTAAGAAAGTCCTAGGTGAGGCCTATATTGTTTTCCCCAATCACTTGCTTTTGTTGTTCGTTGTGTTCTTTTGTTGTTTGGTTTTTTTGTTTGTTTGTTTTGGGGGTGTTTTGTTTTCTTAAACAAGCCCTGCTTGCAAAGGTGATAGATGTTTTTTTCAGAAGCTCAAAGTCTTTTTGAGTCTGTCTCCATCGCTGTTCTGTCAGAGCACAGGTATGAAATTTCTAGTACCACACAAAGGTTTAACAGCTGCCTTGGGCTGCACAGACATCTGAAAATATTTTTCTAGATTTAGGTGTTCACAGTTCAGTCTCCTCCACCTGACGTGAAGTTCTTAGATTGCAAACAATGCAATGCCTGGGATCTAAACTAGGGTGAAAGGCATTTTCTGCTTCTCAGAAGAAACCTATGAGGGATGGAAAAGGCATTGCTTGATCTTCTTGCCCCAACTGTTTTAAGGGTGTACAGATGGTAAAATAAGGCCAGCATACGTTTTTCCCTGATTAAGGGCAGCTGAACTGAAAATTCTTCTTGATGTTTAAATCTTCATCACAAAATCATTGTTTCCTGACAGCAGAGACATCTCCATTTGGCAGTGTATCTCTCTGTTCTATGTGTGTTCCCACTCCAGGTTATGTTAAAGCCGCTGTTGGAGTTCTACTGCAGCGCCACAGATAGATGGGCACAGGCTGCAGAACCAGGAAATTAATTTTTTTTTTTTTTTAAATAGGTGAAATAAAATTTAGATTGTGTTTTTATTAGTAATTAGGGTCATGCTAACAAGTCATGGTAGCAACTAGTACTCCTCGTAAAGCAGATCTTGTACAAATATCCAGCATGTCTTATCCCAAGATAAGTAACAATTGTAACAGAGTACTAGGGAAGTAAATTAGGCAAAAATCTTGGGCCAGGAATACATGTAGTGACTTAGAGAAACGAGTATGGGAAGCCTGCTTTAGGCTGCAGCTCATCCTGTCATGCTTTAAACTTAAAATCATCACTATAAACGGGATTATTCTTACATTGTGATGCAGTGGATTCATGCAAGTTTATGAAGGAAAAATAAACCCCTAAAGAACAATGTCTCTACTATGTTTCAATTGATTTGTGTCCTCAAGAACTTACAAGAAAAGCAGAGGTAACCTTATTGTCCTCAAACTGAGGAATAAAGTCAGTGTGGCAGTGGACAGGAACCAACCATTAGGAAACCACCTCCCAGTCCCTTTGTCAGCTGGTGTTTTGGCCATCTGTTGGTTTTGTGTTGCCACCTTACAAATCTTGGCATGGGACTATGGTGGAAGAAGGATGGGGAGGGGGCTGAGGGGAAGAGATGAAGGCAAGAGCCAGAACACTGCTGTGCTTCGGTTGTTCTTGTTTGAAGAACGACTTTTTGGAGGCTGCTGTAACTCAGCAATAGTCTTGAGACTGCTCTAATGCAGCCTGTCACAATGCCTGTCACAAACTTGGGATGCTTAGAAGAGTTTTCAGGCTATCTTTACTTTCTCTGAATCCTTATGAGCTTGAATAAAGCTAGGAGGAGAATTTTACCAACTGTTTTTTAACACTGAGTTAGCTGTTTAGCCAGGGGTTCTTTATAATGTTGAATAACTACTGTATCTAAATCCATAGAAAAATACTTAGTAGGCACTAAAGCACTACAGATATTAATTAATTTTTATCATAATCCTATGAAGTAGACAGTAAGTCCTACTGTTTGGTATACATTGTATTTGACAATTGTATTTTACACACTAAAAGACTAAATGGTCAGTTGGGTACTGGTTTTTAATGGGCAGATTAGCATTAAGTATTTAAAAACCTAACAGGTAAGTGCATGTTTTTGAAGCACAAAGTCATGTGTATGATGTTTATATTTCAGTGTTCCCACTGAGTTCTTTTAGTCTATTGTGTAAATTCTTTCCTTGTGTGTGGATTATTGATGCAAGAAAAAAACATAGTGGCCCCTTTGGCGTTCCTGTAGTCATTCATATGAATCAAGTGTCTGTGCATGTCAAATGAATATCAGTGCTTTAAAAAATCCATACTTTATTTTTTGTTGAAGGCAGCTTGTATTCACAAGTTTTTAACCTCTATAATTTTCATTTTACTTGAAAAGCTGTAGGAAAAATGAGAAAAATTAAATAGAGAAAATTCATGTGGGACTGGTCTGTCTACTGGACAATAGTAATTTATATTTCATAAGGATATTTCCTTCAATAAATAAGCTTTGTTTCACCTGCAAGCAATGTCACAAAAGGAATTTTTTCCCTTGAAATTTTAGTTGAAAAATTGTCCTTGACGTATAGATATGAGTAGTTTCAGCTTGCTTTAACACATTTAATTTTTAGCACAGTATCATGGATGTTTGATTATATTAGAGTAAAATGTAAATACTGGGAGATTTTTACCTCTACCAAAGTGTGAGAACAATAGGTCTATAAGGAACTTCATAAATTCCATAAAATGATTTTGTGAGATATATTCATCAGTACAGTGTGTAAATCATAATTTAGGGAGAATTTAGCTCTACAGATACAACCCTGGCAGACCAGCATTTTTAGAAGATTTTCATTATTAAATCTGCCCCTTTTCTCACACGGGGTGTAGAAAAATAGCATTGTCGTTCTTGGGGTGTGTGATAATCTGCTGTGAAGGCTGTTGTGGAGAATAATGTTGAAAGCCTAGTAAAACTCTCATTTCCGTGTTACAAACAGAGATACTCCACCCCTAAACCATCTCAAATTGAATTATCTATAAGTATATACACAAGCATATGTCTTAGTGCTATCTACAGACTTCTTAGGTTGGAAACCTTTAGCTCTGTAAATGCTTTGGCTCCAAAAGACCAAAGCTTGAGTGAAAGCAGAAAGTTAATAGGCTGGTAGTAACAGAGCCAATATCCTCATTCATGCCAGCCGAAGGAAGGCAAGATAATTATAAAGTCAAACTCACTTGACTTGAGTTGAGGTCAAAAAGAAACATACACATGAGGCAGGCGTTATTCATAAGCTGATGGATGTTTTTATAAAAAAGTAATAATTAAAATTTGCATGACTAAATTGGCCTATCCTGAATGTGTTATTAAGAAAAAGGATCCTGGACAGCTCCTTACTGCTTCAGTCTGACTAACCTATTTATTTCCCTGGGGTTAGGTGAGTAAAAGATTTCCTTCATCGCCTTTAGGGCTGGTGACAATTGGCACAAATAGCTTTATCTGGCTTATCAGCAGTTTGACACTTCAGTCCCCATCAGGCTCTTCAAATTCTGACATCCCAGGGAAGAAGAAGGAACCGATCAGCATTTAAAGAAAATCTTACAAATTCCCTGTGAGCAGTCACACCTTTTAGTGATGAGTCACGGTGCTTTACATTTGCCTGCCTGGAAAGCCACTGACACTTCTGAATGCACCCTAATTATAGGGAAAGGCCCATACATATTTCCCATTACCGTGTCTGCACTGGATAAAAGGCCAGCCTGGCTGATGCCTGTTCTACAATAAAGAAGCAATACCTTTTTTAGCTATAAAGACCAGGATTACCCAAGACTCCTGTGGAGTAGCTTTGTGGCATCTTGCTTTTTGACTAGGAACATTATTGTCTGCATTTATCCACTTCCTTCCTGCTTCAGGAGCCCTAACCTCCCACAAAGGGACAGGAAAGACAAGTCAGGGCCCTACCATGGTAAATCACCCCCGCAAGTAACTGGGCAGGGCTGATCTTCCACAGTCCAGACTCCTGAGTATGCTGGGCAGTTTCTGCAATAAAAGTAGGTGTTGCAACTACTAGCAGTTTCTTTTGTGTTCTGGTCAGTGGGAGTTGTTCCGATAGCAATCGCAGCAGGAGCAAATGTGTGTCAGTAATGGATCTCCACCCACGGTGGTGCTGATGGCTGGGATGGGAAGATCGCCCTAGCTAAAGACCTTCCACGTATTTGATCTGTAACCTCCCGTGCTGGAGCAGTTACATCCAAGCAGAGAGCCTGGGTGCTGGTGTCTTAAATAATGGGAGCTGAAGCCATCTGAGATGGAAAGTTAGGCCCTGGAGGTACACTGGCAAAACTCAAGGGCAAGAAAGGAATGGATCCTGAGGGCAGGTAGAGGGTTTCTGTTTGTCATTCAGGTTGTTGAAATGTTTCTCTGAAGTATTTTGAGTGGTGAAGTGGTGCAGACTTAGAAATGAGCTGCTTTCAGTGTTACAGTCATTTTTATTACTCCCATCTGTGTCATGTCAAGGTGTTACTATCTTCAAGTAGCTCTAATACTATCACCAGCCAGAAATCTTTGCCCAGAAAAGGAGATATGATTAGCAGGTGTGAGACCGGTCTGATTTTAGTATTGTCCCATGGTTTCAACAGTAAACTCTTCTTTCAACTTGTGTTTCTTTTTATAATGAGAATTTCCATTTTACACTTTGAAGCAACATCCTCTTTCTGAGTGAGAACTGAACCAGTCTCTCTCTCGAGTTCCTAATTACTTCTAGGCTTGCTGCGGAGCAGCTGATGGATGAGTGTCCTTCCTGGCGAGCCATGTGTGCTGTCTCTGCTGCACTCCCAGCAGAGAATGAGACATCACGGATGTTCTTTGTGCCCCTGCAGAGCACAGCTGCACTACCAAATGAAGATATGTCTCAAATTTTTTTGTCTTAAAAACCCATTGTGTCACTTGCCTACCTTTATGCATATGTATGTCAACAGGCTGACTGTTATGTGTTTTCCAGTGCAGTAATCCCAGCTGCTGCTGGAGCCCTCTTTCACAGTGCAGAGTGGCACTGCAGTGTGTGCTTTTACTTAAAAGGTTTGATAAATATGTAAATTAACCTACTCCATCTCTTCAGGTAGGAGGGTTGTATGACTGCACTTGTATATCACTGAATATGCTATTCATGAGGATGGCACAGTGGGGCAGGAGCTTGAGGTGGAAGTTTGAAGTATAATTAGCACAATGAAAATGTCAGTTGAAACTTAAGTTGAAATTTCCAACCAGAGTTGAGCTGAAATGATACTCCTGTGTTCTGTGCAACACTGGTGTGAAAGTCTAAGAACTGCAAGCTTAATTCATGCCAGCTCTGCTTGGATCAGACTATCTATAGTGTTGCCTATTCATACTTGAATTTCTAACAGTTATCATTTACTACCATTTTACTATGTTCTCGGTAATATTTAATATGAATATTAACATACTGTGGTTTTAAGAGTACTTTTTGGTTAAATAAAAATAGAGGGGACTGTACTAGGACAGAATAAATAAGAACATGGTGCTAACTTCAAAACAGCAGAAAAAATATGCCAATGAAGCTGCTTCCACTCATCTAACATCAAAAGATGACTTTACTTTGTACTGTATCCATGATCTTGAAAGCCATGAAAAAATCTCTCAGGGGTATTCTTATTCCTAAGTTACCTTACGTTGTTTTAATTAATTAGCTAAATGGAGATCATTATTCCTGAGGTCTGCTTATTTTTGTCTCTCTTTCAGCTATGTGTGAGAGTGAACTTCTGGCCTTTGCTGTCAGGCTGATCATGATTTTAAATAGTAATGTTCTTGCTAGTAGACTGTATTAATCCTATGAGTGGAAATTTTAAGATAGGGAGCATCTTGGTCAATGGAATCAAATTCATCTAGTTTAGTATTGAACTGGGACACGGGTATTTAAAGTTAAGTGCTTAAATACCAGCATATAAATAGCTTGTTTTGAAAAAAAGCTAGTAACTTCCATCAATGTTTTATATATGATATCTCCTAATATCCAGTATAGATACCTGATGTATTGGTGTGGTACTTTACTGTCTCAGCATCAGATCAAAGAAAAAGGAGATGTAGAACCAAAATGGTTCCATTAATCAGAATTATCACAATAGCCATTTAATAATGGACATTTTGCAATGTGCATTTTAAGACTCAGAAAAAAATAGATTTTTTTCTGTTTAGTTATCTTTCTCAAACTTAATGTTGAAGTAGTATGGTACTAATATAACTCTGGCTAAAACACTTGTTTGATACCTCTTTCAGTGAAGAAGTACAATGACATTAAGATTCATTCTATTAAACTTTGGTGACATGGATAGTGACTCAAAATGTGTGAAATCCTGAAGCAAACAACACTTTTTAATTGTACATTATTTTTCATTGGTATCTTGTACCAAAGAAGCAGTCAAGTCAATCTTTCCACTCACAAATTTATTTTAGACATGTACATGGAAAAAGAGTTTTAAAAGTGCAAATCAAATTATTTTCTTTGCATTGTGTCTTAGAAGTTACTATGCTGTTGATGGAATCAGTCTGAACTATCAAAAAAGCACAGCTCATACAAGTAATGTCCAGCAGAACAGCTGGACATTAAGGAAGAGCTTTTGAGCTTTTGTGCTGAGACTCTGGGCTAACAGGCCTAATCTGTGGTTCTGCCCCGTGTAAAAAAAGAAAAATTAGAAACAAGTAGGAGAAAGCATCTATTGACCACCCCCCAGTATTCAGATATCTAGATCCCCGTTACCATTGTCCTTTGCTACACATTAAGGGAAAAAACACTTCAGAGCTCCATAGGTGAATTAATATGTCTGTTTGGTTTTGTATTTTATTAACAGAAAACTCATGCTGCTGAGTGCAAGATTGGACTCTTGAATTTCCACCTCAGAGCTGATCTACAGCTCCACTGTGACCTTCATTGACAAAACCTGATCAGATGGTGCCAGTCAGTGCATTGGGCTGTTCAAGACAGCAAGGAGAGAAGGTGAGCTATACTGTTCAGCCAGAAGGGCTAAAGTGGAAGTAGTATAATTTAAATATATCTACCTTCAAGCTCAGATGTCACCACAAGAGAGGTTCCCAAGATTGGTGCTTGTAGGTTTTACATGCTAGTGAAGCTCATTTCCTAAGGCACTTTGGTATTCACACAGACTGTACCCAGACATTTCCCAATTGTCCAGTCAATCACATGATTGTCATTCAGATAACCACTTTGACAAACTCAATTACAAATACAGGACTGTACTGTAAGGAGACGGGAGCATATTTACAGAACAGGTCAACCTTCTTTGGTGGACAGTGATCATACAGCTGTCACAGGACTTAATATCCTTCAAAGAAGTTGACAGGTTTCTGGGAAAAGGCACTCCCTAGAAATGTACAAGGTGCCTACTTGTGATTTGGGGTGATCCCTGTCCACCTTTGCTGCAGGATGCTTCACTACCCGGCAAAGGAACTCCAAGATGGTCAAGATCGTATCTGAAGAAGCAAACTTGTATTTTGTTCAGAACTGTGCTTAAGTTAGACTTAAGCACATGCAGCAAAACTTGCAACTAATAAATAAGTAGCCTTTTCCCATCAAGCATTAGAAAGGGGGGATTTCTATTCTGTCTTCAGGTGTTCACTAATAGTTACCCTGCTGCCTGGAATCTAGGAGGTTTGTTTCCCTCTGTAGGCTGTCCCTCCACGGAATTTGTGTCAGTTTCAGAATGTCTTTATTCAATTTAAAGGTTTGTTTTCTGGTCACTACCTAAAACAGCTTATTTTCAGTCAGTGTTCTCTCCTGCCATCTATTTTACTTTATGAACAGTGTTTCTCCTAACCTCAAGGGTAAGTCTTATGACAGTAGAAGACATAGAAGACTTTTGAACCCCTTGCTGAAACAGGTAAGAATAATCACAACATTCACAGTCTTCAGGCTAAAATGTAACATTATTTTAATCCGGCTATCCCCACAATGTACACAGCTTAAAGCATCAATGAAGAAAAGAGGAAAGCAGAAAAGGTCAGAATGGAGAGTGGGAAGAGGAAATACGTTAGATAAGCCCTGTTTGAGGGAAGAGTGAATTTAGACTTGTGGCCTCTTGTAATGTTGGTTATTAATTTGTGAGAGAAGATCATACTCTGTAGGAAAGGGCAGCAGAGATTGACAGATGAGATAGATAGCATTGCTACACTCTGACCCCAGATGTCACAGAACCGGTCTGTCTCTGAGTTCCCTCATCTGTAAAATGAGAATTGTTCCTATTTACATTTCAGGATCCTTGGAAACTTTAAGCAGTGTGTATTGTTAAAGCTTATTGAGACCACCAGTTGCAAATACAAAACAACCTGTGTCTTCTGGACTGTCTTTTCCATCTCTATATATTCTAGCCAAATTAATTTAAAAAACAGATACTGTCAGTTCAGAGTTTCTTGGAAAATAATAAGCTTTAGGAATGAGAAGAAGGAAGGGTTGTTGTGAAACATGTCTAATTTCAAGGCAGAGGAGCACTGCTAATGCGCACTCCTTTTTGCTCCTGTCTGCTTGATGCTTGTCCCTCCATCCCTGCTTCCATCAAACACAGTCAAGCCTCACAGACTGCTTGGGCTCCTTGGGTGACTGTTCTCTGGAAATAAAATTGACATTTTCTTTTGAAGGAAAGAGTTAATTTCTTTACAAGAGCTGAAGACGCCAACCTTGCCTCTTTTGTCCATACCATGTACTTTTCTTGCCACCAAAACAAAGGACTATCAGCAGTTGCTGTGATAGGAAAGGTCGAACTGTGGTATTTCTTCTGGAAAAGATGCAATAGAGAAATGGAGAGACCTCATCTCTGTAGTGGTAGGTGATGCAAACAGAACTGTAGCTCTTGTGCTCCTCTCTTGATGTCTGCCTTTCCACAGTTGTGCAGGATGTGATTTCCACCGGTGATGTGGATGTGAAGAGTGTGGTGGGCATGGGCAGTTATGGAGGGGATTGCCTTTTATGTCGTGTTCAGCACTGCCCACCACAACACTCCTAACAGCAAGGGCAGTACAAGAGCTGATGAGATGGTCTGGCCCTCATTAAGCCAATATTGAGAAAGGATTAAAATCATCCAGTTGCATTTTTACATTTTAAATTAACTTTAAACTTACAATAAATGACTAAATAAAACCAAAGATCTTTTCATCCTCAGATCAAGTTAATTGTAATCTTTACAATTATTCCCATTTTTGTAACATTTCCACGCCAGTTATAGTGTCAGTGGCTGCATACATTCACTGATTATTAGTTACTCATTAGCTGTCACAGAGCTCCATAACTGCTCTCACCGTGACCTCTTTCCCAAGGCAATCCTGGAGCATGAGCCTTCTTTTACTGAAGTCTATTTTCCAACATAATTCAAATATCTGTGCTGAACAGCTTCTCATTCCTGCAACTGCAGTATGCAACATTCTTTTTTTTTCCCCTCTCTGCTCTATCTTGGAGAGTATCAATGACATCCAACGCCTCTGATCACTTCCATCTCTTGTCTCACCTGGAATACATAGATTTTTTTCCTTTTGTAGGTTCCATTGCTTGCATCACTCCTCTGTGCTCCCACAATTGATATTCTCCATGGGAGGGTTCTTCAGACTGTTTGTTATAGTCCCCAACAAGTTTCCAGTGGATCACAGAAGCTGTGAATTTTCAGACTCTTGAAGGAACAATGACTTCCTGGCAGTTTACATCTTCAGCTGTTACATAAAGCTAGCTTTCACTTCCTTGCCTTGGAAGCACTGAGCAGATGCTGTTTCCTCAGAGAAGTGGAAGGGCTGAGTGGATAACATCTCCTCTGAGATACCCTCCTCTTTTTCCTTGCATCATTTGCATAAATTTGTTTTTGCAAATAATTTGAGACGATATCCTCCAGAGGGACTACTTGTTAAGTAGTGCCAATCTTTACTCCCCAAAAAGCCAGTTTTTAATCTCCATATTCTTATCCATTCTCCTCTTCCCCTCTATTTATTGCTCTTTGTCTTCTCTGATTTTTTCTCATCTTTCTTTCTCTGTATTTGTCTGCTTTCATTCCTTTAGGTTCTTATTTGTCAGGTTGGCCTCCTAACTCACTGCCTCACTTCACCTTGCACTCCACATCTGCTTTTCCCATTTGAATGCCTGCTTGTCCAGCCTTGTCACTTCTCACCATAATAAACAAACTTCTCCTTGTAAGCGCTTCCTTCATCTAGTTTTAGGCTTGGTTTCTTGAGGAAACAAAATACCTGTGATTATACTATATAAATGCATTTTAAGCCTTTGGCAAAACTTGGAGGAGGAGTGGAGGGATTTCAAGTGTCTTTAAATTTTATCAAAGAAGATGGCCACACAGAAGAAAAGGAGTTAATTTAGTATTCATCTGAAAAGAAAGAATGCAGTTTGAGCTCATTGTCTCTACTAGACAGTAGAAAATCCACTCAGAGGACTGTGGGATGCTCATTGTATTAGTTATTACAGTATTAGAGATTACATTGTTAGTCTGGGTTTATCTTCTCTGTGAACTCTCCAGGTGCAAACTCTGATTTTAGGTTTTCCCACAGGTGCACTCTTGAAATTATTTTTCTCCCCTGTATATTCTTTTCTGTCCAGTGACAAGTGAACTCATGGTATACTGTTAATATTATTGAGTAACAAAACCAGTCAGTCATTATGTACAACTCCAGTAGAAAGAAGACTTCATAGACTCTGATATTCACAGAATCACTGCCTCCTGGTGCTTGTTTCCTAATCTACTGTATTTTTTGAATCATAGATATTTGAGATAAGGGATCATCTCTGTTTTTTTGACCAGTGTATTGTATTGGAATAGTAAGCAATTGTTACAGTTAGAAAAATGGTTCCCATAGTTTTTAAACATTTCTATATGTTACATATAGAGAAAGATTAAAGAAAGTATGCTTTCAGTTGCACTGCCTTTTGACAGTATTAAGTTGAAGATTCTTTGATTCTTTAAAACATGCTTGGAATATTTCAGACTTAACTTGGTACTATGAAATCCTTAATACAGGCATTTCTTAGGAATATAGAACTTACAAGTGTGAAACATATTGCAAGTAATAATGAGCAAAGATAAGTAATATCCCAGTTGAAATCAAAGCAGAAAATACCTAAATCATTTGAAAAGACATGAATTACAGTAAAGTAGCTGTTGTACAGTGCAGTGTATAATGATGAGAAATTACTGTGGTCTACAGTAGAATGGACTCATCTTGCAGTGAGCGAACTACAAAAATGGCAGGGAATCACTTCTTGCTAGAAATACACACTTGGACAACACCAGAAAACATGTTAAAAAATAAATTTGGTTTTTGTAAAGATAATTTTTCACAATTATTCATAGAGGACTCTTGATACACCTGTGTAACTCACCCTATTTTGTCTGATTTATATGGGAGTAGTGTGTATATGTGAGATATTTTCACACACACACTAAACCAAAACCAAGGATATGAAAAAAAAAAAAATGGAAATTATACTTAGGTGGATTTAGTGACAGTTAAAAAGTAATTTGAGTAAAAGTGGGAACATTCTTTGAATCCTGTGCAGTCTGCTGTATACTCTGTGTCCTGTGCGTAATTACTCATTTACACCTGTGTGGAATGTCACAATTCTTATTTGGTTAACATTTTGCACTGGGTTAAGTTGTATCATAGCTGCAGGGGTTTGGTAAATAAATTACTTTTCTTATTTACTTTTTATCTTTTTCCTCACCTAGAATATGTTACACATTTCAGACATGACCTGGTTCTGAATAGGAATAGGTTTTCAGTGGAATTTCATACATCTTTCTTGAAGAAAAAAAAATGTTTTAACTGCAGTGCACTGTTTCCATGCTTCAGCATACTTGTGTTCCCTAGGTGTCATATAAGTGATAAATTAACACTATTGACAGCAAACATGTTTCTATATAACCTTCTTCACAATAAGTGACCAGTTATCAAATGTAATTGCTAGCTATTCTCTGACTTTTCAAAAATTCTTGAACACCATAGAATTGCATGGACAGGTTTGCAGGGAAAAAGGCCTGACTAGATCCTAACAGGGGGAAAACTGTATTCTGAGTCAGCGTTAACTAAGTGGTTCATATAAATGTTTTCAAACATGACCAGTTTGTTTTTACAAACCTGCCTCCTTTTCAGCCCACATCTTTAGTCATTAGTTTGTTTTTCTTTTGAGGATTCCTTTTCTATGTAAAGAGATGTGTGAAGTGATCCATGTGGAAAATTTACCCACAGCATATTGCTGTTTTATGGAGCTCCTGGTAGGCTTTAGTGAGAGCTGAATCTCTAGGATGTTTCATTTTAGCCAGGAAACAAAAGTAATGATGATACAGTCACCACTTGACAGTCTGAGGGCCAGAGCCCTTCACCTAAAAAGACAAACTAAGAGAGTTGGGGCTGTTCAGCCTGAAGAGAAGGCTCCAGGGAAAGCTTAGAGCACCTTCCAGCACCTAAGAGGCCTACAAGAAAGCTGAAGAGGGACTTTTTACAAGGACATGGAAGGACAGGAGAAGGCATAATGGCTCCAAATTGAAAGAGGGTAGATTTAGATAAGATATAAGGAAGAAATTTTTCATTATAAGAGTGGTGAGGCATTGGAACAGGTTGCCCAGAGAAGCTGTGGATACCCCATTCCTAGAAGTGTCCAAGGCCAGATTGGATGCGACTCTGAGCAACCTGGTCTTGTGGACCCCCCAAGGCGGGTTGGAACTAGATAATCCTTGAGGTCCCCTCCAACCTAAGCCATTCTGTGAATTCAGCACCTCCATGAGCAGCACAGAAGAACTGTTTAGAATCCTAAAGTGGCTGTTACTACCTGTCATCTTTCCAATGCTGTTGCTTGTACTTAGACCAAATACTGTTATTACGGGGGAAAAAAATGAGGAGGCTCATATGAAACTGGTATCAAACCTAAAAGATTTAATTCAGACACAGTTTGCACAGTTTAATTGTTTGATTTCCACAGAGTTGCGATAACACTGCAGCAGGTCTGGATCTGGATACATATTCCCTGCCAGGAGCTGTTGCACTGGCAAGGTGTTCTCTGCGTCAGTGTGTGTCACAGTTGTCTCCTCTATTTTGTCAGCCTTTGGTGTCACTAAATCACCAAATTGTCTCAATGCAGAAATGTAACTCTGGTTCTGGGATGTACTTCTTCATTTTTCTTAATTCTGTTCACAGTGCGGCATGCTGTTATCATTCCTTTGGACTGCTGAGACAATGACTGAATTTAGACCTTCCACAATGGCAACTTCAGTACCCTTGTGAAAAGTGCAATTGTGATCACTGCGTTCTACATTCATCACACATTGATGTCTTTGATCACATCCTGTCTATCCCAACCAAACCTATGTTACTCTTTTCTTTGAGGACTGATGTGCAAATTGAACTCACCATTTCTGATGTAAAAGCTTACTTTAGTTTGAGTCCCCTTTAGTCCCCTAAGTTTGAAATATTTTTTGGTCCACAGATGAGTGGTGCTGGCCTGTATATTCTTCTCTACATTTCTTATGCATTGTTTGCAATGTCTCATCAATAAGAAGAGGTATAAAATGTAGCAAGTGCAAGCTGTACAAAAAGCATTTAACCAACTGAATGTGGTCATCTCTTCTTGAAGAAAAAAAAGTCAGATGTTTTGATAAACTACTCACTTAGCAATAAGAAATATGTCAGTTGGTGTCTTTTCCATATGTATTTCTTCTCTGATTATGCCAGAAACAGCTGTGTTCAGAAACCCTTAACCTTAGGAAATGTAAAAGTAACTTACCTAAAATAGGAAAACATCATTTTCTGTCAACAAGTGCTATGAAAATGGTGTGTTTTCTAGGTGTATTCTACAGGAATCAAGGAACTTATGCCTTGTACATTTTTCAGATGCTCAAAAACATTCTGGTCTTTATTTGTCTATTAATATGTATCTGCTACTTATAATGGACTATTTCTCTAGGCTACTCAGCACATATGGAAAAAAGCATAAATAAAACTTGCAATTTTCCCTTCAAGATCTGATTTATATTATAAACAAACAAAAGACATTCCATGAAAAAACCTTTCATGAGATTTTTTTATTTGTATTGTACTATATACAATATTTTATACTGTATCCTGTGTAAAACTAAGAAAAAAAAATAGTAGAAAGTTAGATTTCATTAAAATCTGGTTTATTCCTCCCCAGGTGAATGTTTCTTTTCAACTAAATGATCTCTAGTGAAAATATAAACCACCTGTCCTGTAAGAATGGCACATTGAGGAGTGATGACAGAGCTTCACAAGTCACCACATCATCATTCACACATCATCTCCTGCTGAACATAATACTTTATCTTCAAGAGATAAATTCAGCATAATTGCAGGAAGAGAGATTTATGTTTGACATCAGGAAAAACTTCCTAGACCTAAAATTACCACTCCTTCCTAAGTGCAGTGAAGCAATGAGGCAGGTCTTGTGAGATTGTAGAATCATGGAGGATTTCTGAGAAGGTGCTAGAGGAAAATATCTATCAGAAATAACTTGCTCCTGGTCTGGAGTAGCGAGATACATTCCTGTGATTCCAGTCATGACTGTTTCCTTGTGATCAGAAACAGCATGATTCAGCACTGGCCCAAAAAATTGAAAAAGTATTTGACTTCTGTGAGAAAATTTGATTTTTCTCTTTTAACCAGAAATGAAAACATATCAGCTGTGAGAATGTCCAATTTGTTTCACAGTCTTTGGAAAACACAGAAAAAAATAATGGGCTTCCTAGAGTGCTTCACCTTGCCTGTGGGTCCTTTCACGGAGGAATAGAAGTGTCCACACAGGTCTGGCTTCCTCCAGGAGCAGTCTAGGTCTTGAATGGCTGGCAGACACAGTAGATCTGCTTCGCCTGTTAGCCAAGAAATACCACAGAGCTGATCTGTTGGTCCTGCATGCAGGTCTGTAGGTGAAGACTTGTTACTTTTGAGTGATAACAACCTATTGAAGAGTAAACTTCCCAATGACAGGCTTATGGGCTTTCTTCTCATCTCTGCTGCATTTCTGCCAGAGTAAATTGGATTCTATGTTAGCATAAGGGTTTGTACACACAAGTGGAGAAATTGTTTCCCAAAATAACCTTGACTTGTGCTTACATAGTGTTTTGTATTGCTGTGTATGCTGCTTACTTTAGTCATTTAATGGTACACTGCTTGGTATGTTAATCTCTCTGCTCAGGACAGTATTACAGGTGTTGAGGGTATCACATGTTTTAATTTACTGTTTTATTTTCTGTATAAACTTACAGCCTTACTCATCATATCTTTTGCCTTTCATTTCATTTCCATTGAATACTGCCTTATCTTCTGAACATACCTCTTAATGCAAGGTGTAATATTTGTACACATAGATTCATCAAGCATGACATTCGCCTCCAAAAAACTTTTCTAAAGTGTTTGCTATTAACAACAGTCTTAAAATATTTAAGCTAAACAATGAGCATTTTTGAAAGCTTTAGAAGTTAGAAGCACCTGGATAGAAAGGCTTAGAAAATGTCTTTTCAACCATAATTCTTGGGTTGCTATAGCAATGTTATAATAGTGTCTTATTAATAGCAAACTACCTAAATATGCCTTACAAAAATCTGTGCAAATTTGTGCAATATTTTTTATTGTCAGTGCTGGTAACAAGCTAAAGAATCTGAAGACATTAGCCCTTTTGTTTTGGTCTGCTTTAAGCCAGGATGTATCATCCTGATTTTATCTAACTGTCTTACTTTATCTAAGCCAAATGGTTATCTAAGTTCTGTAGATAACAGAAAACCCTGGTTCTATCATCAGTTTCTATTTACATGCACCAACTACATGTACATGCCCAGCTCCTCTGCTGTGCACAGTTTCCTAAATATTTGCTTTTCTTGCTTTAAATGATGTCTGGCTATGTCATCCCCCTGTTAGAATGTCAGCTGCAAAATGATCTTCAGTGATATGTGCTCTTTTTCCTTCTTTTGATTCCTATCCCAACAGTGCTAGTGGCTATATAGCCCCCTGGAGCTGAATTGAACCAAACTATCAAACACAACAGTATTCCACTAACTTTGGGTGAAGGATCTACTGGGGAGGTGGGGTTTGTGATTGTAGCATTTCCTATTCCTGTTACTGAATATAATAATGAATAACAACAGGTAAGATGTCATGCTGCATGAGAAGTTAATATATTTTTAATGCTCTTCACAAAAACCTCTTGATTGTCTATCATTGCTTTGAGGTCATGTCGCTCAGGAAGGAAAAAAGGCCACTGCGACCGGAAAAAGAGTTTATCCTGAGCCCTTAGAAAGAGTTAACTCCATCATCCGCAAGGCTTTTACCCACAGGAACTATTGCAATCTTGATTTTTATTGAGGTGGACATTAGAATAGAGTATTTTGTGAGCCAGGCTACTTTTTCAAGATTTTTATAGCTTCCACTGCTTCATACTCAGTGTTTCACCTGTGAGAGAGTAAAGCAAACAAGAAAAAGTAGGAAAAAATGACAAAGAACTGTTATGCCATGACTCACTGATTTACCCAAATTCATAAAGCTCTTTGGTAGAGGGAAATAAATTTTTCTCTTCCTGTACTGAAAATAGGACATCTGATTATAGTGCTGATGATAGAATCATTGAGTCTATTATTATTTTGAAAGTTAATAAGTACTGAATAAGATAAATGTCTTTAATTTTGCCTCACAAGATTTTACACATTATCCAGAAGGCATTTAAATCTCTTTTGTAGAATAGCACACCTTTTCAGAAATGTCCTTCTGACTCATTAGACTTCTTGAACATTGCCGTATTTTTAATTCTATAGTAGAATCACTCTGCTACTTTTCTCAAGCTTTTTTTTTTTTTTTTAACAAATTGTCATTTAGCTTTATTTCTTCCTCTTCTGGCCAGAACATTTTCACATGGTTTCTGAAGGTGGTGATCACACATTACAAAAAAAGCAGTGCTGGTATGTAGAAAAAGTGTTTTAATTTTCATGACTCAAGTTAAAATTCAAAATAATCATTATAAGTGGTGATTAAGGCTGATTGATGATTAAGAACATTAAAGTGATGTATTTTGCGATGAAGGAAGGATTTCTGGTGATTTTTGACACTTATTTTTTAGATTTGCCTTAAAAACTTTGTACAAATTGGATTTCTACAAATGGATCATTAGTAGATTCCAGTTCAGATAAAGTTTCTTTCTCTGGGAATTGCATTTATGCTTTTTTAGATCATTGTTCAATTGTTTTTATGCAACCTCTTTCTCTAATTTCTGGAATTTCTCTGTAGTAGTCTGTCCTTTTTCATAAAAGATGCTGGTTATATCTTCATTTGCATGAAGTACATAATTTAGGCTATGGAGTCTAAATTATTTTAGCTTGCAGTGAAGTTAATTTTCTCTTAAGTTCCCTGAGTTTTTCAGTTGTATTCTACTGCCTTGTGTATTTTCATTTTTTTCATGAAAAGCTTTTCATGAAGCTTTTTTATTATGCTGCTTTCTCCATGGAATTAAGTAATATTTCAGGGTTGTGGGGGCTTGGGGTTTTTGTTTGTTTTTTTTATTTTTAAATCCAAAGGCTACTCATTATATTCAATGCTATTTTTTCCTTGCTTTTGGGAAATTTTAATATTTCTTTCTACATGATTCTTCTGAGAAATTTGTAGGAGTATAGCTTAAAACCAGTCCTTAAATATTGACTTAAGTAATGAACACTATAGTGTATTTACTTCCACTTTTTTGTCTAGTCTTTGTGTATGCATTTACTGAATATTTACTAAAATTTCAGAAGATACAAGTATTCATCTGGCCATACATATCACAAGTGTATTTTCTTTGTTACTCTATCTTATTTGGACATTCTATATCATCCTTCAAGGATAGGAATTTTGGTGTGTGAGCTAAATGTTCAATGACATGCTATAGTCAACATGAGTGATTTGTAAACAGTGCAGAAGACTGTGGCATGCTTATATAGAAGCAATTAGGTGTATGCCTAAAAATACAAAAAATATGTTCACAAATGATTCCCGAACACTAAACTTGTAGTAAATCTTATTTGCAGTGTGTCGTTTGACCTGATATACACGAAATCACATTTCAGCTGATGTTGCTTAGCCTGTTTGCTTGGTTTAACTTTACAGCTTCCTGTAATGACAGCAAAATGGATTTTAGTTTAGAGCTTAACCTTCAGAAACTGTTTCCATTTTAGCTGGATGACTGTTCTGTCCATCTACATCCTACCTTACTTAACTTACAGTGTATCTAACTCCTATCCTTTAATGGAATTGACTCATTCAGTGTTATTTCAGAATCCTCTACAGTTTCATTTTCAGTCATCACACATCCATGTCCTCCAGCTCATTATACGCAAGGACCTAACACAGCCAAAACTGTGTGCTTGGACTGTGCCAAGGACAGTGGAACAGTGTGAAGCCTGTGTAGGAGGGCTCTGTATCTGTTTGCTGTTGGTGTCACAACTGCAGTTACTCTCCACTGCCGTGCCAAAGTGTTCTGATGCCATGTAGCCACCTGGCCTCACACAGCACCTTCTCTCAAGGGGGAGGGGGGTGGGGGGTGGGAGGTA
>JAWWEE010000162.1:23633088-23664594 GCA_035221455.1 Xenops minutus | reverse complement strand
CCCCCCCCCCCCCCCCCCCCCCCCCCCCCCCCCCCCCCCCCCCCCCCCCCCCCCCCCCCCCGCCCCCGGGAATTGTCTTCATCTGCTTCTCCCTCCCTGTTTAAAGCTGATTATGTGGACAGCCTGGGACAAGTAGGATACAAAGATGTTTTTCCACCAACCTATGAGACCTTAATTTGTGATTGCATTTCTAGGTCAAATTTGCTAAGGAAAACTGAATCAAGTAGCTAGCCACTTTCAGAAGTCAGTTTTTCAGCTGGTCTACAGCTGTCTTTATATGTAGTTTGACTTGTGGCTCTCTAAAAATGCATTTAAGAATATTTCTGTAATTGGGAGACAAAACTGTAGGGAACTATCTGGAAGAAAACGGAATTTTGTAATGACCAATAGGACACCCTTATGTGCTGTAAAATAACTGCATTTAATATGCCAAAATTAGTAAGAAATTACATATTTATTAGAATTACTGTAGTAATATGAATATTACTATTTAAGTGTCATAGAAGCTATTATTTATCCCAGTAATTTTCTGCATTAAACAAAACCTACTGTTGATAGCATTTTTCTATAGATAAACAAAATGCTTTTGAACAAAAGAGCTTGGCATCTAGAAAACTGCTGATTAGAATGGTATTTCTCTGTGTAGGATAATGTTACCATCATGACTTGTGTGACAATAGTAGCATTTTCAGAACTGTTTTGTTATCATACTTTACAAAAAGTGTCGGCGATGACATTTTATGACTTTCAGATCTTTGAACGTGACTCTTGCAATTGTTTTGTCATGCATGTATATCCATGTATATGCTCTGTTTAAATGTATGTTGATTGAACAGTAGGTGTATTCCATGTAGGTGACTTTTTTTTTTTAAATGAAACAGGCATACCTAGAAACTACATACCCTTTGAGGTAAGTGCATGTCACCAAAGGGGAAGAACATACTTGCTGCTTCTTACACTTGTTCTGTGGGTGCCAGAAGGCAAAAAGGAGGGACAAGAAGGTGGGAAATGATCCCTTAAAAAATTTCAATTTAAATGTTAATTACATTAAAAATGAAAGGATTTTTTTCTGGCAATGGCTCCATAGGGTCTGGTGCTTAAAAGGAACATGGTATGGCAATGAGATGTGAAAAACTGTTTGTACTTCTCCTCTTCCTTCTCTGTACCTCCCACTGAACATCCTTAACAGAAGAATGAAAACAGTTTAGTGAGCTGTCTGTCTGCATCTGAAGGGAACTTGCTATTATGTACAGATGCATACATATATGCCAAAAAAGAATAGCCATAATGCATCATTACCTAGCAATGGAGCATAGAGAAAAAACCAACCCTGACACAATTATTATGCAGATGTTAAGTATCTGTTTGAAACCAATGCCTGTGTTCACTGTCTTAACATTCATTCACAATATTCATATCAAAATCTAGTGGATAATTAGTTAAAAATAATCAATAGTCATTTATCATTTAATTTATTACTACTTTCACAAATTCTAGAAGAGTCCTTGATATAATCAGCTGAAGATACATCAGGATAATTTAATACATTAATAGTTAGAGGCTCCAATTGAAGCTCTAGTTCCTTTTTGGACTTGATTATACATCTGTAAAATATTTCTTTCCACCTACATTAACTGGTAATTTGGCAGGAAAAAATACAGCAAATTAACCTATAATAATCCTCTTTTACAAAATACATTTTTATTTTCTTGAGTATAGAAAGACAGAATATTCTAATGCATTACCCCTAGTCCACAGAGAGCACCTCTGAGACTGGGCCATTGAACCCAGTCTGGACCCCCGCCTTGGGACCAAGTGCTGTGTCCCATGGTGCTAGCTCAGTTAGAAGTCTCCTATACTTCGTCTAACTAGACTGGCCCTGAATCGAGCCTTACACTTAGATGTTTGCGTTCTGCACTCATCCCTCTCCTGGCCACTGAGTCAGATGATGAGGCCACAGAATGAAACACACCTTTAGGAGTTAGGCTGCAAGCCTGACTGCAAGCACCTTTTGGTCAGGTGGAGTTGGATAGGTCTGAGTTTGAGACTAGCTAGGTCTGTGAGTCCAAGCATTGGATTGAGGTCTGTTGGGCACTTATGTAAGAAGACAGCTCTGACTGATTAACCAGAAAAAAGTTGTTAGCAATTAAAAAGTTAATTCCTATTATCTTTTTGTGGTAGGTGACCAGAGCAATGCTCAATTTGCTATGGGATTGGACTTCCAAAAGAAGTTTAGAACTACAGTTTTCTGTGATGTGACAAACAAATACTATTTCTTCCTTCCCCTTCCTTCTTATTTTATCACATATGAGAAACAAATCCCCCCAAAATGGTCTGTCAATGGGTAAAGGAAGACCTGGAGGCTAGGCTTCCTCCAATAATTGAAAGTGATTAAGGCAGAAAAGACAATCAATAAGCATTCTACCAGTATTTGGCAGTATTCTCTGCCTTCTGAAATAGTATGCTAGTACTGCTGGTAAGACCATCCATCAGGCCCACAGACAGAACTAGTAAACATTAAAAATGTGAATGACTATTTCTGGAAAAACATTTGCACTATTTGTATTAGTCCTAGGAATGAAAACTTATGGCAGCAAAACTACTCCAATTCATACTGAAGTGATTCACACTGAAGAAATGTTTCTGTGGAAAAGATGAACAGAATAGCCAGAAAGAAATTTCTAACAGCTACAAAGACTGTAACAAAAGCAGACATTGTGGCAGTAGAAAACAAATTGCCAGCTATTGTAAATCCTATTATTTTCTCAGTGTGCCTAAATAGCATACTACCAGGACTCCCACTGACATTACTAGTGTGGAAATAGAATATTATTGTGAATGCATTTTCAATATATTATAGAAACCAATAGGGTCCACATTACTGTCTATAAACTATGCAATATAAGCTATCAAGCTCTCCCTCTCCTTTCATGTCAAGAAAACGTGTTTCTTATAGAGAGTGAGCCTGATTTTTGGCAAGGCCTCTGTTTTACCGCAATAAATGTAAGTAAATACTAGTGCATTCACAGGTTTAAAAGATGTTTTTACCACCTGATTTCCATTTGACTCATGCAGTCTGCTACAGTTTTGACATGTTTCAATTTCATCACAAAACTTTACGTGAGGCATGTTGTGAGAAAATGCAACATGTCACGGCTGAACATCACATCCATCTCTTCATGCTCACACATGAACTGTTAGAGATGTTTCGGATCAGTTGTCTTGGATATAAAACAGGTGACATTGAGTGCTGCAATGATGTTGAGCAAAGTTTTCCCAAAAGATATAAGAAAAAACAATGTTTTGCCCAAGCCTGTCCTAGCTATCAAAAATTTTTCCTCCCTCCATGCTAAATTATTGGTTTATACATAGCTTTCAAAAGAAGCAAGAGGTTTTTTTAAAACTCCTTTTCTCTGTTCTACTCTATAGTTACATTGTAAAAAGCTCAGTCATACTTCAAAAGACAAACAGTTCATTTTGTTGATGACACATGGAGGAAGTCACATTCACACACAAATGTGTGTGCACGCACACACACTTTCCATGCTCTCTACTCTAGAATAAACTCACATCAGAATATTTTGAAAAGTTCCCAAGGGATTTGCAGGCTTTAATGATCAAAACAATTTGAATATTTAGATTGTAAAGCAATCAGGAAAATAATTTTTAGAATAAAAGCTGAAGAATTAAATCACTGGTAAGTACAAAGGAAGACTTGGGTTCACCAATACAATTGTAAATCCAGTTACAGCTCAATTTTTTTCACTGTCATATGACACTAATTTAGATGTCCTTGTTGCCCACGGGGATTCCACAATGTATTAACACATATAATTAAAAGTAATTTGCTTCAGATGTATAACTTTTAAAAAATAAAATCAATAAGCTGCTACTTAAGGAAAAATATACATTATTCTAAATTCTGGTTATTCATATACTTCAATATCATTTTCTTACAAAATCCTAGAAATTTAGATTTTTTTTCAGGTTTTCTAGCTTACCTATTAATTCCACAGGAAAAGCAGCCCCTTGAAATTACCATTTTGAATAGACAGATAACTTGCCTGAGATCTATGCCTTTTAACTCCATGAATTTAGTATTTCATATTTCTCTATCACGTCCAGTGTAGAAGCTGTTGTCACTGTAAAACAATTTAAAAAGATAAGTTTTCTGTAGCAGTGAGTAATTTATTTAAAATAAAGTTTAAAGTATTTAATCTATGTTTGTAAGAAGGAGCTGAGACTGCATGAAAATAGCATGTATAGTAAGACTTGTGAGGATTGACAGTACTGGGTTTGAAATTATAATAGTACAAATTTCCAGAATAAATTCAATTTATAAAAGTTTCATTATGATTGCCAAGCCCATTTAAAGCTTATCACAGAAATATACCTAAAATATTTTATGTGAAACAACATTTCCATCTGGAATTCCATGAAGAATCATATGAAGATTTGTGGAAAAACTCTCGCTACCATTGTAGGCAGAGTTTTGGTAAATTCTGTAGTATCTTCAAGATCTTTTGTCTTTGTGTGGATCTGTGTGTCTGGGTACTGAGCACTCATTTTGCTACAGTGCTGCCTTCCTTTGCTTTGGTAAAATTGGATCTCCTGATTACAATGAAAATTTTGTAGAACACACATATTGTGAGTATCTCGTGGGACAGACAAGTGCTGCCTTCATGGGAGACTCAGCAAATTTTTCATTGTATAGCTTGGATTTCTCAGC
This sequence comes from Xenops minutus, assembly GCA_035221455.1. Lineage (NCBI taxonomy): Eukaryota > Metazoa > Chordata > Aves > Passeriformes > Furnariidae > Xenops > Xenops minutus. The sequence goes on along the minus strand of JAWWEE010000162.1, from coordinate 23,659,865 downwards.
CTGCATATATAATTTGGAGCATTTCATACAGTCCCTCCAGCACACCTGAGGGAAGTGCAAATGTTCATGTGAATAACACCGTGCAAGCAGTACCAACTTCACAATAGACAGAGAACTGATTTTCAGCATGTGAGGTGGAATAGATTTTAACTTGCCTTATAAAAATTTCTCAGCTCTTTCAAGAAAGAACACAAATTAAGTAGCCTAAGTTTCATGTTGCATGCAAAATTAATTGCAAAGCACACATCATTACTCTTTTATAGCCGATCTTGCCCTTGCTGGAACATCATGAGCCGTGTTACGAACATTCCACACCATGTTACATTTTCACAAAATATACATTGTATTGTACCTTAAAAGATTTCAGGAGTGTTAAATCTCAAAATGCTAACTTCAGGAGATCAGTATGAATTTCACTAAGCAAAACTAGATGCATATTGCAATATAGATTGGACACACTACAGCTGAGTGAAACCTTAAATGTATTGATGGATTCAAAATAAATTACATAACACTATGTCATACTAATGTTTCTAAGAACTTCAAACAAGTACCAGCTGTTTGCTCATACAGTAGTTGCGAAAGTTATAGCCTTACATCCTAGCACATCCCATATCTGCAAGTGCAGGCACATATATGCTCACCTCCAATTATTGTTCTTCTGTTTAAAACAAACAGTGAGAAAAAAAAAAACAAACACAAATACAGAGTCATTATGAGAAATGTAAACAGTTCAGATGAGAGACAAGTTATGTTTGGATTAGGAAGTGGAAAGCCACTATGCTACACTTAAATACAGTGGTTAGATAGTTAATGTATCAAGCACATTCCAGCAGCTTGGAAATGCAGGGGAAAAAAACAATGCAAATTGAACAACTGTGATGAATAATTGAAATCATACCCTCAGTGCAAGCTTTCCTGCACAATTTTCCAGCCTGACACAGATTCAAATTTTATACTGTTTGTACAACACAAGCTTCACAGAACACAACTAAAATTATCTCACATGGAGAATTACTGCACAGTGTGGCTGAATGTGGAAACTGTTTTGCAGAGCTTTCATATGTAATAGCCCCAGCAGTGGGCTTTAAACTTTGACTGTAGTTCTCTGTTGATGTAATCTAGTAAACAGCATGAAGAAGTACCTGCTGGAGACAGATGTCACCTGTTCACTTCCTGTTGTTTCACATGAATCCTGTGAATTTGTTTGTTCCACCTGCAGCTTGAACAGTCTTGGTAGAAGACATTTTGCAGAGGACATCACGAAACCTCTGTTGTACAACATTTGTAATTTTTGTTGCACAAATTTCTTCATGTCTTGATGCTCATTTGCCATCAAAACAGACAAGTAAATAACTAAAAAGAAAAAAAAAAGGAGAAGTGCATGTATTTATTACTGGTATCTACTTTAAGTTTGGAGGGACAAATATGTCTTATCAGTATAATAATCTTGCCACCTGACTTGACAGCTGTTGGTTCTTTCTCAATCCTAATAACTCTGAGGGAGCAACAAGACATACTAGAGTACATTTCCTCCTGTCAGCCAGCCAAAGGATTAGAGTTAGAGCTGCTATTCACTACCCAACCTTAGCATCAACACAAGTTGTTGTGGTTTTTTTTTTTTTTTTTAAACTACAGTTTGAATTTGCTAATGACAAAGGGAACTCCCAGTGGGTGTGACAATCATGAGATAATCAGCTTTAGAGGATTAGAGGACCCCAGGGGGGTGATTAGCTCAGGTTGGCCAAGCCCTCTGTCATGAATTAATTCAGAAATGAATATTTGCATTCCAACACTGCATCTTAGTGAAACTGATTTCCAGCTTATGAATTTTTTTATTTTTTTTTTCTTTTATGAAAAGCAATTCACATTGCACAAGACAATTGGCAGCTGTGGCTAATGAAATGTGAGATGATTAAGCAATAATGATCTGAATTTTGTGTGATTTACTTCTGCCAATGATCTTTCAACACAAAGAACATGTTCATTGTTATTTTTAGTCTGTCTTTTTCCTACACTTTTGTTAAATGCTCTATGGAATATTTTCAATTCATTTGATTCCATGGTTGACAATCAGATAACTTTTCCTTCCATAATTAGCAATTATCAACTGTACAAAAATACTGAATGCCGTTGGGTTTGCATAATAAACAAAAAGCAGAAGTGATGATAGCAAGTTTGCTGAACTGGAAATATATCTTTTGTGCACTTGACAACTATTTGGGAATTTGAAATGGTGTTACATACTTATGGATGCACTAGTGAAATGGCCTCTATGTCTGACAGTTACATTAAATCCAACCAGGCAAAATTGTCGCCTGACACACATTTAGGCAATACATTTGATAAAATAGACCGGAGAAACACAATCTGACAATGCAGCAGTAATTTAAATCTGTTTTATCAAATAAAGGAAAATAATTATGTGCAATAAGAAACAGATAGAGATTTGTATGGCTAACTTTTTGCTCTAAGAGATATCATCATATGTATGGAGGATAATAAACAAATAGCAACTATGTGGGCTGCTTAGTATGGCTTACATGTGCACTCTCTCTTCTTTATATCCATTTGCCTGCTGGTTCCACAATCTGTTCTTCAGTGTTGACAATTTCTTGGATACGTATTTTTTGTAATCTACGTGTTCTCAACATGTATCTCAATTTCCATATCTATAAAATGAAGATGATAGTGATGAACTTCTCTTGGTACAGTGCTTTGAAATTTAGTTACAGAAAGCACTAAATACCATCATTAAAGACAATTAATTTTGCAGTTTTCTTGCCTGAACTTAATTTTTTTTTTCCTTCTCTTTGGGAAAATTAAAGAGTAATTCTATTCCAGTACTGCCTATGTTCCAATCAGAAATTGCTTTTTAACTGAACAAAGATATCTTATAGTAGTAATTTCTGACTTTCTGCTTTATCAGTCCATTCTTCTGTCATATCCACCAAATATTATATAATCTGTTTATAAAATGTTGCCCTTGAATTGTGTTAGATTTTTCTGCTACATTCCCTGAGATAAAGTAATGCTTATTTTTTTGGTTTAATTCTCTTCATTGTCTGCCTAAATACTTCAAAGCACTAAGCAAAAGCTTTCTTTACCAGTAGTAGCAATAGCCATAACTGTAGCCCTGGTGACAGAAAAGCAGTAATATTCTGTAAAAGCCAATAATTAAGCCTCTTAGCCTGAATATTAAATTGTCTTTTGGTATGTGAACCTGGAAAAGGGAAAGGGGTAGAGAATGGAGTTGATGGGGTTTTGTGAACTTTCTCGAATCATAGCACATGTTAATCCAAAATCTGAAAGTTAGCTATTACTTTGTTCTTAATATTTGCATTGGCCTTGTTCCCTTAGAGCACTTCCGTACTTAATATCCATTATTAATATTTTAAAAGGAAATTTTAAGGGAGTTTCTATGGTTCTGTATCCCTGCTGAGATTCTTCTCCCTTAAATCCTTTTCCAACCTGTTTTTCTTTCTTCTCCTCTTAATCTCTCCTTGAGTATGTTCCCACCCACTGACAAACATGTCCATGGATTGTGTGGTTTGAATACTGCGCCTTAAAAGCTAAAAGTGGAGTGGTGCAAATCTTATCTTATTGTTATATACTGCAATAAAGCACTAAATGTAAAAGAAGTAGACTTCTTGTAAGCACTGGAGTCAGTAACAACCTGACTGTGAAAAAGTTGCAGACATAATTCCAGTTTTATTTTAGTGGGCCTCCATAACTCTGGCCCCCGGAGACAAATGAAGAAAGAGCTTTTAACTGTGAACGGTCTTACACAATGGAAAGCAGTCAGTAGTGAAGGCGACTTCATTGATAACATTGCAGTTCATCCATAATCAATATAGCAGATTGCCAAGAAAATTGTATTCTGTATTCTGCCTACTAACTGCTGCTAAACCCGTGTCCATTGTACAGGGACAGGACCTGCCTAAGGCACACATTGCCAGCCTCAGTAGGAGAAAGCAGGGGAAGAACTGGGCTCCAACCAATACAACTGCAGACCAAACTGCCACTGCTTGGGATTTTTTTCCCCATAGTCACAGTCAACAAAACTGACAGAGCTGCTCTGTCGGAGGACAGGCTGCTGCTGTATAGCACTGAGCAAATAGCGCTGCCAAACTGAGAGTGCTCTGCAGGGCTGGCCCTTAGCTCCTTCAGAGCAGCCCTCAGCTGAGCTGCTCAGATCCAGGCAGAGCATGGCTCAGTCAAAAAGGCTGGAGTAAGAGGGTGTGAGAAACCCCTGTTTTCTATATGGGCTGTTTCTATCAGGTGCATTATGTCAGAAACAAAGGAATAGGGGGACCAAAACTTTAAGGTGCAGACAGATGTGTCTGCCCAGCAGGACATTCATACCAACAGAAATTTGGGTTGAAAGCACGTATGGGGACTTTTGACATTCCACAAGGCGCCTTTCTGCATCTGCAGGTGCTGCTGTGTTTCAAAACTGTGAACCTTAATGTTTCCATTTCGGGAGTTAAAGTACTTTGCAAGTTCCATTATTTCACTATTCTAATTCTTAAGCTTTACCTTAATGTATGGTGAACAGATGTTCTTTTTCTTTTTTGCAATGCATCTTGAATGATTCACACTATACCATTTTAGGATGACAAACAACTGTGGTACAATATATCTTTTGTATTTTCCTTAAAAGGATAAAGAAATTTTAAAAATGTCTAAAGCTGAGTTTTATCTAAATAAAAAAGCATTGGCTGTATCTAATCAAATAGCATGGATTATAGGTCACTGAATTGAATAGATTTTTCTCAGGCTCTTAGTGCTATCACAAGCGCAAGTGTGAAATTTCTGCTGCACATGTTACAGATAATGGATTTTCATCATCAGGGAAATATTCCTTCAGATGCTGTATTATATTTACAACAACAAAAAAAGTTTTAATCTTTTATTAAAATAGAACTTATGGCATTTTTTAAATTACATTTATTCTGTAACCAACTTTCTAAACTTAACTGGAAGGGTAGGTAGGTAGTAGTAATGCAACAAATGTGATGGGGATGGATTTCTGGGGTTCGTAATGTTGTTTTAACCATTCTGCTGTTTGACAGCAAGGGCCATAGAAAGGGTCATATTCAACACTCACTAAAATTATATGAAATCTGGCTTCAAGTTAATTATAATAACATCTATTCTGGAATTTGTATGTGGTGCTCTAAGTTTCTATTTTTGAGCAGTCACAGGGAGAGGAGTTTGCACCAGTGAGTCGTTTCAAGGCATTGAAGTGTTCTAGTAATGGAAGGGCCCAGTGTCTCAAAGGCTCTGAGTCCAAACTGATCAGTCTGGCATGGAAACACCTCAGCATGTTCAGCACTGCTGTGTAATTCTGAAGCATTTTAGAAAGCAGTTGCAATAGCTGTTTTCCAGCCATGAGTATCCCCTCCCTCTCACAGGAGCAAAAGTAATTCTCTTTCTTTTGAGTAATAAGTACTTGCTAACCAGTATTCTCCCCACCACCCTCCCTCGCCAAAACAAAGGGGTTGGGTTGGTATTCGTGAAATAATTTGTTCTTCAAAAAGCTGTATGTTAGTTTTTTATATTTGTGAAAAGGACATTCAAATGGTTGTTTCAGTCATAAATCAAAAAAACCTTTCATGAGAGGCACATGATGGGCCACACACATCTTGAAAAATCTTACAAATAAACTTAAATTTATACATTGTGCAGTAATTTCAAAAGGCCTCTTGTTCTTTCCCAATGTAAGTCTTATTTTAAAAAAATATAAGCCTTTGAAGATGTTTGAGATAAGATAAGCCATTGCTATCAGCCAACACCCACTTGAGAAAAACTGGCCGATTCACCAGCTGACAGCAAGGTTAGAAATGAGATTTGATAAAAAATTTTCTCCAGAATTAATTAACTGAAGGATACAAGCTGATTTTTCAAGGCTAAACTTTCTCAGATTGTTTTACATTTATTTTCCATGTTTTAATTTTGTGATGACAGCTCTGTGTCTGTCCATTAGCAATGTCCAAATCCCTTTTGAATACTTTTAGAAGGAGCAGAATGGCTGCTTAGCTGCAGGGAAAAAGCAGAGGCACAGAGCTTCCTGCTCTCTGCTTTACGCTGTTTGGATTAGGAGATGGTCCTCTATGGATCTCATGGCTGCATTTTGGATCTTCCAGAATGGAAACTTTCAATAATCTCTCCCTAGAAGAAAAAAACAAACAAACAAACAAACAAACAAACAAAACCTGATTTAAATTGTCTTCTTACTTGGCATTAAGGTTTGGGGTTTTTAAAAAGAAAAAAAATCACACAAATTGTTTTCCTAATATCCATAAAGAAGATGAAGGTACAGATGCAAACTTTGCAGCCTAGGCTTGTCTCTACTATGTGCCTATTAAAGGGAAAATCCTTTGCAAGTACATTTAATACTTGGGATTAAAAGTTTAAAGGTAAAAATAAAGCACAAAGAACTTTGTGCTTTCAATTCATAGCAATTAGTAGAAGTATATCTGAAATGGAGAAAGGGGGGATTTCTTGACAGAAAGCAAATACTGAGGTGAGACAAATTATGTTAAGACCCTGCATTATAATTAAAACTTCTGTCTCTATCCAAAAGCATACTTTTAAGCAAAAGTAATGTTTGAAGACAGGAGGTCATCTGTTTAGGGCTCAAAATAAAAACTCCTTGGTGAGTTTCTGATTTTTAACTATCTACTAGTATTGGATCATGTAATAAATTTATGCAGTAACATCACAACTTAATGATTATTATCTTACTGATTTATACTATTTCTTTGAAAATAACCAGTGCTCCAAATTCACTGAATGAAATTCAAACTTATCAATATTAATGAATTATACAAAAGATAGTTTTAGATCTTGCGGTTATTCATAAGTTGAAGTAAAATGATATCTTCAGAGCAAAATTTATATCACTCTAAATCTGCAAATAAAATCCAGGGAACTGAATGAAATATCTGTACATCCCGCTGAGGAAGTCTGGGCACGATTTTGCATACTGGGTTTCTTTTACATCAATTGATCAATCTTCTTAGGGGCAATCTTACTAATGGAGTGAGATGTGACTGTATATGGTTACATTTCATACTGGCCTTAATCCCCTTAGTTAAGAGGAGCAACAGAAAAGACCCTGACTAAAACAAATAAACCAGCCATCTTAATAAATATACAGAAAAAAAAAATAATTTGAATATCACTGAATGATTGTAGACAACTCTGGCATCTCAATTTAAGGCCCATTTTTTTAAGTTAATTGCACATACACCTTTGATTTTAAATGGTAAGCTGTACTTTCTTTTCTTTTCCCCTTCATTCATAAAATACTGGATTTTAGCTTCTATTTCTCCAGGAAATGTGGACTTTAGCATAAAAGTCTGATGTCACACCATGGGTGATACTGTTCATTGTATGGTGTACTTTATTGTAAACTGCCAGGGCTAACTATTGGTGTTCTAGTAAACTGGATCAAGTGGAATCCTTAACATGCCCAGAATTATTATATCAACATCAATGTTCACTGGCAGAGGGAAAGTAAAGTGTGACATTGATTTGACTGCTGAGCTTGTGGGCCAGAAGCTTCTCGGGAAAGACAAAATACAGCAATGATCTTGTAAATCTGGAAGCGTTTGCTGCTGTCATCACTAGAGAAGGGTTGTAACATCCCATCCCATCCCACCATCTAGACGTCTTCACCAGCTCTCCAGTTTGCCTAGTGTTAGTATTTGCCTTGAAATATGAGATCACCGTGGAAACTCCTTAGTGTGTGTAATAGGGAGGTAACATGCTGTTATTGCAGCTTTCCATCCATGCTGTGTGAATGGGTTTCTGGATCTGCTGAATACTTCTGTTTCTCTCATTTAGCACAGTTATGTTTGATCAGCAAAGGATGTTAGGTACTGAAGAGAGGTTTTCATGTGATACAGTGGTGTTTAGTCAAGTGTGAGATGTGTTATATTGGATCTCAGATAAGAAAGTGAGGTAATAATCAAACTTGGAGCATCTTCAAGTTTGGTCCTGATCTTAATATGCTTAAACAGGACAAAATGGTACAAACATGAATGAATATAGAACAGAAATTAAGGGAAATTCTGGAAGAGATTTTTACTAATAAAAGGACTTTTTTGAATACAGAAATGTTTCTGTAAGGCATTTATTGACACTAATGTTTTAGTATTGGAAGACTGGTCTTGATTAACTAAAAATTTCCATCCTGTGTTTCTAAGGCTGCTAACATGCAGATATTGCTTGTATTTTCACTCATCTGAACTATAAATCTGGCAAGAAATCCACAGGAATATTCACAGTACCTTTGTTAACATGATTAAAAGCTGGAAGGATCAGGGCTTTGACTTTCTGCAGTTTAGCAAAAGGATTTTATGAGTCTGAACTACAAAATACTAAAAAAAAATGTGAACAGTTTGTCAAGTCTGCTGTGGCACACACAGAGGAGGCTGTGGCCTCACAACACAAATCAGAAATCTTGTGGAAAGCCCTCAGAGTGTTTTGGACTTTTCTTGTTTGCTTCATCCCCCAAAAGATTGAGAGAACTTTTATCTACAAAGTTGTGTGACATTTAGTTTTTCTTGAATTCTGCATTTCAGTTGCACACTTGCCATGTGACTACTAGAATCAAGGAACAGAGTGCGTGTTTATAAAGTGTCTTAAATCAAACTCAGATTTCACAAAAATGATTCAAAAGTACATCTCCCAGTGTAATCACGCCTTACTTCATATTAATACAGGGTTTAAGTCTGAGTAGATTTTATAGTATAAAAAAACACCTTCTTTATCTCTCTATGAGTCAAGTGAATAATTCAGCATGAATAATTTATAAGACGAATTGAGGTTCTTCTTTCATGTACCACCTACATGAAACAATTTCATTTATTTTACCTTTTTGTTGTTGTTTTTGTTTAAATTCTGAGTAAATATGCACATCTGAAAGCTGAGTTTCCTTACCTAATGATGCCTGGTCAAATAAGATCCGTGTTTCTATATCTTGAATGGATGAGCAGAATATAAATATGTTGTACAAGCAAATGTTTTAATTACAGATTTTAAATCTGCTTTTGACAAACACTGCTTAATATGAAGCCTGCTCTCAGAAGTTATTACCAGGAGTAACATGAAAAGGATAAGATCCTTACATAAATCAAATACAGCAGACTAATCAGAATCATCTCTCAATTCATGTGCAGGTATTTTTATGGTTAATCCTCTTTTGGAATACATACAGAGGAGGCACAATTCTTATTTTAAGGGGCCCAAGATACCCCTGAGGAACAGAGCAGTAAGCACAGGCCGAGAGCAGGTTTTCCAGCTCTGCGGTGCCTTTTAGGAAGGTCTCCAGAGAGCAGCATTATCCAACAGAGAAAGCATAGCTGAGACAATCACATTATTCTCTTGGTACATCAAAGGCTGTCTCTGGTGTACAGGTTAGGGCAGTCTCAGTCTCTTTTTAATACATACCAACAGCTAGACCAATTCCAAGCTGCCCAAAAGAAAGAAGTAGAAGCTGCCTCCCTCCTGTGTTTGTACTCTGCACCATCTCAGAATGAATCAGGCCTATGACACCTACTTTAGAGAGAGTTTCAGACTCTTAATCCTGTTTAAATTTTAATGTGAAGACTTGTTATAGTTTCTATAATTTGAGGCATTAAAAGCAGATGAAGCATCTTTAATAATAAAAGCGTTTTTGCTCTAAATTACGATACCTGTGTTTTAAGCCCCATCATAAAGTGAATTGTGTTTGGAGGATGAGAGTTCACAGTAAGGAAATGTGATCCATCAGGAAACCTGTTTACATTAAAACATTTTGACAGCACCAGTAATTAAAGCTGTTTCCCAGGTGCAGACCAATATTTTAAATGCCCCTCTGAATACAATACCATTCAGGTTTATCTGTCTTTCTTCCTTATCATCCACTGCAATAACAAAGTAATGAGAAAAAGGCACAATATAAGGAGGGCTGGACTAGCAATTAATAATCTAAGCATATAATCAGAATGTTAAAATCTCATTTTATCTGATTTGTGTATTAGTTTTGTATGACACTGACGAGTTCTTGTGTGCATTTCTCTGTGCTGAGAAACAGCAAATGGGAAATCGTGGCACCAGTGCTTGCTGCTGTGACAAGTTATAGCCTAACATGATAATTTCTGACTTTCAAGTGTGAGTTGGCTCTAGAGCACAGCTACACAAACCATTTTATGCAGACAGCATGTGATTTTTTTTCTCTGAACCTTTAAATAACAGTGCATGAAGACTAGCAAACCCTAAAAACCTGATGAACTCATGAAAGTGTAATTTAGACAAGTACAAACTTGTGCCACAAAGCCAAGGGTAAGATCTATTTGACTTACACATAGCATAATCAGATGCGGCTCCCTGTCAGACTAACAAAATTCTTTTAATACCCCATGACAATACTAACTTGCTTCCTACCAGCCTCCATCTTAAAAGCCCCAAACTGACAGGTGACTGGGTACTTCACCATCCATTATTGCCATTTTTGGGGAGTAACCAGTCAGTTCTGCTCTTCTCTTTGTTGACCACAACAGCAGGCTATAGTGCTGCTTTTCCTAACCAAGGATCTGAAATCTTTGGAGGAAGTCTTTGGAAGCAGAGTCCAAGGCATAAGTCTGCTTTTGATGCTTTAGACACCATACAGGGTTTTTATTCTGAAGACTAGGCCCTTGCACACATAGCTGTTTCCTGGTTTTCACTGCATTGTCAAGGTACCTGAAGTGTACAGCTCAACCTGGGAAATTTGATTATGTTGGAAGGATGTGGTGACTTCTGGCAGTGGGCTGAAGGCAGGAATAGCAATCCACCTTTGAGAAGTTTTGAGAAAGAACAGGGAAGTCACAGGAGGTCTGAAAAAGAAAAGTTTTAACGCCATCCTATTGCACAGCCAAATATATCTGCTCTTTCCAGTACAGTATTTTCTGCGGCTGATGAATGGAGAATTATCAACATTTTTAAATGCTTGAGAGCATATATATCATATGCTTAACAGAAGTATTTATCACCTAAGAACACCTTTAAAAATATCAGAAAGCTATAATTTTTGAAATACTAAATGTCATCATTATTATTCCTATACAGTTTATATGCAAATACATGCCTCCCCTGAGCTTGAATTTTTACTCTTTCATATATTTTTTTCCATATTGCAAAATAAGGCATTCCACAAAACTGGCATGTCACTTGTCCTATCTATAGTCATTATAATACACTCTTCAATGCTGAATCAAAAACTCTGGGAGTATCTTCATATTCAGTGCTAATTTCAGTAATTGCTATGGTTGTTCACCAGCTCTGCACTGTGGTCAGGAAGCCATGCAGAAATATTAGTATCATGGGTCTATGCCTGGTGCAAATGAGAACCACATCAGAATCAAAGGGGGTTTTGAGTGTTTATTACTTTTTGTAACTATACAAACATACACAAATATTTGTTAGAAGCAGAAGCCACTGTTCACCATCCATTTGACCAATAATGGAAGTCATCTGATTTAGCACAGCTATAACAATCATGGTATTTATACATACAGTACAGATGTTTGTTTAAAAACCGTAACAAAGTAGATCACCTGAGACATTGCTCTTAAAAGAGAAAATATGATCATTGTTCATATAGCTATTGTCAGAGGGTATAAGTGGGCTCTGTGTGTCCTAATGCCATTATATGCTGCTCATGAGAAGCACAGCACACTCATTTCTATCTGGGTTTCTAGGGTAAGAGGCTGCCTGGATCACCAGAGGACTGGCAAGGACTGTCTCCTAAGCAGCATAAGAAATAGCTGTTAAGAGTTGTTGTAAAAACCTGTGCTATAGGGAAGTTCATAGTTTGCAACAATGACTTGTGTTTGTCTTACAAAACGTCCTCTCTGCCACACTGTGTGCTGGTGCTGTATCTGTTTAATGTTTAGATACCAACAATCAAAGTGTTTCTGTAACCACAGGACTGGGTCATGTCCTGTCTTGTTCATTGGGGAATTAATTGTACTTGTTTTAGAGTTAGCTGTTAAGGAGATTAGGAAGGTAAAGCATAGCAGGGTAGCTGTGGTTGCATGGCAACTGGAAAGAACAGTAACATCTGGTATTCTTAATTTTCTTAGACCCTATAGATCTTAGGGCCATCATATGTGTAGTGTTTCTACCACCATGCCTCAGTTTTCCTATTTGTTAGCCCATAGGTAATGTCCTTGTGTTACCAGTTGACCCAAGGGAAAAATTAGATAAAATATTGGATTCAGTGATGTTGAAGTCAGCTTCCTAATTGCCAGGCACTGCTAGCCCTAGAGGATACTCTCCAGAAGCAGCATAGAAGAAAAAGTCTATCCTCATATGAAAGACTGCCTTCGAGATTAGTCAGACAGTGTTGTTAGCTACTTGAGTGTGTGGTGTGTCTCCTGTCTGCTTAAACAATGGATTTATTTGAAATTTTGTTTATTGTCCTCCTGCAGGACCATTTCTTTCCTTCCAGGAGGGCAGTAAGACCAGGCCATCTCTCACAAGAATGGTATCTATAAGGAAAACTTCATTAAGTGCACTTCACTTTAATTCATCTTCCTTGATAATTTCCCCACTTGTGGCTCTGACTGCTTTATGAGGTTTTTGGTTTTTTTTCTGACAAACAAAAGAGCCCTATTAAAGCAGTGGTTTGCTTCATTCATTTTTGAAATAAAAACTCAGTAACTGATGTGGTGTCAAGTATAGACCAGACTGGTTTTGTTCAGCTGCCTTTAGCATCTGACATCATTCATCCACCCCATGGCTTTCTTCAGTGGTTACTTTAAAATAAAAGGAACAACAGGGTTTTCCACAGAGCTTCCCCCTGGGGAGCTGCAGACATTGGGCAGACTCAGCAAGCACAAAAGTGCAGGGCTGGTATGGAGCCTTTGAAAACCTCCCTGGCCTTGCCACACCAGAGACAAGCTCTATTTTAAGCTCTCCTTGCCTCTGCGTAGGCACCCAAACCAGTCCATTTCTAGGACAAAGCTGCTGATTTCATCAAACCTGAATGGCAGTGAAGCTTTGGAGAACAGAAGCTGGAAGGGAGGATGGATATGTTCCCCACACTGCTCAGCACTTCTCTCCTCTGGACCCACTGATCTGCTCAATGCCAGACAGAAAATAAAGGCCAAAAATATGCCAAAGTCCCTTTTCCAGTCTGAACATGTTGCTGGAAAGATGAAGCAGGGACCTGGAGTTTTGTGAACATCAACGAGGAACTGTGTTCCTCAGTCAATGAACTTCAATGAACCCTCTGTGTGTGTTTGCTTGGCTGCTACAATTCTCATTGTGCCCCAAGAAGCTGATGAGAGCATTTTGAAATAGCTAACAATTGTATAAACATAGAAAATTAATTTCTTATATTTTAAAATATTGACTAGACTAGCAGATTCTATAACTGATGCATAAAATTTTCCTTTTGCATATTCTGCCTTTAAGACTTCATTTTATAAAACCACCTTTGTAAATCCTCTGTTGCTACTTCCTCTTCATCCTTTTGTTCAAATTTTTTTGAGACTCAGCCCAGATTAGAATTCATCATGTCTAAAAAAAATGAGATGCTAAAGGTATTCTTTCTTCAGTGTTCATCTCCAGCCTTTCTTGACAGACTGTCAAAAAATATGTCTCTAAAAAGCCAGGTTAGATCCTCAGAGACAACCAGTGATGCAGTTCTTAGTAATGTGCTAAACCCCAGTCAGAGTGCACCTTATTGTTGCTGTGTGCAGTGATGTGACATCTGAGTTATTTGTTTTCTCTGCCATAAGATAGCATTAGGGGATATAATGTGAACAGATCACTCATTTGTGGAAGTATTTATGGTGCTGCTTTCGAGGGATCGTTCAATTCCAAAGCAGATGGCAAAGCATGGATATTCATGGACTACTTTAAAAGCTATCTTAGGTAAAATGTTTTCAGACAGAGCAGCTAAAGCACGTAACAATCTGATATTTTACAACACTTATTACTTAATGTTTACATATATTTACAATAAATCTTCATAAATGCTACTCAAGCAAGAATTTGCTAGTTCCAGGTTTTATTATCGTATATTTCATGAGATCTTTATCTCTCAGGCCCCTGACCCTGCAAATATCTATGCGTGAGTTAAACAGCACTCAGCTGAGGGGGCCTACTGCACTCAGCGAGACTGAGTGTTTGTAGCATGGCAAACTCCAGGAACATGTGATGTGTGTCAGGATTATCAGTTATCTGGGGATATGGAACTTATGTCTTATGACAGCTAAAAGTATAGCTTTAGGAGTGATGAGTTTGTCTGCTCAAAACTGCAGAATTCTTCTAAGGTGTTACTTCAGGCATCCAGAAATCAAATCTTTTTTAAAGATAATGTCCAAAGGCTTTCCTATTCTGCAAATACAAATTTGGCTAAACGTGAGGTAGCTATTTTGATAATTTCATGTAATTCTTGCCCAACTGCCTGAAAACACTTCCATGGTTCAGTGTTTAGAGAAGGTGGTAAATAAAAGTATGCTAATTGTGTTGAGTTGAAGGACTAGCCTTTTCCATGGAATAGATGACTTAGCATGTTTTCAAATGTCACAAACTCCTCAGCTTCCTGATTGCATTTGATATCCCTCACATGGCACTCCCTAGACTGCCTCTTCCCCACTGCCTTCTGTCCTTCAGGAAACATCCACCATTCCCCTTCCACACAGTTGCTTTAGAGACCTGTGTACATTCCTGTGGCAATATCCTATATGTCCTGTTATCAAAACCCACACATTTAAGTTTGACATAAAAGGAAAAAAAAAATTATCAGATTGTATTTTGAAACTATTCCCTCAGTAAAACCAGGTTTTGGATCTGCCTCGTCTAGCTGTGTTCACTTGTAGTTCTCTCATTCTCAGCTGTCTGACGTTTAAGATAGATCCCAGTTAAATTGGGGTGCTTCAGGTGTGGGGTCTGTGCCTGCCTTTGGTGGGTCCTGGCCCTGTGTCCCAGCTGGAGTTGTTATCACTGCACAGCTGTCTGCAATGAGGGCTGGGCTGGAGCCTGCCAAGTTGGGGTTGGGCTTAAAGAGGGCTTTTCCATGGGCCTGGGGGTTTGGTTGTAGTGGAGAAGCTGGTGGGAGCACTGGGCTGTTGTCACCTTTGTGTAGGTCCATTTTTGCAGGACTGGCAGGTAAGTTGCTGAGCATTTATCTTTCTGAGGCTGTCAGGCTCTGGGTGGTGAGAAACTCTGATAGAGGAAGGAGGAACAGAAGTGCATTGAGATACCATAGCTTTTCCTAAGAAAATGTCTTTTGAAGTGTTTGGGTTTAAATTTGTTTGTTTTGTTTGTTATGGCTGTATAAATACGAGCTGCGTGTGGGTCAAACTTTTCTGGCTCTGGTCTGTTCTGTCTCTGAAAGATTACTGGTACTGGGGATTGGCTAGCTTGAAATTTGTTGAGTTGAATACACTGGTCTCTGCACTGCTGGAATATCTTTAGATGTTAGGGAGAGGTTTTTATCCTTTTTACTATTTCTGTTGGGTCTAGTCTTGTTATAGTTCTCATGGTAATAAAAATTAGAGTATCCTGCTGCTTCTTTCTCCCTCATCCAACCCAGCCTGAGTGTAGCTATTTCATGTCAAAATTGAAATAAGCCCTGTGACTGAATGTGACCTCCTCACCCACTGTGGGCTGTGTTCGTTCTCTGGCAGTGCCTTTGGGAAGGGGCCAGCCTGCAGACCTCCATCTAATTCGATGCTTTTTTTCCCAACTTTGTTTTCCTGCAGCTTTGCAGTGCTGATCTCTTTACTCTTTCTAGTCCTATAAATTGGGCTGTCTCTCAGCTGACAGTAAATGCACTTGGTGGTATAGCAGGAACGGTATATGCTCTGGGAAATACCTTGCCATGAGCAGTTCAAAGCTGGATGCAGAGCATGTACTCATATGCATATGTATGTGGTGTTTATTAAAATGTACTTGAATATGTATTAATAATGGATATAATGCTAATGTTTGTTATGGGTTTTCAACCCCCTGGGGAAAGTAGTGTATAGACTGCAACTTGAAATAAATCCCTGTTGAGAAATAGGTAGATTACAACTACTGCAGTGCACTCACTTTTCAGGAAAGCTATTAGTTAAATCTCATTAATGGCATAAATTGTTAGAAGGAGATAATACAAATCTGAAAAATGCCTTTCAGTAGGTAAGTGCTTGTGTCCACCCATGTTAACAGTATAGCAAAGACTGAAGCTGTTCTTTCCAACTTAAATACAGTAGCTCTCTTTTCTGTGCTTGTAGAGAAAGATCTGGACGGAACAGACCTGGGATTTTTTTTGTTCTCTTTGACTCAAAGTGTTACTGATTTTTGTAGGAGAAGGTTGGCAATTCAGGTTTTCTTTAGCTGAAGCTGAGTGCTGACAGTGAAGATGGTGTGCAGAGTTTGTGTGTGCTATTTGGCTTAAGTTATTTAAGCCAGGGTAGTATCATTCATGCTCTGTTGTGGTGTGTGCTATGAAAACCTGTGAAGTATTGTAGCAGGGTTCTTTCAAATTCCTCATTTTGTGGCAAAAAGAGCACTGGGGGTAAAAGCAAAAGAAACAAATGAATCTCAGCAAAATTTACTGAGACTGCACGATGTTGAAGCATGCAGTCTGTAGTTCACTTTAAATGAAACAAGAACACAAGGGACTATATTTAATTTAAACACCATTCATCCTAAAATAACTTAACCTGCGGAATGATTGCTGTGCAAACACAGTAATAATATAGCAGAGCTGTCACTTCAGTCAGTGTTTAATAGTCTATGGCCGATTTCATTATTAACACTTAAGGCACTTCATGAAAAGTGATGAAAATACCAATGCATAACCCTTACTGAAGTCCCTGAGATCCCACAGAACGTTTTTGTAGCTACTTCCTGACACTTCTCAAGGGAGACTGCAACTGGTTTTGAGCTTGGGCTGTTAGCAGCAGATTCCAAAACTACTCTTGTTTCAAGATTGCAAAGGAGTTGAAATGGGCTCCTCACAGCTTTTGCCTCCATGTGGTCTGTATGGAAGTCTGGTAAGGGAGATGCAATATTTCCTCCTGCTGTTGCAAATGATTGGGAGTTATGTTTTTTCTGAATGTAAATTTATGTCCTGGTACATTTCCCTGGTGGGGAAATACATCAAAGGAATAACCAAAAAGCAAATACCAAAGAAAGACTGTGGGTGCTGAAAAAGTACTTTCAGTCATGCTGTTAATCTTTTGCTTTTACTACTCTGTATTCTGAAAGTTCCTTACCATAACACAGCTCATGATTGTGGAAAGAAGCAGACTAGCCAAAATTTTTGTATTATTTTATATTTGTGTGTTTAAAGGGACACTACAATTAAGGTGTGTATTTGAGAGAGTATGACTAAATTCATCAGAGTTCCTGTGGTGTTTTCTTTAAGGCTCCACAAATACACTTCTCTAATACTGGGAGAGAATGTCTGGGCTTCTTCGTGTGTTACCGTTGTGCTTTGGTAGAGAGAGTTCATGTAGCAGTGGCTGGGTTGATGGTTGTGGTTTATAACAGCTGGCACAGGGCTTAGTCAGGACTTGATTACTGTCTGAAGGAGCTAAAATGGTATCCCTAGAATGCCTGGATGTTTCCTTGGTTCCTGGCTTAAGCTCTAGCTGCCAGTCACAACCTTTCCATGTTGGATTACAGTAGCTGGGAAGTTTGTGTGCCTGTTTTTTGTTTCCATTAGTGATAAATTAAGTAGCCTTATTTTGAACTTGGAGGCCTAACTTTAGGTGCACCTGTGGTGGCACCTGGCCTGGACTAAGCATGATCATGGAACTTTGGGCCTTCCAGGCAAGAGCAATAGGTAGGAGAGATGAGGGCAATGGTGCAGGGGTCTCCATGGTTAACATGCAGAAAATCCCTTGGGTAGAAAATTCCTTTCTACCTCCTTCAACTCTTATAAGTATATGAGAATGCCTTATGGCATTTGACTGGTATTGAGGTACTCTGTTCTGGTCTGAAGATTGTTGTGAAATTAAGAAAATCTTGATTGCAAGGATAGGGAATTACTCGCAACTGAATTTTAATCGTAAATTCCCAGCTGAGGTATCCCCATTGGGTGTGTTGGTTTCTTTTTCTGGACTAGTGCATTTCAGATGACAAAAAAAGATAAGACGGCAGTTACATTCTCCTTTCCTCAAATAAAATAACATCTCCCCACTGTGCTGCTCTTTGGTGTTGCTAAAATGTGGCACAAACTGTGGAATTTATGAACTGTGGAATCTATATGATGTAGTAGTGCTGAATTTCTGCAGTCTAGGTTGGCTTGATTGGGCTTTCAGTTGATGTTCTGGAAGCATTTGGGCAGAAGCCATGTTTGATTTATAGGAAAATTAATGTGTAGAACCTTTTCAGGCTTCATAGGGTGTTTAGATGTAAAAAAAAAGAATAAAAATGAGCTTGGAGCAAGTGTAGATTAAAATAGATGATGTTTACTAAACTTGCCAGTATCTTTGGAATGTGGTGACAGCTGTAGTTTGCACTGAAAGGGACCTTTAAAGATCAACTAGTCCAACCCCTGTGCAAGAGGCAGGGACTTCTTCAACTAAATTGAGTTGCTTGGAACCTCATCCAGCCTGACCTTGGATGATTCCAGGCTGGGAGATCTACCAGCAATCTGGGAAACCTACTCTAGTATTTTGCTAGTCTCATGAAAAATGTCTAAATCTATCCTTGTTGAGTTTAAAAAATATTACCTGTTGTCCTATTGCAACACACATTACTAAAATGTTTGTTCCCATCTTTCTTAAAAGCCCCCTTTAAGTACTGAAAGGTCACAATGATGTCTCCCTGGAGCCTTCTCTTCTCCAGGCTGAACAACCCCAACTCCTTCAGCCTGCCCTCATAGGAGAGGTGCTCCAGCACCCTGATCATCTTGGTGGCCTCCTCCTAACCTGTTCCAACTGGTGCATGTGTTTGCTCTACTGAGGACCCAGAGGTGAAGGCAGTACTCACCTCCCTTGACCTGCTGGTCACACTTCTTTTGATGCAGCCCATGATACAGTTGGCCTTTTGGGTTGTGAGGGCACACTCCCAGCTTGTGCCAGGCTTTTCATTCAACAGCACCCCCAAACCCTTCTCTACAAGGCTGCTCTCAAGTGTGTCATAGCCCAACCTGTATTGATACTGGGTATTGCCACGTGCCCCATGGAGGAGTTTTCACTTGGTTTGGTTAAACCTCATGAAGTTCACACAGAATGACTTTTTAGATTTGTCCAGGTCCCTCTGGTTGCTGTCCCTTTCCTTGGGCATAAGAGCCACACTACGCAGCTTGGTGTCATTTGGGAACTTGCTGAGCATGCACTTGAACTCCCTCTCTGTCACCGATGAAGATAGTAAACTGGACACCACTTGTCACTGATCTCCCTCTGGACATTGAGGAGAGCTAGTTAAATCCATGATAAGTTTAGCTAACCTGGTCTTAAAATTACTGCCTGCAACAGAACCTGGAGTAGAATGTACAGACAATGTGTTATGATGGCAGGTTAGACAAACTCAATGCTATTTCCATATGCTTTCCAGTGCCTCCATGTCCTCTGCCTCCCTCCTGATGTAGTTGTGCTGCCTGGTGGTTCTGTGTGCAGCTGCTATCACTTTTCTTGATCTTCTCTGTGCATGTGTGTATACCCTCTAAAGGTACTGTGGGAGCTAGTATGCTGCAGTCTTGAAAGTTGGGACAACACGTAGGTTTATTTTGGAGTTGAGGAATAAGGGATTTATTTAGTCAAGAGGGTTATCTTTGAAAGATCAACCACATAAATTTGTTGCCTATTCATAGAAGCAGTTGGACAGCAAGAGCCCAACTTTTTTTGTGCTTGCTTGAACACTTCTGAGTTCTGTGAGTTTGGGCTGTCTGGCCCCTGTTACAAATGAAAGCTTGGCAGGGTTGTTCGCATTAATAAAGGGTTATGGGATCAGCCCTGTAGTGCACTGACACAGAGGTACATGCAGCCTGGCTCTTGGGGCTGCTGCTGGCTATAGCAGTAGGGAATTCTTGGGGCTCAAAAGCGGGAGAACAGGCTGAGTGCTGCCTGTAGTGGAAAGACAGGTCTGGCTGAGTACCTGAGATTTGGTGCAGGAGGAGGCTGGTGCTGGGGTGAGGCTGATGGAGACTGGGAGAGGGCAATGTGAGGCCACTGCTTAATCTTGTTCAGCTCTTAGGGATGCATCAGCTAAACTGGGCTTGTTCATTTTGTAAACTATTAAAGAAGTTGTCTTCAGGGTATTTATTTCAGGCAATTCTAGTGAAGTAATCCTTTAATTCCTCAGAGTAAATGCTGATGAGGATTTACTGTGGCCTAAGTGGTGTGGAGGTCACTGTGTGAGTGGTTATAGAGGTACTTGAGTGCAGTGTGCCTGCTGTCCCCTGGGACTGGGTGGTGGGAGCTGCAGGGTGTCCTGTCCCCCCACCCCCAGCTCCTCTGTGTGGGTGTTGATGTCCATGGGTGGGTGCCATGCTTGGGAATGCTTGTGTTTCTGAGCCTGGAGGAGGAGGCTGGTTCTGCTTCAACTTTGGCTGAACCCACTCCTTCTCTAAATGTTTTGTTGTTTTTTTTTCCTCTTGTGCATGCTGCTCAGCCTTCTCTGCCTTGATCTTTTTCTTGGTCCTCCCAAATAGTGAGAGAAGCCCTAGATGACACCATGCCCTGGTGCATATACTTCAGTGTTGTTTCCTCTGTATGTGTTATTTTGCCCACAAAAGCATAATGATTTTTCACTGTTTAGACTGAATGATTTCTTCACTTTGTGCAAAGAGTGTTCTGCTGCTTAGGAGGCCAGGAGAAGGCTTTTGTTCTTCCACTTCAAGATGAATTAGCTAGGTTTACAAGTCAGGAATTATTTATGCTCATTTTGGTACTGTGGGAGCAAGCCAAAAGAAACCAAAGGGGAGTTGCAGTCTGCTTTAGGCGAAGGAACTGGGACTTGAGTATTTTGTCCAACTCCCCTTCCCAAGGGAACTGGTTTCCTGGGAACAAAAGGGCAGAGGTGTCGAGGCTGTGTTGCAGGGAAGCAATGTGAGTAAATTTTATGCCAGTATTTCATGTGCTAAGCTGAATGGTTACAGAATGTCATATGGCATTGAGACCGATGAGCTATGTTATGAAAAGGAAATGATAGCCTGCAGTGGGAGAAAATGTAGGTGCAGTAAGTAGCTTATTTGCTCTGGAAATTCCTTTGCTCGTGGAAAATTTCTTAGTGGCCAGAGCATGGCTGTGGTCTGAGCAGGTGCTCCTCGTCTCTGCCTGTCACCATGCTACTCTGACTCCCTTCTGCAAGATGTTTGTCCTAATTGTTGCAGCATTGTTATGCAAAAATCTGATATTACAGTCTTGTTCTTGAATAATAATCAAGCATGAAAGTATTGGAAAAGCAGAGTCAGATAGAAACCTGAGGCTTGTAGCAACTTTTCTGCTTTTTTCTTGAAATAAAGTATACTAGAAGGCACTTGAAACCTCAAATTGGCTAGTAGAGCACTCTAATTTTCAAATGTACTGTCCTTTATATATAGCTAAAACACAGTTTTTGCAGTATTTCTAATTAGGTGCTGAGTAATTGTAGTCCCTGACAGGCTCCATAGTTGAAAAATGCTGTTTTATTTTAATATTAGAAGCTCAAAGTTATTGAAAGCAGCTACTCTTCAGTTTAGAAATAGTTCAGTACTTTGATCTGGAAAATAACAATGTCTCATTATGGGGGGGGCAGGAAATATTTTGATATAAAAAATAAAGTAAGAAGTTTCAAGATTATGAAGGAGCAGCAGTTGCCCTTCAAGTTTTTAAAAAATAGAATATTTCAGGTGTGCCTTAAGCTGACATGTCATTGTGTTTATAGAGCTTATGATGTGACTTAGTATGATGATGTGTTTTATTTAATATTATTGTTGATGTCATGAAATAACATCAATAATAAATGTAAAATTAGGTTTTATTTTAAAGTATTCTTCAACATGGAATAAAACCACCATTGGATATTGTTCTGAAAAAACAGTGCAAGTTCAAGCACTTTGAATGACACAGGACACTGAATATGTGGCTGTTCCTGCAGCCTGCAAATATCAGTGTGGCATTGGAAATAAGTCAAGGCTGTTTACACTTCATAGCCTTAGCAAAGGGTAAAGCTTAGCCTTGTGGGAATCATTGGCGTGTTTCCTACTGACTCAGGGAGGCCAGGATTTTGGCTGTAGCTCTGGGAGCCTTGTGGAAGAGGGTGCCCAGGAGTCCCCAGTTCTATGGGCCTTGGGTTGTGCTGTACTGTGGGCAGTCATGGGCAAAGCCTGGAGGCTGCCAGGGGTACTGAGGAATGCACTGCAGAGCAGCAAACCCTGCTGTGATGCCCTCTCTTCTTTGAGCAGCTGTTATCCTAATAAACAAGCTTCACGTGTAACACTGACAGGCATGAGAAATTCAGCTTGGTCAGCCTGGAACTGCAATACTGATTATATTTTTAACAGAGATGTCATCTTTCTGACTATTTGAGGTCTAAATGCAGACCTTTGAAAGGGAGGACAAGTTAATGTAAAGGCCCGTATGTAGCAACCTCACTTTCCATTTACCCTGTTCAAATCAAAGCATTGGGATACTAGACCCTATTCAGAGCTTGATTATTGGGAAGTCTTTATTTAAGCACTTTAAGTTTTAAGCTATTGCCTGTTAAACTGAATTTCCTTTTTCTGGTAATTAATCAGTAGCAGATTATATCTTGGAGTGAGGAGAGAAGGAAAAACACCAAGGGCAGTGAAATTACAGCTAAGACTGTCATGGAATAGTTTGTGTTGGAAGGGACCTTTAAAGGTCATCTAGTCCTATCCCCTTGCAATCAGCATAGACATCTTCAACTAGACCAGGCTGCTCAGAGCCTTGTCTAGTGTCACCTTGGATGTTTCCAGGGATGGGGCATCTATCACCTCTCTGGCCAACCTGTTCCATGCCTCACCATCCATGTAAAAATTTCTTCTCTACGTCTGGTCTAAATCTACCCTCTTACAGTTCAAAACCATTACCTCTTGTCCTACTGCAACAGGTACATTAGCATGCCAGCCTTCTTGCTCATGGACATGTTCAGTCTAGTACTGGATAGTCTTCAAGAGTTGGTTCCACAGAGTTCTTGTGTAGTTACCTCCATTTTTGCACAGGAGAAACAGTCAGACAAATTAAGTGACATGCCCAATGTCACACAGGAAAAACAGAGAAAAACAAGCATTTTTATGTCCTCCTGTGATGCTTTTGCCTTCTGGCCATTCTGCCTTGTTTTAGGGAGAAACCACAGCTTGTCTTTCTCACATCTGTTGCTGAGACAGACGTTTTTCAACACATCTCGTGGGAGCAAACTGGATAGACAACATCATTCCATGTAGTTATTTTGCCAATGGCCTTAACTGCTGCCATTTATTACAAGGCCTTTTGTAAACTTTGATTGTCATGAATGACTTTTCCTCCTTCACTGCTAGTTGTTTGCCTAACAAGCAGAAAGAAATGAGCACAACTATTCCTGTTAGGTAGAGAAACAAATCTTGAAGCTAAATCTTGAAACTAGAAGGTGTGATGGTTGCAGACTTTATAACTCTTAGGATATTTATTAAGGTGGGCAACATTACTAATGTAAGCTGTGCTACAGCTGCTATTTATGGTCATTACTTCTGTGTGATATACATCTCAGATTTGGTCTGGTCTCTCCACTATGCTCATGTCCAAATCAGTCCTGATGACAAATCAGAACAGCTGTAGTGCTAATATTGTTTCTTTTCCAGGGTTTCTGTCTCCCACTGCATTAAGTATTTGCAGGGCTGGTGTCATTGACAAATACAATACAACAAATACTGTATTTGTACAAATACAACAGGAGGCAAGCATTTCCTCTCTGTGAGGAGATGCTTGCCTGTAAACACAGTTGCTGTTCCAGAGTCTTTCCACACCTTCTTTCCCAAGGTTCAGCCTCACCCCACTACGCAGGTCTACTTGTTTACTCAGGACAGATGAAGGTCAAATATCATAAGCTTTTTTGGTAAACAAATAGTTCATGCATGCAGTGGCACCTGAGTGTTCAGAAATGTTTACCTGTTGCATCTCTCATATTTACAAGTTGACTGATTTCCATTATACATGTAGTTCTATATAACAAAGGAAGACTTCTATTATGGAAAAGAATACTTTTTAGCTAATTTGTTTATCTGCACTCTAAGTGAAAAAATTAATATACCACAAGTTTATTGTGTTTTTTTAAATGCCATATTTGGAACTTTTTATATTTTCCTCTATAAAATGCTACAGGTGTCTTTGATACCTTCATTATCCATTTAATAGACTACAGGCATGTTATTCATTACTGTGTTTTCTGGCTACTTATCAGCCTTTTTCTCAAGTTCTGAACATGTTGTCCTGTTATAATAGTTGGGCTTTGTCCTTAAAAGATTTGTATAGCATTGTATTAGTTATTTTTTTCTGAGTATAAATAAAAGGAGCATGAATAACACTTTCCCAAGTTACAGAGCAGTTATGAGGATTACTGTGTGTAAAATGCATTTGTACTTTTAACTGAGAAAGCTATAAAAGGGCACCACACTGAGTAACTTGATGAGTCAGACCTGGTAAAATAGTAGGGAAAAACACAGACCCTCTGTAGAGATAAAAGAAGCTTATAATAGGAAGGTGTTCAGTGGGGATATCCCTGCCTTTATGCCAAACTATAGAATTTCCTGCCTCACTGAGGAGATGTGTGGACAATCTACTACTGTCTAACTATCAGGAGAAAAAGGGAATCGTAGATCAATTTGTGAGCCTGCAGTGAAGGTGACACAGTCAAGTGCAAGGTAAAAGTAGCTGTTGACATAGGTCAGTGCTGTTGGAATTTGTCTGAGGAATCGGGGGTGGAAAAGTCAGGCCAAATAGCAAGTGAAAGCTCGTTGCTGGTTCTTCTGTATCTTAAATGCCTTTAAACCTGAGTCGGAGTTTTGGTTTCAGTCACCGCGGTGGCTCCTGGTGCTGTGTGGCAGAATGGCAGGTATGTAGCCTGGTTGCTTTGTACAAGGTACTGCAGAAAGGTCAGAGCAGAGGGAAGTAGGAGGGACAGCTGAGCATCTTTTATTTACAAAGTTGCCTATTGGAGGAAGTAGGGGGAGAGCCATGGAAAAAAAGTGGGATGTGGAAAAATGGAAACTAAGAAAGGAAACCACAAAATAGAAAGGCTGCTTCTAATAATTGTCTTAATAATTGGAGCTTCCCAGTAGAAGGTGAAAAGGTAATCACTGGGAGCTGTTGTCCCAAAATCAATACACCAACACCAGGAAATTGCCTACTCTGCTTCTTAAAAATGCAATCAGAAGTAATTTTGCACAATAGAAACACTCCAAAGCATGTGTGTACTTTCAGTGCCTTTGGTACTTAGACAGTATTCATTTGGATCCACAGGAGATGGTAAATCCAAAATAAATGCCCAGCCAACTGTACGGAAGATTGAATAAACAGAAGGGTGCTAGCTAAACTCTGGCTGGTGTATGGAATTAGGCAAAATGACCCTCCATACTGATGCCTGTGGGTACAACAATGGAAGTATTCAGGTCCATCTGTAGTCTGGTTAAGAGCGAGAATTAATCTGTACAGAGCCAAGAACTGTACAGACCTTCACATCATCTTCACATGCATGTGCATGAAAACATGTGTGCTGTGACCGTGACTCTAGGCTGTGTCCTTTCTGCAGCTTCCCTTTGTACACTCTTTTCTTTGGGGGGAAATATGTTGCTCTGAGACAGTGTTTTATGAGACTAACAGTGCATGACACTTAATATGCAGAAAGGAATGTAGTCAAGACCTACATTCCATTTAGATGGAATAAATGCAATTGAGTTCTCAGCTGACAGATACAGTTGACAACAAATCTGATTCAGCATTATCTGAAGAAAAAACTTAGCCATACTTATTTAAGGAGTTTAATTTTAGGAGGTGCTTGTCTAAACAAAAAGTATTTTTTTTAAAAATCTTAAATACTGGTTTTGATTCCATTGTTACAGGATTTAACATTTTTCTTTATTTTTTATTTTTAGAAGACTAATCAGTTGTAGTCTTGCAACCCTCCTTACGAGGGGTTATTTTGTATTATTACTCTTTTACAATAATTTACTATTTTGCCTTTGAATATTAATTTCATTTATAGAAAGAATTAATTCTGATCCTTTCTGGCAGAAAAACTTCCTTGTGAAAATGTTGAAACAAGACCTTAAAACCACTGGTTACTGCAAAGTTTTGAAATGGATGTACAAACTGCTTTTAATTTTGGCAATTGAACTAACTTTCAAGTTTGCATCATAGAATGGTTTGAATTGGAAGGGACCTTAAGGACCATGCAGTTTCAATCCCCACCCCTGCTGGGAAGGGACACTTTCCAGTAGATAAGGTTGCTCAGAGTCCTGTCTAACCTGACCTTGAATGCTTCTGGGAATGGGGCATCCATCACTTCTCTGGGCAACCTGTTCCAGTGCTTCACTACCCTCATAGAGAAGAATTTCTTCCTTGTATCCAATGTAAACCTACCATCTTTCACTTTAAAACTGTTCCCCTGACGCAGACCTGAGGGGGAAAAACGGGACGGACCACTCCACACGAAACGCGGGATAAGGTGAAATGGCCGTTTATTAGACAGAGTAAAAGGGTTTTATAGGGGCTGGCTAGAAGGAGCTAGAAACTAGGCATAGTTCGGGGAGGAGATTAACAGGTCTGTGCCAATAAAGGGAAAAGAGGAATGGGCTACAACAAATAAGGAGAGGTATA
>JAWWEE010000162.1:23556570-23610947 GCA_035221455.1 Xenops minutus | reverse complement strand
ATGACTGCACATAACTGCCCCCCCCGCCCCTCAAGAAATAGTAATTGTTTTGTTGGTAACCGGTATTTAACTGAACATACTAGATGATTTCTTTTCAGTCTGCTGTTCTCAGCACTTCTGAAAACTGATTTTTGGGCTGAAAACTCTTGGCCTTAAAGAAAGAAAATTTCTTTGTAGTATTCCCATGAGTGTAAAACTGAATATTGGAATCTAGCCCACTTGATTCCTAAGATGGTGTGGGGGAAAGACACCCAAGATGGCTTCTGTTTGGAAAAGTAAATGGATATTTGACCATGAATCTGTCAGGCATGGCCAAGCTCTAGACATTGTTCACAACAGGGTATGAAATGCCACCTAGTAAAGGTCTGAGGAACCGTGATTTTAATCTCAAAAACTAATAGAGGGAGAGTGGGGGATGAGAAGCCAGTGAATAGTGTATGTGTTTGAGGAAGCAACCAGAGTGAAAGACTATGGTGTTGCATGAATGCTAAGGCCTTTAAAGAATAATAAAGTATTTGAGCATTGGAAAGCATAGTCAAACACTTTTACTGAAGACATGACCCCCATATGGTGCTAGTTACAGGTTAGGTGACCCAGGGGTGTGTGCCTGAGGTGACCTGACGGTGTGCCTTGTGTATGCTTGTGTGCCTGTACTTGGGTGGTCATGTTGGTGTAACTGAATATCTAGTGACAAAAAGAACAGCGTGCTCTGAAACAGCCCAGGCAACTGCTTAGCTTACAAAGGCACTTGAGATAAAACCCCCCAGGGTTTAAGTGTAAAATTTTCCATCATGGACAAACTTCCTTTCAAACTCCTAAGAACAAGGCTTTTAAATCCACAGCCTACAATCTATTTGTCAGAAAAAGTTGAATTGGGAGTCTACTTCTGAAAACTGACAAAGTCAGCCAAGGTGTTATTTTGCAGTTTACCAATGCCTCAGGTAGCTATTTATATGAGCCAGTTTAGGAAACAATGCACTGTGTGTCAGTCAAAGCACAAAGTTCATTTCTGGTCACTCTTGTAGTTTTGTTTTCCTCAAGGTAATAGCTCATTTACTTAAGGAGGCACTTGCATTAAAGGCTTCACCCTACATACGGAAACTTTAGCTTGCTTTGAGGAAAACGATATCATTGTTTAACAACAGCATTGAAGTATTTCGCCACACACAAAACCCCCAGGGACAGTTAAGCACAATACAGGTGTGGACTGACAATCTGCAGAAACTTGCAAATGCATGTGATGAGAAGTTAGCCACTGGATGGTTGAATTCGCAGTTGAATTGGTCATCACTGTATTTAAACAAGGAAAAAGATGAAAATGTGGTAACATTGTTTTTCTTCCAGCTGTGTTGTATAACCATGGGCAATGGCCAGCAGTGCAAGGAAAGCTATGGCTGTGCTGCAGGCTGCTGGTGGCTGTGTCTCTGTAGGGGTCGTGGCTTGTAGGATCCAACCGTGATCCAATGCATCTTAGTGTCTCAGTGGCATTTCCAAGTGACAAATTTCATGTTTTAAGAAAGGTTAAAAAGGCAATTCTTCTCCTATCTTAGCCTAGGTGTTATATGGCCAATTAAGCCCCTGGAAATTAAAGAGGACTGTATGGTTGAAGTCCATGGCTTCAGCTTGAAACCCATTGAAGACAGCTTAAGTCCTTTGTCCAGCATCACCTGGCTGATTGTAAGGTATTTGGAGACCCTTTAAATTCTCAGGGAAGGGCTTCAGATAATATTTGGGGAGTACAGACTTGTAAGTAGGATGACAATAGATGCTTCTAAAGGTTGTATTACTTTTGAAACTATTACCTTAAATTGTCAGTTGCTCCTGCTTCCACCTCTGTTCAGTGGGAAGAAACAGGTTTATTTAACTTTAAAGCTCATCCTCTAGCAAACCCCCCGGTGTTCTTATTCTGATGATTCAAAGGTATACAGAAGAAACCAGAAAATTACTGATTATGACAGGAATGAATAAGCTTTCTAATTTCTTTAAGCA
Source organism: Xenops minutus (assembly GCA_035221455.1). Taxonomy (NCBI): domain Eukaryota; kingdom Metazoa; phylum Chordata; class Aves; order Passeriformes; family Furnariidae; genus Xenops; species Xenops minutus. The sequence continues at coordinate 23,608,958 of JAWWEE010000162.1, read as the reverse complement.
TTTCTGTCTCCATCCTGTAAATATGAGGATTTTACCACTGAGACATTAAAATGTATTTCAGAATAAAAAGAAAAAACACACAAATGCAATAGAAACTACTACAGTTTAAAACATGAAAATCTTAAGTAGGCCACTGAAGGAGGGCAAGGGAAGAATCAAAATATGCCAGTGGCATTAACAAATTTTCAGACTAATCTATCTTCCTTCCAAAGTTCAGGACCTTACTAGGAAAGATGACAAAATATGTTTAACATGAATTGAATTGCAAACTGTAAAAGTCAGAGTACTTATTCATCTGTGAGCAAGTAACTTTGTTCCTCCTAGCTAGAGTATTAAATAATCATCTTCTACTTCACAATCAAGTAATCACTCTCAAGAAGTGGCAGGTGCAACGGAATACAAAAATTGCAAAAGGGGGTTATACAAAGTAGCAGCTGTTGATTTAGTTATGCAATATCTGAAAACAAGTATTGATTTGGGAGGGGAGGAAGATGATGGGAACTGTTTAAATACTTTATCATGTCTTAGTGTTTGTACACACTCACTGTCCTGATGATTCAATTCCCCATGGCTTTTTTGCTCCTTTATAACTAAAATAAAAAGCGTTGATATTGGTATATTGTAACATGAGTATGTAATGCTGTTTAGTCTCAAATGTATGGCAGGCAAATTCTGTCAGTGCTTGCACTGTGGCTGGATGTTAGGTGAAGATCAAAGACTGAATGTGGCAAAGAAGTATTGCTGTTGGCAAAATACCACAGAATGCTTTAGTTTGTGACACCTGCAAACTGGCCTACCTCTTGCTTTGAAAGATTTTGAACTGTTTATTTTAATGGTGGTGACTGTGCTTCTTTCAGTCTTGCAAGCCATGTGAGCTCTGGGAAAGTAAATTAAAAGTTCTGTATTTGAACTGTCATCGTAACTTAGGTTTTTGTTTTGTTTTAACCTACACCTTCAAAGGAAGGAAATACCAGAAGCCTTGCAATATAATATGCATAGCTGACCTTTTGAGTTCCGGATTGCATCAGGAAGGAGGAAAGTACTTCGAGGTACAAAAGCAGAAGGTTAAAACAAGGTTTAATAATTCCAGCACTGAGTCACTGGAAACAATAAATACTGCAGAGATAATTGTCTAGTGTTGCAAGTAAAGATGCAAGAAAAATGCATATATATCCTGAGCCATTAAGATGTTAGAGCAGTGTTTTCAGCATCACTGTAACTTTTTTGGTTGTGTTGAACTGTGAAGTTGAGTACCACAGATGTAAATGCCACATGTAACAAAATACATAAAACAAGAGAAAGAAATTAAAGCCAAATGGCATAATTCAAAGCCATTAAACAAGCATCAAACACAGCTACAGCATTCACACAACATTGACTGTGTCTGAATCACTGGCATGCACTAATTCTGATAAGCAATTTAGCAGCATTTCCTCTATCCTGGATAGCATAAAGGGTAATACATGAAGTGATTGCCCCTGGGTTTGTAAGTTGCATATGAAAAGCAGGAATTTCTGTCCTCTTTTTTCTTCATTTTTTCTTTTTTTTTTTGAACAGTAGGAACAAAATCCTAATTATTTTTTAATTTATGTTTGTGGCAAAATTCCTAGTGATATTTTCACTACTATGCCAAAATAGTAATGACTCATGATCCAGCAAGTGTGAGGCCTGTTGTGCTGCCACTACAATAATACAGAATAAGAGACAGCTGCTGTCCCCAGAGAACTTGCCATCTAAACGGAGTATGAAATGGATGGTTCGCTGAAGTAATTTCATTTAACTCATATCTCTATAGTGAGGAACTGTGAGTCTCCAGAATCTCATAAAGTAGAGAGAGACAAAAAAATACTCCAAATCTTCACTGAGAAACTTTGAAGTAAAGACACCAGCAGCAGACTGGGAATTAACATTGTCTGGTTGGGTCAGCTCTGAGCTGCGCTTGTGTCCCTCTCTCCTTACAGCCACAGAAGAACCAAAGGGGAATGCTGGGTGTGGACTCCAGATGCCTGTTTGGCCAAACACTTGATTTTTCTGGGGCATGTTCAGTGAGTGAGTTGTAAATTTAATTGTGCATGTGCAACTTGCTGAGATGACTGTCAGAGCTGATTTTCTTGCAAGAAGCACTGCCTGTGCTGCCACATTGTCTGGTGGTGTCTGTGGTGACAGGTGCTTGGGGTGAAAAGGAGAGTGGTCCCAGCAAAGGGTTGTGCAGGAGCATTACTGGAGTTACCTGGCGCTTGGACTTTGGCCCCCTAACTACAGGACTCTTTCATGCCCCAGTTTTTCCCAGCTCTTCCTTTTGAGTTGTTCCTTCCCTTTCGGTAGATATCACAGTCAGAAGCATTCCTGCAATGTCTTGGAACACTACAATGTGGCACTGAAGGATTAGAAAAGACCTGTCACTGTTGGATGGGGTTGACTAGGATTCCATGGGGTTTCTGCTTGTCTTGCAGCTGGAGCACAGAATCTAGGCTCGTGTTTCCTCTGAGTAGAGTAAAACAACGTGTCTTATGCCTTCTGATTGCTAAGCAGAGGAGAAAAAATGATAAACACAATAAATGATATTTGAAACTTTCTCTGTGTGAGCTCTTGCCAGAAGGGGAGAGATGTCTTACAGAAGCAGACACACTGAGGTGTTCTGTTCAGTTTCCTCCCACTTTTACATGCTGTGTTGGAGAGCAGGCTGCAAGGCCACCCACCAGGAGCTTTTCACCCTAAACCTGAAACAGGTTAGATGCCTGATCACTGAAATTGCAAAAAAGATGCATACTTTTATCCAGTACATTTTAAAATGAGGTTCAAACCTGCTGCTTAAACTATCTTCCAGCACCTGTTTTCCATTCATTTGTGCCCTATGCAAGTGCTTTGTTTCAAAATTTGTTTGCTGCTTTGTGTTGGTCTTTAATGCAAGAAGTTAGTTATTTACCTTGGGCACAAAGTTTTTTTTTTTTTTTCCCTGTCCCTTCATAGCTTTAAATTCCAGTAGCCTGTTGTACCCAAAGCATTGTTGCTTCATGGCAGAGAAGACACTGCTCCTTTTGCACAAGTGACAAACCATGCTCTCTCTTTGTACTTGTGTAGTTTCAATCTTATCTAAAAGCAAACTCTGAAAATACATAGTAGTTGCAAAAGGCTGTTATACGGCATTAAGATGTCAGTTGCTAAGCTGTTATTTTTAAATAGCGGTTTTTTTTCTACTTATAAATCATGTTGGGAGGGTTGTGGGTTTTTTTCCCATCTTTATGGTCCAGAGCCCTTGAGGTTTTTCAGGCACTCCAAAATGCTGTTGTGAACAGCATTCAAGTGATGAAATAACTATTTTCATACGTCATGATGCTCACAGGTGCATTAATACTGCACTGAAATGAGAGCTTGCGGAATGTTGGTAACACGCAGGCAGCAAACCGTGAAACTGATCCTCAGTAAGATTCTATCAGAAGCCTTTCCTTTATGGAAAACTAAAATTTTAGCATTTGGCTACTCTTTCTTTACAGTAGCTTTATGCAGCTTAGTCTGGAAAATTACTCCAGACCTTGTTACCATCCCTCAGGTACTCCTTCATATGCAGTTCCCTTTATGTGCTTTTCTGCAAAGATAAGCACATATATAGCATCTTCCAAGTGCCCCTTCCCACAGCCAAGGTGCTGCTTCTTTGGATTCGAAGGCATGTATGAGGTTGGCTGTAGCATTAGATGTCATCTGTGGTCAGTGTCAGCCACTATTTCACTGGCAGGGGTGGAAGCATGGGCTGCTGGGCCTCCACCTGAGAAAATCTGAGGATGATGTGTAAAATACTTTTAGAGCTAAAACAAACTTACTCCAACTGCTCAGTCCAAACTTTAGCTCCTGTAGCCTTTTTTGATATGGCAACATATATATCTTTGTTTCTTGTAATGGTTCCCCTAATTGATTTTTACGTCCAGCTGGATGGGCAGCATATTGTGTTTATTCTGTATTTGCAGTGTGAGCTGTGGCATGTAGTTAACCACTTACAGGATATCTTTGTTTCACTGATGCTGTGAATGTCAGTAACTACATAGTTAGTGCTGAAATTTGTTTTTACTGCAAATTAGCTGCTTCCTGCAGCATGAACCGCAATGTTAAGTATTTTGGTGGGGTTTTTTTAGCTCTCTTGCAGGTGTGTTGAATAATGGAAAGTGGTTTTAACAGCTGGACCTCTTCTCTCAATTTCATCTGTTTTCTTGTCACTTTCAGACAAATGAAAGTTTCTCAAGGTGCCAAACACTCAAGTAACTTTTGTTTGAGGGAAACAATAGCAAATACTATTATAAAAATGTCATTACTTTGATAAACTTATGTATTTTTAGACTGCTTAGAAGAGATTTTTTTCAAATATTTAGAAATCCCACAGCAGTCCTCCAATGAAAAATATTCATGATCTTTGGCTTGTTACAGGTGAAAGAATTGTACTCACTACTTGTGCAGATCCCACAGCAATCCTCCAATGAAAAATATTCATGATCTTTGGCTTGTTACAGGTGAAAGAATTGTGCTTACTTCTTGTGCTATAGGATCTTGTTTGCTTGTTATTTTTCATATCGGGGCTTCCTGCTAGGATATCTTGACGATTAGCCCAGCAGACATACTGTTGAAAAAAACCCAGTTCATTTTTTTTTTTCTTAACGTTATGCTGCTGTTATATTTCACAGAAAAAGAAGCAGAGAAGTCACACTAGCATTGAGCCTCACACTAATGTCAGTGTTTGACTGTGACAGGTGAACCAGAATTCTGAAAGACAGTGTCTTAAGATCCAATACGTCTCTCTGGACTAGGGCAGGTGGATTTAGTTTAACAGTTAGTGCTGTCTTTTTTCTGATAAATAAAATGAAATTCAGACTTTAAAACCAGCTAAAGGAAATATAATGCTTCTTTTGGATGAAACATTTTGTGCAATTTTCAAGACCCCAAGTAATCACATCCTAAAAGGGAAAAGATTGAACAAAATCCACTAACTGCACAGCAAGTCCTGTTGCAAAGTTGCAGTCCTAACATATTTGGTCTCTCCAGGCTGGCTTCTGGAGCTGAAATTGTCCTCATCCTGCATCATGTGGTGAGCAGAATTTCTGGCAGAGATATGGTTATCTCTTAATGGTGAATTTCCTTGGATTGTAAAATTAAGCACAACTTTGTATTCACATAAGCTCAATTTATCTAAACTTGATATTGCAGAGGACAACTAGCACGGCTGGGTGCAGCTGGATGTTGCAGCCACTGAGATAAAATAGTGTTTTTCTGTTCTTTCAAGGAAATTTATTACTTAAAATGTTTGGGAATACTAGCATTTAGTAATAAGATGGTCTCCTTATTAAATGCACAAGACTCTTCCATGAACAGAGGGGACCTGAATCTTGCCTTGTCAATTTTGTGATATTGCTCCCCACCTTTACTGAAGGTTATTGCTGTCTCAGTCAAGGTAGCAGACAGTAATACAGCCCATGCTGTAGCCTATCCATTACCAAATCCACTGTCTTAACAGAAAGCTCTGTTCTCCAGCAGTTAAAGCACAGGGGCAGGACTGAGGCTCAGGCAGTAATTTTGAAACCACTGTAGGTAGTTGCTGGGATTTAACTGCTTTGGCAGGACACACAAGCAACTTCTCTTCACCAGGCAGGCTCTTGGGTGTAGAAGTGCTGACTTAAAAGGTTAGGTATGACCTAGGGTGTTTAGCTGAAAATTATTTCATTAATGTTTCTTAGATTCAACTTGAAAATGGAGAATGGTGTGAGGGACCAGGGAAGAAACCTGACAATTCATGTAATCTCTAGTAGGGAATACCTGAACAGAATTTCCTGGTTTATTACTATGTCTTTTTGACAGTTTTTTCTTGCTCTCCTTTATTGAATTTGAGACATTTAAATTAAAAAGTTAAATTCTGAAATGTTTTGCTTTTAGTATTCTATTTTCTGACATTCAGTTATCCCCTCTTACTATGGGGAGACTATGACCAGGAATTCTTATAAAATGCTCTGGTGAAACATGGGAGCAAGGAGACAGCAGGTCAAGGCGTTCACATTTCTTTTGACCGTTCTTGCCCAGCAATGCCTTTCTGCTGCTGTTTTCAGAACTGAAACAGTGGTTCGTCAGAGTGAACTTGTGGAGGGGGAAGCATGTCTGAGGCCAGGCAGGGCCAAGGGAAGCTCTGTTTTATCCAGAGCTGAGCAGGACATTGGGGGTGTTCTGAATTTGTAATGATGGTTTTATTTGTCAAGCCCTGTGCTTATGAACATGCAAGCTATACAAGTGTTGGTAGTAGAAATGTAGTGTTAAAGACATTATTTTTGTCACCAAATACTGTCTCCTACAAAATGTATTAGTTCTTTTCACTACATCCATATAATTAGTTCAGTCTGTTAAACCAGCTTATTTCATCTAATACTTTCTTCTGCATTTGCTGACAGTACAGTTACAAAAAAAAATGACAAACCAGCTGAAAAAAAAAATGCAAATGCATTTGTTTTCTATTTCTCCTACAATGGCAGTTTGCCAGAGATGACATGCTTCAGTAAATGTCACTAACTATTATGTATTTAGGACTTAATTATGCCTTTAAGGCACTGGCCCTTTTAGGGAAGGGTAGATAACATTGCTTCCCTGAGAGCTTTGAGCCATGCTCTGCCTGAGAAAACATGACTGCTGGTAGCATGGTGGGAAATGAAAATGCAAGTTGATCATCTATTCGAGATGATAGAGCATATGTTCTTGCCCACACCTCTTAGCTCTGCTGATGGATGAGTTATCTCACTGCTCTGGGCATTAAATAAGTCTCTGTCAAAGCTGTGTCTGCACTCGTAGCCCCAAATGCTCTCTGTCCTGTTATCTAAAGCTTGTCACGGGGAGGTGACTTTCAGGCTATAAAGCGTAAGAGCCTAAGCACTTCTGTTGTTTTGTACACTAAAACACAGTGTGAATGGTTAATTAGAAAATAAGAGAGTCACTTTGCAGGCTTTTTGTCCTACTAATACTGCGAGCTAGAAGGACCAGAGGGGTGAGAGTCTAGACTGGGATCTTGTTGATCTCTAAAGAGGCTGTTGACCCAAGATACACAATTACTGCCAGCTTCTAGTTCTTAACTTCTTGAAAATAATGTGTTTCATAGCATATTTATAAACGTCAGAATATATTCAGAGGCAACTCATGGGAACACAGCTAAATCAGGATTATACTGCACTGTGGAAGTATGTAGGATGTAGCTCTTGAATAATTTAATGCGTCTTTGCTCTATCAACTTTTTAGTGTATCCATTTTCCTTAGCATTTAGTCAACTCTCAAAGGTTCCCTTTCAAAACTCAAACTATTACAAAGTACTGCAGATGTGAGTCTAAGTGCTATCAGCAGTGCTGACTTTCCCAAGAGCTGTATCTCATGTCAGGTAATTTCATCTAGAGTTTTATCTCTTTAGACAGTAACTCATTGACAAAAGTAGTACCTCAGTTTAAAAATCTGCATGATCCAAATTACAAGAGCAACTGCCTAAGCTGGGCAACACTGTCAAAATTTGTTCTTCTAATGTTTCCTCATAGTTCACAAAATCATTCTGTGGAGTAACAGGTTGTAAATTCAAGAGCCTGAAAACTGCTTCTTCTCTGCCATAGCACTTTCCACCTCTAATGTGAGCTTTCTCCAACCCACTTCTGCTTTATGTCTTCTGCCCTGGAGAAGACCTTGAGTGAAGTTTTTAAAGAAATGAAAATGGCATCTGTTATTCATGGCACTTGCTTCCTGGCCACCAGTCAGTGATTCAACCTCTTCACTGATTTCTGGAAAAATCTTTTCTGAGTTTTTTTGAGTACTTAGCCCTGCTCTCCATACATTTATAAAACTAGAGATGATTGCAGCAAATCTTTTCATAATCTTTGCTATGTGCATAATCAAACACATCTGGGCTGAAATATTATAGCTTAGAAGAGAGTAAGTAACATATGCTCTAGTCTCAAGCAGTGTGTTGTGAACCAAAAATAGCAGAGCCTGAGCTCTAATAAGTAAAATAACAAGAGCTGCTGTTCATGTGGGTTGTTTGATTTTACCCTTGACTTCAACAGAGAAAATGTCCTAGAATCATTATATATCTCTTGCTGTAATATAAATAAAACACAAATGCATTCTAGCTTACTGTCATCAGTGATATTTATCTAAAGTACTGTTTACAATGGTATGTAATTTATTATAGAAATAATATTTAATTGCACTTAAATATTACTCACTGCATGCCTCTTCCCATTCTATTATAAATGCATCTTAGCATGCTCCCTGCTTGCAGCTGAAATAATAAATGATTTCATAACTTGAATTATTTGTGGGATACTGGAAATGGGTTTTCTGTCAGTACAGAGCAGTTTTATGAACTTGTTATGGTGTGGGTATTCATTGCTTCCTCTCCTCTGGTATAATAAGTCTCTGGACAATAGTGTCTAGTACTTAAACATTTGGAGAAGCTAATGTTAAATGAGAAGAATATAGAGGGTAGACATCAAGTGATGGTTTTGCCCAAGATTTTAGTTTTAGTGGTGCATATTTAATAATGCTTCACTAAATACCCTCAATACCCTCAAATGTGTACATTACATTTAGTCTTGTTCTTGTGTTGTAATTTCACTGCTATCAGTGCTTTTAAAGCACAGGGGTTTTTTTTATCTTAAAGTTTATCAGTATGAAATGCTGCAGTAGTCTTAATAATAAGAAAGTGAGACATCTGGTATAATGGTCCTCATGAAAAATATTTAAATTGTGCCACTTCTCACAAGAATTATCCTCGCAGTACTTACGTGAAACACAAGATAACACTAATGCTAAAGACTATCAATTTTCTAGATAGTAGGTGTCCTATGTAGTAATTTTACAGACTATTAAATGCTACATGATATCCTAATAACAAATCACTAGTCTCCTTCTTAAAATGCTGTTAAGAATACAATGTGAAATGCACAAACTTAACAAATTTCAGAGTTCAACAAGGTTATGGAACCTTTACTTGCTATGTTAGGAATGATCATGCCTTATACTTTCCATTTTCTAATTATTTGCTTTATTTTCCTCTTCCTATTTCTGCCTTATTCAATACTTTCTGTGAAAGATATTTTTTCTCTATCTTTCAGTGTGTGGTCACATGCATTATTAACTACTTGCTCTTCCAGCCCTCCCGTAAAAAACCCCACACATGTTAATGTATGCCTAAGACTTGTGTATGCGCTGTCATCAATTGTGGTATTGTGACAAGTATTAATGAATTCATCCTTAAATTGGATCTATTATGGGAGACAGTGTGTGCATGAGAGAGAAAAATGTCTGTCATTAGATATAAATACACTTCAGACGAGGCTATGAGATGCAAGGTTAGTACTATAAACTTCTCTGACATTGAGAAGTCGGTGAATTTTATTTTTTAAGTACTTGGTAAGTTAGGAAACTTTTTTAAATTGTAAGGTGAGTGCATGAGTACTTAGCACTTCTGCAATTCACTTTGTAGGTATTGGCGTTACTTGGTGTCTGTGGGTGTAGTTGATGCACAGGAAAACATGAAAGGCTGTTAAAGATTAAAGGCCTGTCAAAGGAAGTTAGAGGTGTTTCAGTGCTCAGTGAGTCTGCTCCTGGTGGGTTAATGCAGGGCCTGGATAACAAGCTGGGACTGGGTAAATGCTGTTACAGAGGCAGCACTGTCAGTGTGGTGCTGACATGCAGCTTGGGTGTACACACAAGCTTAGCTTCGCACTTAAAGCTGGCACACAGTGCAGGCAGAAACAGTCATGAGGTTAAGAACATGGTAGCAATTGTCCAAGCAGTGTTATCCTGTCAGCTGTTGACTCTTGAAAAATGTGCTAGACTGGTATTCTCTTGGATAGAGCTTCTGAAGTTAGAAACTTTCAGGAAATCCTACACTTGAAGGAGTCGGTTCTAGGAAGAAGTCAGTGCCAAGGTCTGCAGTGTAGACCTGTGTCATTTGAGCTAAGGGAGTAACTCAATTATAGAATAGGGTACTAAAAAAGGATGAAATGTGCTTTTGGCTTTGTGAGAAAGGATTAATTACTATTGTAACAACACATCATCAGTAGCGTAAAACTAACCTGTCTCACAATGGTCTAAACCCAGCTCACGTTCCCTATCAGTGGGTGAACAATCCAACGTTTGGTGAATTCTGCTTCGCAATGATAGGAAGAGCTGACATTGAAGGATCAAAAAGCGACGTCGCTATGAATGCTTGGCTGCCACAAGCCAGTTATCCCTGTGGTAACTTTTCTAACACTACCTGCTTAAAACCCAAAAAACCAGAAGGATTGTGAGGCCCCGCTTTCACGGTCTGTATTTGTACTGAAAATCAAGATGAAGCAAGCTTTTGCCCTTCTGCTTGGTTTAATTTACAGTTGTGTCACAGTGCAGGCTTCAGTAGGATTTCTGCTTCTGCCACTGTAACTTCCTCACTTGCTTACATCCCTTCCTGTGCCTTCAGCCTCCAGTACCTATCTGTGCCCCTTTTCTATGACTTTTCCCATGCCTTTTGTCAACATATCTGCATTTTCTTATGGTGCCTGTCATTCTCTCCAGACCTGTCTCTCTACCAAACTGCTCTGACATCTTTTCTCACTCATTACTTCTTGCGTGTTTGTTCTGTGCCTGACTAGTGTCCATCTCTGCCCTTCTTTTTCTGTCTCTGCACTGCTCAGGTGTCAAGAAAAGAGAAGTACACAGTCTCTTCTCTTCATTACTTCTTCCTATTTAATCATTCAAGCTGTTTAGACACAAACTCCAGAAGGAAAAATAATTGGGTGCAGCAAACAACAGTTTGAGCAACAAAAGTTTACATTTGGGATGGCCAGGCAGGTAAAAAAGATATTAGAATGAAACTATTTGAGCAGCTGTAGAGGTAGACTCCATACTTTAACATAAAAAAGTATTTTTCTAGCCTGAAATACATGTCTGTCGTTAACAATCCTGTTTCTTCTATGTTTTTGGCCATTTTAAAGAAGTTTTAGGACTATATTGTTTTATGGCTGTTAATGCAACAAACTAAGTAGTAATTTCATACTCAGACTGGTTTTTTTTAAACAATTGCTATGATAAGGTGACTGATTCGTGCTGTAGATAAAAACCAGGATTAAATTTAATGCATTTCAATATTAATTAAAATCATTCACCAGACATGGTAACAGGCTCTTTGTGTCCTCACTGGGTGAGTCAGTTCCCTCCGTGCTCCTACCCATTTTCCCCTGGACCTCACATCAAAAGACTCATCTCTGATCCCATAATTTGTACCATCACTTATTAGTAGTAGCAATGCAAAATGGCCTTTTGCTTTGCTGAAGTGGTGTACTTTTGAATTTCTGACTGTTGATGGTTCTCACTTTATGGTTTCTAACGTTTCTTTTTTTGCGAATTTCCTCTTCTAATTTTCTTAACACAAGTGGTAGAGATGGTCACTTTAGTTCCTATTTGTGATGATTGTAAATTTGTTACCATAGCATTTATTTTACTAACAACATAGAACTTACAGAAATGCTTACTAACATATATGTGGCACCCTAGTGTTTTCACGGAAGCTGTCAACTGTGCCATAAATTTTAGCTTACCAAACTGACAAAAACCAGCTATTCAGAAACATTGTAAGATGAGTATGTCTCAATTTTTGCTAGCTGTAAATCTTAGTTTTCATTTGGAATACAGAGATAAACTTGGCATGTTTTGTCAGCTAGAGTAAAATAGAAACTATTATCTTTTCTTACAAGCAGTGGTGACAAGACCTGATAGCAAAGAGCAGCTCTAGCAAGATGATTAATAACATATAAAGCCTTCAACCAGTAAATTCTAGCTTAAATAAACTGTACCTTAATAACTGGAGGTGATGGAGAATCTACCACAATTAACATAGCTACTTAACTGTTTTTATCATGGAAGAGAAAACTAAATCATGCCTACAAATTAAAACCATGACTAATTCATTGGTGATAATGTGTGAGGTCTTCGCTCCCATTCTTGATTCAGCTTTGTAGAATGAAACTTTGTTCCACCACACACAAAGACTAAAAAAAAAAAAAAAAAGGTAGACTTTCACTTATTGAAGTGACTGTGCTCTGTTAGAGATTATCAGCAGCCCTGCTACCTCGAAGGCTGATAGATGCTGAGTCTGATATTTTAAGTGGAGACTGATAGTTGTTTTTTTTGAACAGAAAAAGGGCCATTTTCACAGGAAGGAGACAGGATTCAGACCTAATTATTCTAAATACTTAATTCATATCAATTCAGATTTTTTATTAATGATCAATATTTTTAGTACTCATAAACAGATATTTTCTTAGCAAAACCAAGCCACCTGTAACTGCAAATAAGGCACAAGATCTGAATTCGTAAATGCTTTTCCTTTGCCTTCTTGAAAGAGAGCTTTATATTGTAACATATTAAGGTGGTTTTCAGTCTTGAATGTCTTCTAGCATGTAAAAAGTATAAAGATTTGCATTCTGGAGGAAGTGATTTGATTTTAGCGAAACAATGTTTTGACCTGAAAAACATTCCAGAAACTTGTGGAATAGGAAATGATAACCCCATGTGGTAATGATACTTGGATCTGTGCTTGACTGAGACAAAAATAGGTTTGGTGGCTGCTGTATTCCTCCAGCAAGACTGCACTTTAATCAGGATGAAGGGGACTGTGCAGCCAGGAAGGAAGATGATGTGGTATGAATTTTACCTAATGAATGCAGGTCTGTTATCCTGAGCAGAGGGGTGGCTGTTCTGCTTACTGAAGGCATTCTTGAAGGGTTGAAGCAGGAAGAGAGACTTTCCCCTTGGCAAGCACAGTTCAGAACTCATTATAGCAGGCTGTCCCACATACTTGTTAGATGAAGACTAAAATCAATCACTGTGTTCCTGTCAACTCAACTGCAGTATGGGTAAAGTGGCTTTTCCTCTCCCTTCTTCCATGTAACTTCCCTCTATCTGTCTTGTACTGTGGATAACAATAATCCCTTGCTCTGTCCCTTTTGTGTTGTCCTTGGATCCATGTGTCCTTTCCCCACCGGTGCTCCCCTACCTAACATGTCTAAGACCTGAATACTCCATGTCTGTACACTTTCACATCTTCATTGCTTAAACATCTTTCTGTTGACCCCCAACACTTGCAGAGTTGTTCTTGATTATACCTGTTGTTCTGCTCCAAAACTCACTTTCTAAACTTGTTATGCTGCCAGTGCTCCCAGTTTCTGTTCACCTTGCTTTCTTTGGTTACCTTTCATTGCTGCAACAGTTAACCTAATTGTCACTCTATCTTTCATTACATGGTAATTAATGACATTTTGCCTCCTGCTCTGGTTATTGTATGGTTTGTAAGGCAACAGTACTACAAGAACTAAAAAAACAACATGCAGAGAGAGCTCGTGGATGAACCAGAACTGACAGTGATGCCTTGTATTGTAAGCAACAAGAGAGGCGGAAAAGACTGTCACCACAAGGATGTTTAGGCAGGGATGGTTTGGGAACCATGATATTAAGGACCTGGATATGCTTCTATGGCTGGCTTAAAGAGATGTAAGCTGTGCTTTCTGCTGTGAAGGGATGCAAGCTTGCATCCAAAGGCTCTCCCATCCCTCTTGCGTTGGCAGCAGCTTTTGTGCAGTATGTGTTGACTTGCATCAGTTTGCTGACTCAGCAACAATGACCTGCGAAAGGAGGAGTGGGGAAGGGATAGCACTTTTTGTTTTTCTTTTTTTTCCCCTTCTCCCAGCAATTTGGCTTTAGATTGGTTTAAAGCTACCATAAAAGCATCCCTTTAGAAAGGTGCATTTAGGATTCTGAGGAACACTGAGGCAGAAGAGTGCCTGGAGGAGAGTGGGAGTCTGTATGGGAGGGAATTTGAACATTTTACTGGGTCTTAATACCTCTAGAAATAGAGCACAGGGGAAAAATATGTATCAAAGTAATTGGGAAAGCAATAAATACCACATCCTTCCTTCTCCCCAAAACAAGTAGGAGGAAAAGGGAATGCTTGTGTGGACTGAGCAACTAAATAGATTAGGTGAGTCAAAAAGTCTGAAACAGTTGGCAACTTTAATTCTGCACGAGTTGAATCTAAGCGGGAGATTATTTTACTGCTACTTTGATTGCCTTTCTTTTCCACCCCCCCTTTCCTTACTTCATCTATCTGTTGTGTCCTTTCATTCCTGAAAATATCGCTTTCTGTTTCTTGTAAGACAAGTGATCCCTTTGTGTATGATTGTGAAATTCTGAATATAACAGGACCTTGATCTCTGCCTGGGGCCTCTACCTGTCTGCAGTGACATTTTCAGTGAGTCGGTCTGTCCAAAGATAGCTTTGCCCCATTAAGGAAGGATACAAAAATGAACCATGCTCACCAAGGACTTGCCTTAAGCTGAGACAAGGCCACTTCCAAATGAAAACATTCGTTTAGGCATATGGCTACTGTGAAATTTAGTGAGTGTTAGTTAAATTAACAGATGTGCCCACCTTGAAGTAATAGGGCTTGATATAGTAGAGAAGGGAAATCTAAGAGAAAATATCCTCAGAAATTTAGTCTTCTCAAAATTACATTTTCACCTATGCAGACATAGACAAATTAAGACTTTATTACAAGTTTTAAAGTATTTTTATCAGCAATGATGACAATTTAGGGTACATTAAAAGTTGATAACTGTATATATATATGATGTGGCAAATCAGAGGATTCATAAATAGTGCATTCTGCAAAAGGTGATATAAAAATGGGAGAGAATGCTAGCTAACAGTTAGATCTAAGACAAGGCTCTCTTCTTAACTCTGAACTTTATTTCAGATCTAGGTCCAGTTCATGTCTTTCCTAGTACTAGCATTATGTAGCAATCAACCTCAGTAGATTTTTTTATTTCTGCTCTATTTGTTTTGAATCCTTGTTTTTCCATTCTCATAACTTTCAGTCTTTGTTTTCTTCCACCCTGAAAATTGTGAGAGATCCTTTAAAATCATGACCAAATTTTAGTAGCAAGTATCTATTTGTTGTGTCTGAGTAGCTTCTTAATAACTAGTAAATTGTTTGATGTCTTATCATAATTGATACCTGAACTGTGCTGTCAGCTGAGCTGGTTTCTGTAACCCAGCCAGCCTTCATGTAGAAAATCAGCTCTGAAAAAGTTGAAGCCCTTTATGCCTTGCATGTTTCTGGTTTTTAGCAGACTTTTTAGCTGCCAACAAGTTGAACATCTCAGTGTGATTATTTATCTTTCAGATGCCACAGATTTTCTTTCTTTGGTATGTGCTCACAGCATTTGTTGGTGCACTGGGCAGATTTGGCCTCAATATGTCTATTCTTTCCTCTCATGTGCATTTGTTTCCTTGTTAATGTTAGGTGGTTTCTGTGAGTTGTAATTATCTTGGAAAAGAGCCTCTTACCTCTTCAGATCTGTTTGTGTGGTGGTGCTGGTGGAGTCATGCCCAGCTGGCTGGAAACTGGCAGGCACAGTCGGACTGCCACTGTCCTGGAGCTGTTTGCCCCATGCTGAATGGGGGGGCTGAATGTAATATAAACCTTTTTCCTTTTGCTGGATATATTAAAATAGATAATTTTTTCGTTGTCCATAATCACAAATAAATCTTTCTATATTAAATCTCCTTAAAGATCATTCAAGAACTTTAAAATACATTTTTATTAGTGATTTTATAGAGAAAATTCTTACTAAATTATGCCTGAACATATATTGAGCTGTACCTTCTGTGTTTGGAATTACTGAATGGACTAGTGCTAGAGAAATAGTTTTGCTGGTAGTAGGTAGGTAGCAGAGCCCAGGATGTGCTCCTTTCTGATGCTACCCTGGCAGATATGCTGTAAAGCAGCAAACTGTGGAGAACAAGAAGAGAATTAGTTGGATATTAAAAAAGTTAATGAAAGGTATAGAAACATCATATATGTTTTACAAGTAAAAGTAAGAGTCCAGTGAAGGTGAGTTATGAATCTGCTGAGCGGGATGTGTTTTTCCATCAGCCCTCTCTTGCGTTTGTTACTCAATAACATCTGTGGTATGTTCTGTGATCTCCCCACGTAACAGGATTTTAATGCTGCTTGTCGTCCTCTTAAAAAGGGAAAGAAATATGATCAGTAGACAAAATGAAAAGCTAAACAACTGCCTTCTAAAGTGATTTTAATACAGCAAGGAATTGAGTGCAGAGGTATTTTAATGGAACTAAAAAGATTTATTGACACTTTGTTTTAAGCTACAGTGCTTGCAAATTGGTGTCCTTTGTTTTTGAATCAGGAGCTGCTGTTTCTGAGATGTTGCAAAAGCAGTTACAAATAGAATTTTTAATTCTCAAAAATTAAAATCTACGTATCATATATTTGGGTTTTTACCCTATCAAACAAACGAGACTAATGATATCTGTAAGACTGCTTATGATGCAAGTTACATCCTTGGTGGAAATGCAAGTGGCAGGTTTTGATCCTACAAAGGAAATGAAATTTGATGATCTGATTTATGGACTTCTTATCTTTAGTTGACAGTCCTAAAAGTAACTGTTAAAAAGCCTTTAATTGAAATCACTTGCCTAGAATTCCCAGGATTAAGAAATTGCCTCTTTATGATAAAATCATGTCCCTAAAGGTGTTTCTTTCTTTTTTTTCCTAGCAAACCCTAAAATAATATTTCCAGAAGAAAACTAGAGAAAATACTAAATTTATCAGTTAATGATTATTCACCATGTAAACACAAATACATCATAAGGAGAACACAGCTACTGTGTACGGTATCCATTTTAGAAAGCACGTATCTCTTCACTGGAAAACTGGAGCACCTGAGTTTTCTGTTTTACACACAAATTTAGTGCAGGAAACTGTAATTCTGAAGTGGCTACCTGATGTCTGGACCAGAAAAATAAGTATTAATGCTTTGAAGAAAGAGATTTAAAATTTCCTTTCCTTTTCCATTTTTAGCATCAAGTTTCACTGAGATAATATTTTCTCTCTGCCTTTTGAAGAGCTTACTGCAACTTCAGAAATTCTCAAGACATCAGACAAATACTTCTTTGTGATCCCTTTTGTTTATTTATAAAAGATTACTTAATGGAATTCATTCTTTCCAACTTGCATGCTTATTTAGAAATTGAAATCGAGTTACCAAGTAAAATAAACACAGCAGGGTAAGTTGCTGTGGAAAAACAAGGCATCAATATGTAATTTTGTTGAACTGACAAAGTGAAATTGTAATATTAACCTAATAATAGTTTCATAAAGACAATCATAACATTATTTAAATATTGTAATGGATTTATAGCCTTATAAGATAAATTCCTCTGGATTTGCCACAGAGGTGTTTGCTTCTTCACTTAAAAATGTTAGTGATTAATAAATCAAACAGCTTGTAATGAAGTAGGTAAGGCAATTAGCTTAGTCTTAAATGTTCTGTAATATCCTTGACTGGCTGGTGCAGTGAGAGTCTTCAATGCCTTGCTTGGACAGTGGGGTTCAGCAGAAGTCCCTGCCTGTTCCTCCCGGTCTCCAGGAATCTCGCAATGGCTGGGGTCAGAACCAGGGGTGGGCAGGTTTTGTACCTCCACAAATGCATTTAGTATAGTTCTGTGCCTGTAGGGGTACATTGGGGTCTCATACTGATATCAAAATTATTTTTTAGTAAGATTGCCATAGAGAGGGAGATAGTCCAGAGATACAAAACTCTGCTGATTGTTGCATTGTAATGAACCAATATAAACATGCAAGTAGCAAAACTATTTTGCTAGCTTACAGCTATAAGATGTTATTTGCTTTTCTTATCCAACCTATAACACCAAAAGCTGTCATAAATTGGTCACTCAAAACCTGGCAACAAGAATTCCTGAGGAGGGAGATTCATGCTGTAATTTATATAGCATTACAGAATTTCTTTCTTTCCTTTTTTTTTTTCTTTTTTTTGTTTTTTTCCTCTTGAGAAGCTAAGTATCAGGTTTAGTTCTTTCAAGCTGTGTTGGATTAACAAAATAATCAGAAACTGAAGTATTTACTGTTTTGGCAAGTTTGAGGAGTACTGCTTAGTTTTTGTTTTGTTTTCAGGAGCTTCTCAAATGCTGATCTGTATAGCCTGTGTTCTGGGCTGCAAAGTGGGGGTTTATTCTTAGGAGACAGCCTACTTTATTTTTACAGTTGTATCCGTGCATAAAATAGCATCCTACCTCTCCCTGTGAATCTGTGTGAAAGGATTTTTAAGTAATTTTAAACAGTGGCACTCTCAGTGGTCAGGTTCAAATTCTTCAGAGTCTTTGAGAAGATGAGAAGAATTTTCCATAATTGAACCCCCTTCCTGTGCACCAAATGTGAGCACCAGTCAGTGAAGCTTCAGCATCTTTCCTCTGAAATATAACTGCTTATATTACTCTTCTCCAGCATAAGCCTGTAGCCCTGAATTGTCTGCCAGAAAGGGTGAGCCCAAATATCACAATGCTACTGAAGTGTTTCCTTTAGCTGGGGCATCTTTAGGTACCAAAAAGGAGAGTTATTGAGACTGCTGTGTTGTCCTTAACACCACAGGCAGTTGGGCAGCTGGTGCATTGAAGCAGGGGTATTTACAGAGAAAAGTTATCATCTGAGGACTTTTCACATGTGCAAAAATACATTATCTCATTGACAAATTCATTCAGGAGTCTAAGGCACTAGGATTTAAAGGATGTATTTGTTGTTGTGAGAGTACACAGCATTGCTCTCTGTGCAATGTTTAGGAAAAACAAACTTTTAATCTCTTATTTCCTTCTCTACTTAACGAGCTGAGGAGCACATAGAGCACCACATCTGTGATGTTTCTGTCCTGGCAGCAGAATTGACAGAGAATGGTGTCTCCTGCGAGGCAAGAGGATCTCATGTCCTCACACAGTGGCTTTTGGAGATTAGCAGAGACTTAAGCAGTGGCAACTTCTGTCAGTGTGGCCCAGATAGACTTGGCTGTTCACTGGGAGCTCTAACATGTGAGATGGAAATGCTTCGGCTAAAAGAATAACCAGAAACTAATACTTGAGAGGTTGTGCAGGTGGGTTCTCCTAATCAAAGCACTAATGCCTTCCACATTATGCAAATCCCATTGTATTACATGCATATAAACTGTACAAATATTGTAATTCCCTAAGTAATAGAAATAATGTGATTTAGCAGGGAAAGGTCTTTCTTAAAGCGATAAGACACTGTACAGGGTTGAGTAAGAATAAATGAGCAGTCTTAAATTACTCTTCATTGTCAACACTAAACTGCAAGCTACCTTAGAACCTAGTGTCTCATGATTTTCTTTTTAATTATTATTGTAATGTAAAGCAGCGTTATTCTGCCATATTTTCATCACATGGTACTCCATAAGAGATCTTCAGCTGCCATGTGATCTCTGCAAAGCCTTGACAAAAGAATGTATGAGTATATATGAGCATGTATTTCTCCCGTGCCTACTGTGTTGTAGCACATGGCAAAGAGTTGATAGCCCAAAGTGTTCAGTTGACAAATCTTTTCATTTTCTCCCTGACAACTCCTTCCATGATAGCTCTGCAGAGTTCAGACCTTGGCAAGCTGCGGGTTACACAGTAGGTGGCACAACAGTCACCAAATATGAAATGCAGACTTTAAGGTGGATGACCTGTTGTCCAGGCATGTTTTATTTCAAACTATAGAAATGAGGATGGGTTTGATTTTTTTTTTGTGGGGGCTTGTTTTTTTCCCCAGGATGTGGAAAAAAAACAAAAAATAAAAAAAAAACCTGCAAACCAACGAAAGACCAGTTTGCCACAATAATCGATAGTCCTACTCTAGGCTGTCAAAACTCTGCTCTCAAATACCTTTTGTTAAATTAATTGGCTGTTAACAGAACTATATCACCCTGTGGGTGATACACCAGTGAAATTCACATGTGCTCACGCTTCTGGTGCTTATTTGGCTCTCCCTTCAGAGGACTTAGTGTTATAGAAGTAGACACAAGGATGCTAAAAATATTTAAAATTTTACTAATGAATTATATGACATCTTCAATAGAGACAGAAAAGTGGGTTCTTTGGACTAAATTTTTCTTTTTTGTAGTACTTCACAACAAATACTTTGTTAATGATGTAGGGTGAAGCAGAATATAAATGCTTTTTCCAAGGTCTTTTTGATAAAGATGAAAAAGTTATTTTGCAATGAGAACAATTGGATGTTTTGGTTTGGCATATCTGGAAGTTAAAAGGTTGTGCTATGAAGGAAGTAACTAATGTTCTTATCTAATTTCTTGCTTTAAAATAATTGTATGCAAGGTAAAATCACCAACTGTGCTAAATTTAAAAGAGCCTCGGAAGAATTATCTTGCTTTAGAAGTTTGTATTGTCTTCAAATTGCTTTTCAGTTTCTGAAGGGGTCTGAATACTTTCAGACCAGTCACTATCAATGGCATTGAAAACTTAATGTATTTTCATCCTCTTTTTGCAACCTTTGCCTTTCATATCAATTTACAACAAAGATGGATTTTCTTTGAACAGTTCTTAGTAAACTAAAGGCTGAAACTTTTTGTTTTGCTATCCAGAAGAGGTGTGTGACAATTCACTTTAATGTTGAAGTGTGGAGCAACTTTGCTTTTGAAATTACCTGTCTCCTTTCTCCCCTCCTTTTTGAGGTTTGTGTGGTTGTGTCAGGGTTTTTTTCTTACTCCTTGCCACCTTCATAGTTAGTTGCTCAGCATGAGTAAGCTTAAGCAACTCAGGTTTCAGTCTTTGGCAGGAGAAGAAATTTTACAATTGGACGAAACCTCACAAAAATTTTTGAGGGATATCTATGTGCAATATAAATTCAGGCAGCAGTAAGTTGAATTGCCCATTGCAAACAAAATGCTTTTTTCTGTTTAACAGCAAGTGTTACCTGGTCCTGTGCAGTATGGAACTGATTTCTGTAGAGGGGTAAGGGTAAAGCAGGGGTTACTTACTGACAGCTTCAATAATTGGCATTTGAGCTTTTTGAAGATAAATATGTTAAGTATGTATATGTTAACATATAGGAAAATACATCAGTGGCTATGAAGTGCTTAGATGTGGCAAATATTTGTAATTTAAATTAGTGCTTTGTTAGACTGCTACAGATTCTCAATTTTTCTGAAGCAACTCATTTTTTGACTGACTGAAGGGGGTGTATTACTTTTACACACACTTGTAAAAAAAGTTAAGTTGAAACATGAGTAAGATCCCTTTATAGTACTTAAACTGTCAGATAAAATTATCCAAAGACTTTTTTATGCAGAAAAAATATTTTAGTTTGATTAAAATGCTATTAATTTCTTTTTATATAGCCAGTACAAAAAAACTTCTGTCTTCTACCTTCTTATAAATGACACTACATTTCAGACCAGTAAGTGGTTAGGTGCAATCAGAGCAGCAGTTTAATGTGGGCCAGAAAACTGGTGATATATTATCTTGTCTTAAACCTTTGCATGATTAATTATTTCAATGTGAAATCTGCATGTGGAGGTGACTATATTTATATGGTGAGCCAGGGAGCATAACTATGTTACCAAAACTCAGACTGAAATCTCTCTCCAATCAATGAAGCTGGCGGGTAATTCAGAGCAGGGCTGTACTCTGGGGCCTTTTGTCCTCCCATGGAGGAAACTCCTATCCTGGGCTAGGAGGAGTCAGGAGAGAAAAGCCACCAAGTTTGCTAGGATATTTAATCCTTAGTGATGAATTTCTGTAGCTCTTGGCGATTTTCTGGAGGTTATCAGAATGTGTCTGAGAGTCTGGTCACACTCAAGCCAATACCCAAGGTAAATCCAAACTGTTGTTGGACAAGAAAAATGCAGTTGCGCTAAACATGGGAAGAGCAATGGGAAATGGCCAGTCCTGTGTTACAACTATGCTGCAAATAATATTTCTTGCAAGTGTGCTAACTAGTACCCAGGTTTGTCTATCTACATCCTGAATATTTTCCTATCTGAGTAGCAAGCCTTCAGCAAGTGTAAAGGGAGTTTATAGCATTGGTTTGGGCACTCTTCAAGTTGAGGAGGGACAAATGGTTTCAGAAACCTTCAACCCCTGCCCCCCAAAAAAACCCCCAAACAAAACAAACAAAAACCCAAACCAAAATAAACCCACCAAAACAAACAAAAAACCCCAAATGAAACAACCCCCAAAACCTGCCCCGTACAAAACAAAAACAAAACCACAAAACAAACACTCCTTTTCTCTAGGACATTGTGAACATAACCTTAGTGATACTGACCAAAAACTTGGTACATTGCAGTAACTAATTGGTCTGTTTGCATGACAGAATCTGTCTAAACAAGCACTTCAGATTTTATAAATAGCTATAGTGGTTTGCACACTTGAGACATGCAGCTGTTTCCCTGTTTATCTTATACAATAAGAGATGCCTCAGACTGTCACTAACTACTAAAATTCCTTTGTAGCACTCTGAGAGAATGGTTGTATGAATGAGGGCATTGTTGCTAGTGAGGTTGTCGAGAAACTGTGCTGAAAATAACTGAGGAAATGATCTTGTCTGTCTCAGTTAGTTCTACCACTTCTGACTGTAGTGACAGTCTGAAGCATAACAGCTTATTAACAGCTTTGCTTTGTGCATAGAGTGGAGTTCAGTGGGAAAAAGAAATCTGAGTCTCCATAACAACAGTGAGACCAAGAGGAAAAGATTCGATTGGTGTTAAAACAAATGCTGTTTGCTTTCTGAACTACTCTTTGCATGGGTCTCATGCAAGGTGGCCCAAGCTGATCATTAGAACCAAAACAGACATTGTGTAGTTAACAAGTAAATTCATTTTACTCTGTCTGTAGACATCTTATTTGCATTTTTTCATTATTATTTCAGGGCTTTTTGGTGTGTTTTAGTTTTCTTAAAACAGCTATTTTCTTCAGTCTCTGGATTTTGGACTGTTAGGCAAAGATTACGTGTTGGTTTAGATTTGTGACTTATATCTCTGCTATTTTTGCTTTGCAGTTTAATGCTGACTTCAATATTACTATTAATTGTCTAGTTTTATTATTCTGATTTCTGCTGTGATTTAATTTGATGATCGTTCCGAAACGTTGCTCACCAGATCAATAGAAATGGAGAGTAGTTTAAACATTACTTGAATGTCAATAGCAGCTTCATTATTGTACATTTTGGAGAAGTTATTGAGGAAGACCATTTAAGGTGACCAATTGAAGTTGACTCAAGTCCCTAGAAAACTCTGCTCTGGTGATATTCTGTTGAAAACCCCAACTTCCTATCATGTCTGACACACAACAGAAAGCGAAATCTGACACAGACGATGCTGTGGCTCCTTTACAACTAACCCTGAAGGTTCTGCAAATGCTCCCCCATATACTCTGTCCCCATTCTGGTTCTGAGAAGACATGAGGTTGGTTTATTGTCTGTTTTGCTCCCTTTGCAAGGTCTGTTCAAATCAGACCCACTCTTGATTGAGGGGATTTAATCCAGATGAGGTTTCAATGTGGTCACAGTCATTGGTATGTTTAAAAGCTTTATTTAAATAATATTTAAAATGTGTTCAGTGTTCTGTGTCAGGTAGAGACTTTGACATTGCTGCTAGCTGCCTCCCTTGACAGTGAAAACTGAAGGAAAAGTGAGTGTGTGAACAGCAAGGTTTGTTCTTGCCCTGGAAGTAATCTTAAATTCATATTGCTATCTGTTTGTGGAGAAGACAATAGAAATATATCTAATTAGGAAAAAATCATCAGGCAACATTCATGTATCAGCAATTACAAAGTCTGGGCTGACAGATGCTCCCTTTGACCCAAACATGGTGAAATGGTCTGACCCCTTTGCTGGTGTAAGAGAGGTGGTCACTTTGAAGGTACAGGTTGTGAGCCCCAAGCTGAGGAGCGGGCTCACCAATATCTCAGCAGTCCCCACGGTGCCTGGCAGGGGATAATGTCCCAATGGCAGAACAGTGGTATCATCCACCCCTCGCTGGACAGCAGGCAGTTGTTTAAATGGATACATTTTTGGTGGAAATACTGCTTTAAAAAGGAGGGGATGTGGGAAAAGCTGTGGGAGGGTTGTAGGGTGCCCATGCTGTGGATGGCATGCCTGTGACCCAGTGTCGGGGCTGGGGGAGGCTCTGCCAGCATGGCCATGTGGGATGTGGCATGGCCTTGGCACCCTGCACATGGTGCTGCCCAGCAGGGCCTGCTGCCCTCTGCTCCACAGTGGGCACAGTCTTTTCCTATATTTGCCAAGGTGCAAGTTGTGCTGGGTATTTCTACCTGAAATTACTGATGTGGTAGAGCAACAAAAATGTCAAAGAATTAGTGTCCCACAGTCAGTGTCCTCAAAGCTGGCTTCATCTAAATTCTTCAGTTCCCAGGTGTGAAAACCTGCTCTTCTGGGCCTTTTGCCATTGACATTTTCTAGTCAAGCAGGGATTTCCTTTGAAATACTTCTCAGCTGCTTCAAGTAGGATAGTGCTTATTGATTGCATCCCTGTAAGACAGGCATTTGTCTCTTCTTTCCACCTTTCCCCTAGGAGAGTTTTATTTCATATATGAAAAGATCAACAGGAGCAAGAAAAGGGAAGCATGAGACAGGGAATTCCTGTGGAAGATTAAGCAGTTACTTATGCAATTTAAATTAGACTGGTAATAAACTTGTACAGGAAATGAATTAGGATGGCTAGCTTTTATGGAAAGGGAATTGATTTTCATAGTGCTTTTTATTATTCATTTCACTCATAGTTTTTCTTTTTCCCCTTTTTTTTAATCTGCATGGGATTAGTTTCTAATTAATTCAAACTCAGCATAGATTGATTAGTGACTCTTAATCTTTGTACTCTCCTCCCCCTCCATCTGAGGCTAGGTAGTTAATTTTAATTTTTTATATAATTACTCAGAAGCAACAAAGCAATATATATTGCTCATAAGCAATTAAAAAAGTTACTCTGCTGATTTTATATGTTGTCAAAATGTGTGGAGCTTTTGTCTACTCATTGCTGAAAAATACTGCCCCCAATCTATTCCAGAATCTGTTAAATGCTTATACTCTTAGTGGCAAAGCTCTGTTTACAAGTGCAAGGTACTATTACTGCCTTGGTGCTAGATGGAGCACTGAATTACTTTGAGGAAGCAGCTTTATTGTTCACTGAAGAATTGGATCAATCACCTTGAAACTACAGAAAAATTGCCTGAGGACTGTAATAAGAGTGTCTATCCAGTCAAGCTTTCTCGATAACGTTATCCCATAATACTGCTGCTGAGGTCAGGCAGTCTTAGTGGTACACACACGTCAGGGATGAGCAGCACAAACCCCCTGGCTCTGAGCCACTGCTGCTTGTCCTGTGGCTGTGCTGCCTTTCTGCAAGCTGTGTGCCTGGTCAACCTGCTGCTTTCCTCCTGGCTGTTAATTTGGGTTTGGCATTCCCACTGTCTACTGCATGGGAGTGCAGACTGACCCCCTTGCATGTGCTCAAGCTTTTCACCTGAGTTCCTATAGCATTGGGTTCATTTACATAGATAAACTTGACTTTATTTGCCACTGTACCAATGCAAAAATGCTCTAATATAGCAAAATCTGTAGTATTAGTGCTGTTTTGTCCAAGGAATGCCCAAAAGGTCAAATGTTTTGGACAATTTCTAAACTTTTATCTTGTATGTGTCAGGATTTGGGCTGTAGGTAATCAGCTGGCTTTGCAGTGAAAAAGGGTGAGTACAAGTTTGCTGGAAGGAGAGGACAAACTAAAACAATCAGCTATCTTTTTAGAAAGCAATGCCTAGTGTTTTAGCATCCTTTTTTGATTTGTTATAGGAAAACTGAGACCTGAAGGAATAATTACATAATGTCTGCTAACTTCAATATTATGTGTTACAGCTGATGTGCTCTAGTTTGCAGTCTGGTTCATTCATCAGTTTCAAAAAAAAAAAAAAAAAAGTAATATGCTTCTTACCAGCTTCCTTTCTGCTACCACCAGTGATACCACAGAAGCTACTGTAATCCCTAAGTTCAGGTTTTGGCACAGTTGCCTCTATCTTATGTCTAGTAGTCCTGTATGTAGCCCACAAATTAGAGTTATACGTGGACTCAACTACTCAACTGATTAGAGCAGAACAGAATTCTGTGGCAATACCACTAGTTGGGTGAGCGAGGAAAAAAAAGAATAAACTACCTAATGCCATGTGTCATTTTTCCTGTTTATTGAATTCCCACTTTCTCTTATGAGTGCC
This sequence comes from Xenops minutus, assembly GCA_035221455.1. Taxonomy (NCBI): domain Eukaryota; kingdom Metazoa; phylum Chordata; class Aves; order Passeriformes; family Furnariidae; genus Xenops; species Xenops minutus. The sequence continues at coordinate 23,582,813 of JAWWEE010000162.1, read as the reverse complement.
TCTTTAATTTCCCTGCAAGGCTTCAATATATTAAAAAGAAAAAAAAAGAAATGTTTTCAAACACATAAAATAATAAAGTAACTTTAGTAAAGCAGAAGTGTAACACTAAGAAGTTAAGGGTTAATTTTTTTCTTTGAACATGTAACACATTCCTTCAAAGTTATCCTGCTGTCCCTGTGACTACAGCACCCCTATTGACATGAATTGCAGTTCAACACAAGCAGATACTGTAGAATTGACTTCAAGGGAACCTCTGTGATGATCAGGGAAGAGAATTTAACTTTTACTACTTAGCAACTGACAAAATAAAAATTATATATTGGTAACTCCACTTGTATTCACAGCTGGCAAGAGCAGGCTTACAGATACTCTAAGGCCTGATTCTGTTTCTAGGGGAAAGAAGATGATCTGATTTTAAATGGGGCTTATAATATCAAAAAAAACCCCACAGGAAATGGCAGCATTGTGGAGACAGGTGTGGCTAGAGTGAAATATGTTATCCTATAGGAAGAGGATCTAATTATCTGTTCCAGACAGGATGAAGCCCTGAAGTGTACATATCTGCCCTTTTATATCTGGTGCTTTAAAAGCTGGTAGGGACAATATTATCTCTATATTTTTAGTGGCCACTTTATCCCAGCAGACCTTATTCTAGATCAGACATTATTAATCTGAGTTACTCAAGCTTTTCAAAAGATTTAGCATAAAACCAGCATAAAGGTATAAAGCCAGCAGAAATGCAGTATATGCCATACCTGGCTGGGTAGAACCATGTTCTGCCTGGTACAGGTCAGACTGGTACCTCAGCAGCACAGAGACCTGCAGCCCGTTACTTGGGAACCAACCCATGGCTTCTTCTGCAGGTTAGAAGTAGAGGAAATAACATCACTGAAATTGATTTAAAACTTTAACTGTGTGTAAGTCGTATGAAAAGGTGGCTGTCTGGAGGGCCTCAGGTACAAGAGGTAACCGGGACAGGGTCTCATTGATTGCAGACTTCATGTAGATTGTAGGTGGGTTTTTGTTAACTTTGGGATTTGAAATTGTGTGTTTAAATCCTGCAGCTGCAGTGGAAATGCAACTGTTCTCATGTCAGGAAATGTTTTTAATGATGGTGTTTGGCCCACACATTGTTCATCTATTCAAAACACAGAAGTGGTAGTTGCCTGGCAAGTGATTCATGGAAAAATCATAGGGAGTGGTGTGTGTGATGTGTCTCAAGAGCCCACAGTTGGACTAATTAGTGCTGACAAGAGAGTTTTTCTCATCCTATGTTACCTGCAGGCTTGTGCTCCTTGTGTTGGATTGACATTGAAAGGCAGGAAAAAAAATCCTTTAGGGGATGTCATTGTGGTGGAAAACTCCAAATATTTTCATCCCTTGAGTTCAGTTAGTCTCTGAGCCCATGTGGTGGTTACCTCTCCCTGCTTGGCTGCCATTGCACTAAATGACAATGGAGCTGTATACCTTTTTTTAAATGCTAGTGTATTTTAGTAATGGAAAGTAATACAAATTTCCTTTCAAAGAAAGGGGAAAAACAAATATTATTTTAGCTGTTGCTGGAGGTTATAGTCAAAACATTGTTTCTTTATCTCCTGGTAGAAACAAATCTGGCAAAATATTGATATGCATGTTGCTTTATATCTATCTTTGTCATTATTCATAGCTACCCCCTCCCATAATGCTGAATTTCCCCAAGTGCCATCTGTCACTATCATCTGTGATTAAAAAAAATAATTAGAAATTGGTCGCAAGATTATGTACAGCATCTGTGGGTGTAGTAGCTGTGATAAAACCATCCTTGCTATTACCTTTGGCAAAACCCAGCAATGGGTAGAAGTAAAGAATAATCTTCCTCCCATCATAGTCGTGGATAGCTGGACAAATGGATCTAAGATACACCTGCACATGAAATATGCATCAATGTACCGGGGTATCTGAAACCTGCTTTGTCCTTCCAGCTTTTTGTATTTCGTTGGTACAGAATAAAATTCAAGAGGCTTTCATTAAGAGTGCAATTCAATGGCAGATTGGCCTACTGTTGGAAAAAATTCAGCAAACCATAGGTTTTATTAGTTTTAAAAAGTGCATCAAATGAAGTTGACAGTTTTTGCATTTTCTTTTTGATAATATAAAGATGCTCATTTTGATTCTTCTGCTCCTTATTTATCACTCATGTATCATCTCCTAAATGATTTGATATTTCTTTAAGATGGGGAAAAGACTTGAGATGTGTGTTCTTGAACAGAGTCAATTCTTTTAAATGCGTGTATGATCCTTTGGTGCAGAAATCCTTTCCTTGCACCAAAGGAGCTGGCATGGAAAGAGAGCAGTTGTAGTACTATCTCTGACAATTCATGAGTGTAAGCATTACTTTATTTTTAGACCAGATTCTAATGATTAAGTAGTCAGTCTCATAAAGCAGATGCTTCTTAACTTTTAATAACGCAAATATGATCTATACTTTTCTAAGAAAAGTATCAATGTAAAAGTATCTACTTCAGTTAAAAAATAATACTGTTTACAGATGTTTTCATGGATTTCTTGTAGTGGTTTATCTCATGTTCATTAATTTCAGTTTGACAAAAATGTTTGATTATCAAATGACTTTTAAAAAAATTTAATGATGATGGTCTGCTGTTGGTGAATAAATTCTGCTGTGAATAAAAATGGGTGGTCATACTTAAAGGTATCCAAACCCATACATTTTGAAGGTGGCTAGAAACAAATGTGCACCTATTCTTGCTGTAATTAAGCCAGGGATGCAGACTTTGGAATTAGTAGATATAAGCATGAAGGCTGTAAACCTCTCAGTGATGCCCTTTATTACACCATTGATTAAATCAAGATACTTAGCTCTGAGTCCCTCTCAATTTCATCTGTATCTTATGGCCAAAGCAAATGCTATGACAAAGTGTATTTTTTTCCTCCCCTTGAATCATCTCATGCTACCACAGGAAGATTCTTACATAGTACAGGAACCAAAGGTTTTATCCTTATAATGTACCTTTCCCATCAAATGAAAGGTACAGAAAGAAGATTCATTCAGAAAACATAAGAGTGTTGTATCATGGGCAAATAATGTTTATTTTTGAGCACCTACAAGTAGCATAATAGTAGATATAGGTTAACGCTAACAAATTGTGGAAGTAACTTTTGTATGCTGGGGAAAAGTGCTTAAAATGTGAAAAATAAGTTAAGTAAGTTTGGAAAAAAGATGCAATAGTATAGTTCATTGTCTCTCAATTTGTGTTGCTTAGCATAAAAGAACAGGTGTATTTAGTTTTAAACCTTTATTAAAGTCACTAGTCCATACATATCAAGTGGAAATGTGTTTATGAAAAAAACATCATTCTTAATGTGATTTTTTTTCTGTTCCAAAGTAGGAGTTTGTATTGTACATAAAGTGAAACCAAATGTGCGTTGCTCTGCTCTGCCATGTATCAGACTCGCTAATCCAGAGTCAGTAACTCTGTGGGTGTGCCGAGGCACTGCTGTGGGTACGGCAGCCTCTGATAGTGAAACCCAGCCCAAACTCCAGGGCAGTGCTGCTGATGGGTGAGAACATGGATCCATAAACCTCCACACCCAAAGTAATTGTGCCTTCAGCAGGTCAGAGCAGGGATGTGGTGCTACTTGCGGCTCAAGGGGCATAGTTTTCTACCTCTAGGCAGGAAAGGCTGAATTTAAATGAGTGACTGCTAGATACCCCAGAGAGGAGCTTTCATGGGAAGTAATGAGCCACAGAGGGATCTGGGAATCATTTGGGATGTATAATGGGAATGACAATGAAGTCAGGCTGGACAGGGGGGTAACTTATGTTTGCTGCCAGGAGCCCTTACTGACATTGGGATCTGATGAAAAGTGCTGTTACCACTTATTGGGGTCTTGTCAGAAGGTTTTCTTTTTCCTTGGGTTTTTTGGAATCTTTGTGAAGGTGGGGTTTTTTTTGTTTTTTGTTTGTTGGTTGGTTTGGTTTGGTTTTTTGTGGGTTTTTTTGAAATCTTGTAACTCTGAAGCCTCTTTAGCTTTTTTGTTGTTCTCTCTCAGCTCAGGCTCTGAATTGGGCTCTCTGATTTACACATAGTGTGGTTTTGCCATACGTTATTCTCTGAGGTAGAAAGGATGTTTCTCAGACCTTTTTCCTCCTTTAACTGAAATGCAGACTGCTGCTGAACAGTCTCTTGGCTGCAGGGGGGTGAAGGGAGAATGTAGAAATGAAAGCTTCCCTAAGGGTCATACTTTTGTGATTTTAAAACAAAATAAAAATTGTATTATTCATCTTTGTATTAGAAACCTGCATATCTTGTGGAGTGGAAATGTTTATACACTGTATTTGGGAGAGATATGAACTTTTTCCAGCCCTTGCTCTGAGCTGAAAGAAGGGGTTTGGTACATAAAGTATACCTTTGATTAAATTTCATTTATTCCCAAAAAATAAAAGGCAATAATCTGAAAGTATGAGTCTTTTTTTTTTTGACCTTAGAAATCAACAGCAAGAGGTTCTTCCTTTGCCAACCATTTCAAGCCTCTTGTAGTGAGCACAAATCTTTATCAGACTACTTTGTGTAGGTTTTCTATTTTGTTTTTTCTTTCCTGTAGTGGTGGATGCCTGAATTTATTTTTAGGCAATGAATTGGTTTGGTTAGTCTATTTTAGCTGTCTTTTCTCTGTTACTTCTCTATCTTTTACAGTCACAGGCACTTTTTTCCCTTACACAACTTCACCTGTTGATAGTCCAGCAGTTCAAGAGTCTTGTGCCTGATGTATCACGCTCCAAGAAAATACTGTATTTGATATTTCTTTTATTGCCAGCTCCTACAGTTCCAAGAGGAGGCTTAGGTTTTCTTGCACGGATCCCAAAGCAGGTGCATACACCACTAATATAAGGAATCATGCTGATAGAGGGGAACCACCTGTATTCTGATTTGTGTGAATGCCCTTGTTTCTCAGAATACACAAGCTGTTGATCTACAGCACCCCACACTTGGAAAAGTTTAGATTCTCCTGTCCATTTCCCCATCTTGACATACTTCAAACTCTGTCATGTGTGCTGCAGTCCCGGAGAGCCACAGGAGAATTATGAATAGCTTTGTACTCAGCCCTTATGCAAAGAAACCTGACATAGTATGGAACTATTCACTTTTCATCCAGAATCAGCATTTATTTTGACAAAAGAGTAACAAGTGAAAGGTTCCCTCTCTCAGTGTAAAAAAACTTTCAACATACTCTTAGGTAAAAGGCTGGGAATATTGTACCCCTTATACTGTTAGTAAAATGTCACATTGCCCCTTTTGAAGGGCAGAAAATAAAAATACTACAAATGTCCTTCACTATATGGCTAACAAGGGTTACAGTTAATTTTAAAAGACAAAAGAACAGTGGGAATAGCCCTCTACAACAAGGGATTATTGCTCTGAAGTACACGGGCAGCAATTCCTCTGTTATGCCAGACTCCTGACCATATCCCAGGTAATGGGGTTAAAGTGTAGAAATCCACTGGGCCAAATGCAGAAGGGGTTCAGCAGGCTTTCCAGTCTGTTGTGAGGGCGGAGGAGGGGAAGAGAAAAGTTGGGAGTATGATGTTAACTCGGAAGGCCTTACGTTTCATTTAGCCCCCTACTATCTGTAATCAAGTATGAGGCCGGGAGAAGTCTATGGGAAAAGCTATGAACTCAATAGACTTGAAGAGTTTGGCATTCCTGATGTGCAGCCCAGCCCCTGGAGCTGAAGATCATCTTTCTTCTCTAGATGTTTGTCAGCAAAGCTGAATCAGTTATGTTTCTTCCATGCATTGCCAAACTTGTAAGACCAAGGTATGAAATAAAGAACAGCACCTATTCTCTGTAGTATCTGGGTGGAAGTATGTCATCCATCACACCTGTCTGTGCCAAGTGTTCATTATGAAGGGTTCCCCTTTGAGGATAACTAGATTTTGTCTTTAGAGTTTCTTTTAATCTAACTGTGAAGAAACCCTTGACTTTCTCTAAGTGCTCTTTCAGTAACCAGGAGGCAGGGATGGGATCTCCAAGAAGGAAATGTGTGTGGAAGTTCCCTTTAAGCATTTTCTGCAGTTGGTTACAGATACTGGGACATCTCAAGGACTCCACTTGCTCAAGTAGATACTGGATAATCCTCTTCTGCCCACATTGAGGAGAAGCTACAAGTATGGATGGCATTTAACTCTCAGCACTGATTGTGTGTTCTCAAGTGAGGCTCGCAAAAGGTCTGGTGCACGTATACGTGCAGCCTGGTGTGTTTGTGCCCGACCTTGTTGAATGTGTTCAGTGATAGTAAATCTGAATCCACTGTACTAGCAGGTGTAGTCACTTTGTTCAGAATGAAATGAGCTCTTTTCTGTGTCTTAAGAGACAGATACTGATCAATTCCCACTGTGGTCTCCATCAGCTGGTGATGCTGGCGAAGCCCTGGCAGCAAACTCACCTCCTCCTGGAGCTGAACTGTGGCATCCGGATTGTGCAGTGGCTTCAGTTTGAGCAGTGATGGGGTTTGAAATGTCTTGGCAAAAAGACAGAGGCTGTCAGAAGCATCCACATAGTAGGGGACTGTCCTTTGAAATAAGTTGGAGTTTTATGGTGCTATTTGAGTTCTGTCATTCTACCTATACACACACATGGATCTGCTGTTTCATGAGAGTCTAGAGTTCTAATTTTGTATGAGAATGAGATTGAAAGTCTTCCCTGACTTGAATAATTCTAGCATGAAAGTGACATAGCTGTGTTTGAAAATAGGCCAGATGCAGAGAGGTTCTTTTTCCTTTTCTTCTTTCCTCTCCAATGTGTCTCCTAAGGCAGATCTGGAAAGAGCTGGCTTGCAGCAGGTGTCCAGCAGTGATTTGGGCAGAAGAAAGGGCTTGGCTGGTACCAACCTTGTAGGAGTTCTGGGTGACCCTGCCAGACCCTGTAACCTCAAGCCTTTGGGGTCTAAGATACTGTGGCATAGAGCTCCCATTGCACCATAAGTTTTTATAAGGCATGACTTGAGATGGGATCTCTGCATTATACAGAGGAACAGGCTTAGCAAATTAAAAAAAACAAATCTACTAACAAGACTTCAAGAATTGGAAGAGTAACTGTTTCCTTTTTCAAAAAATTACTGCTTCAACAGTACAAGATTGAATTTGCCTGACCTTAAAATGACCTGTAACACTATTATAAGTGATTTTAAAGTAATTAGTGACTATAGTAGTAATTGATAGCTAAATGACAGTATCTAATTTTAAATTAAAAATTACTGCCTCTACAAAAAAAGAATTTTTTTTTTCTCCTTGTTTTTAAAACTTGAATGTAATATCTTTGCAGTTTTTCTTTGGGTTTGTGTAATTTAAACAACCAGTATGTGGCTTTAATGATGATTTGTTTTTAATGCTAAGTATGTCTAAATTTAGGATCAAATCAAAAATGCAATAGTATAATTGTCAACTAGAAGGTTTTATAGTCTGTAAACAAGAGCAAAACCATGCAATGCAGGAACATTTCTATGTTAAAATATTAGCATGTTTTATTCTTTGAGAGTAGTAGAGGCTGATACAGTTTCAAAAGCAAGGGCTTTCTCAATCCCTTAAGTGACCAATCCAGGACTGGCCCTGTTGCTCACTTTTCAATGTGACCTCACATAGGTAGGGTGAAATCTGTGGAGCTACTATCTTTGACTCCACTGTATTTCTCTTGAGGCTGAAATTTTTCTTTAGGTTTTTGGCTCTGCATTTTGCCATTGTAGCAGGATGTACTGAGAGAGCAGTAAGTGTGCTTCACATATTCCTTTTAAGTGCCACCCTTAGATGACTGCATGGGGATCTGTGAGTCCTGGGACTGAGACCAGTTTGGGGCCAGATAGTCAGATAATCGTCTGCTGAATGGGATGGAGAAGGACATTTCTTCCTGGTGTTAGCTGTCAGGCTGGGCTGGGAATGAGTGTATTGATTCCTGAGCTTTTCCAACACTGGCTTTAACTCTCACATATTTCAGTATATGGCAAAGCCAGTTGAGATACTTTACAGTTTGTCATGTGGATTGCACTCAGCGTGTGCAGGCTCTGAGTTGAAAGCAGGACAAGCCCCATTGCTTTTAACCGTTCTCATCATGCAGTATGCTGGGACAATGGCTCTGTGGGGAAATGGCTCTGTGTTTGGCAATGCAGAGGACATAAAGTAGGAATGGGATGCATTTCAAAGAGGCATTCTGCCTAGTGTTTATTTGAAACCCACAGACTGACTTAATCAAAGAAGGAAAAGGGAATTGAATAGGTTCAGTGTTCTTGGAGCAAGTAATTAAGTATTGGTTTTCTGACAAGATCAAACTTGATGGCCAAAATGTTTGAATAGTAGCAGAGAAGAGAAAGTGACTCATTTAATTAAACCTCAGAAGTGCCTTCCTCATCATTGTTACTGTCAGGGAATCAGGAGTCAAGGTGGGTGAGAAAAAGCAGTGGGGGGTGCTGTACTGCTCCTTAAAGAGCAGGGACTTCCTCTGAGGAGAGACTGGGAATGCCCTTACTGCATTTCTTGTCTAGAGAAGCATTAAACCTAGTCAGGTATAAGTTTGAGAAAAAGACCCACAAAGCACGTTTTCCTGTGATTGTTCTTTCAATTATCAGTCATGTTCCATATCGAATAAAACTAATCAATGAGGCTGTAATCTGGAATAGCACAAGCAACTGGAAGTCTCAGAGCTGCATGAGCTGGGAGGACATGGCCAGAGGACTGGTGCTGCAGACAGTGGCTGCTGTGACCGCCTGTGCTGAGGCTGTTTGGGGACATGTTTCATGGTCCTGTTTTGGCTCCTTCCTCACCTTTCCTCTGCACAGCTTTCAGGACAATTTTTTGTTTCATTCCTTATAAAAAGAGAAAAACTTGTAAATCTAACAATTTTGTAAGATAGTTTTTCATATTTCTCATCCACTCCTCCCTTGAAATATGAAACAGGAACTTTTAAGTTTAAAAGCAGTAAATTTAAAAGCAATAAACTGTAATTTATACTCCTGGCATTTCCTTACATTTTAAAGGGAGCAGGGCTTTTTAAAATACAATACCAATTTGTAATAGGTATTTTGAATAAAGCTACAATTTCCTAAAGCTAATATCTTATTCTGGGGTTCCCTGCTATATTGGGAAATTTGACTTCATACTTTAAATGTTTTTATTTTTATTTTTTCTTTGCATAATGTAACCACAACAGCACACTGGAGGCTTCTTTCTCCGTCTGTGTGTTCCTCAGCATTTGCCCTGTGTGGCTCTCCAGTGGCTGCACCAATACTTTTTGTATTCACCATGAAGCTAGGTCCTTAATGTGCATTAGTGAAGCTGAGAGAGTTTTCTTTTCTGCTAGAAAAATGTTCACTGTGGCAATCATTAGGGAAACTGGAGCTAGTGAACATATTTAATGTTGCTGCTTAACTGCTGTTTCTTGGGATGTGCCTTTTCTGTTTCATGAGGGCTGTATCCTGCAACTGGATCTGCCAGGGTGTGTATACCAATATATTTATTTTTTATGTCCTTTTGTGTATGCTTGTATGTATATAAGCTGCATTACTGAAAGCAAAACTTACCATTTTCTTGTGATCAAACTAAAAATGTGTTGTTTTCTCATTGGCAAAGCCTAGTTTATACTGTCTGTACCTAGAGTTTCTCTAAAATTGAAATGCACATACAATATGCCCTTTTGTGCCCAGTCTGGCTGAAATGCATTGAAAAAATTATGTTTCATGGCTTTCATTTCTGTTCTCTTATCAATGGAAAGAAAGGTTGTCTCATACCTAGTAAGTTTAATACTCAGTTTCTCCTCAGTAAATACATACGATTCACTTAAAATAGCTCTCTGGGGAGCAGTGCCTTTTATGTTTGCCTTTTAAGGCCAAAACTATAAAATAATCCCTTAAATATGCCTTTCTTGAAGCATTTGTAGCAATCAGACCTAGGAATTTTTTAGTAGAAAAGGTGACAGAGTCAGAAGAGGTCTGCTGGATGCTAGACCTTGCTGGTAATGGAAACTCTCACAATACTCGTGTACTGGAGCACTATTGACTATCTGGCTGTGACACTAAGAAAGTGCAGTGGCTTTCTTTTCCTACCTACTAAACCATCATTAAGCTACTCTGATCTCCATTGTGTTCTGATTTTACCCTGGAATAAAGGCTGTTGCAGACTTCCACTTCTTTCACTTTTTGGGAGACATGAGCTATTTCTGCACCCATGGCATCAGTGTCCCTTGTCCCAAACAGACCATGCTCTTTGAGGAGGGCATGTGGGTTTCTGTGCTTGAGCCATCACTTCTCCACTCTGCATTTTTTGGGGATAAGATGAAGAAGGAGCACTTCTTCTTTTGACATCTTGCTGAAGCAAAGGCTAAGTGTAGGTACCTCTCCTGTAGGTGTGGAGCAGCTGCAGAGTGATGGGGCAGTGATGCAGAGCTAACAATAAAATCAGAATTAGTATTTAATAATTTGTACATAAATGGATATGGAACACACACAACAGTGAAACCACACAAGTTTTTTATATTGTCTTTTGTATGTCATTGCACCAGATTGTAGAAACCCTAAAATTTGTTAAACATCAGTCAGCCTATGTTATCATACCATCTTTTCTACCCGTAAGATCTGTAAATCTATTACAACAGTGGGAGTTATAAAGTACAGGAGTGAAAACAATCAGGAATTGTGCAGGCAGCCAGGTGACTGAGACAGCACCTCCTGCCACCTTCTGCCTGGCGTAGCTGCTCCTTTGCGCTTTGTGTAGTCCACATCTCTTGTGTATGGTCCACTGCCCCTTCCAGCAAGGGGTGAAAAGATACTTTTAGAGAAGGCCTGTTTTTTTCCTCAGGTGCACAATGCCTGTGGTGCTCTATAGGAATCTGCCCTGGATACCTGCTGGCATGCTCCATATGGCATTCTGTAGGTTTTCTTGTGCCATCAGCACTCTTGTCTGCAGGCATGAGCTTGGGTTGGTACTTTGGAAACAACATAATTTAATCTTGTCTTATACAGGCTTCTCCTTTTTTTTTTTTTTCTCTGGCAGGACAGTGCAAGAGACCTGGGCAGTTTCAGACATGGGTGTCTCAGTTGTGCTATGTAAAGCTTAGAAACCTAATGTTGCTATAAAATCTGAATATGTTTTCACTTTTCTTATGTTTGATCTGAAAATGTGATATCAAGTTACCTTATTTCTCTTTGTACTTAAAGTGTGTGTAAAAAATTAAAAGCCACTGCTCTTTAGTAGCAAATATCAGTCCACTTTATCTTCCTGATGTCCTGTAAACTGCACACAAAGAGGAGGTTAGTAACTGAATGGGGGATGATTATGAAGATGAATGAGTGGCCGGGAGACAGAGTCAGTTTAATGAGCTGAGCAGTAAGGAGGTTGTAATTTTTATAGATTAGCACTGAACTTGTCACTTACTAGCTCATACAACAACTTAGTTTCAGAATTACAGTATGTCAGAAATGAGCTCAACAAGCTCAAAACCAGTGACAATCTGATTATCTCCCTTGTAATCCAAATTATAAGTGCAGTTCTTCTGGATCTGTATTTGTTACCTCTTCCCAATGTTTTATCTGTCACAGGTAAGGAGCAGACATGAGAAAAGCGCACAATTAGTCAAATTATTTTTTTTGTATTTTCTTTTTCTGCACCTTGCTGTACCAGCTGAGCCTCTGAGCAGCCTCCTATACCCAGGCTCTCTTGTGCTGAGTCAGCTCAGTACCCTGACAGATGCTTCCCTGAAGGAAGCAGCAGTGTGAGGAACAAAGTGGTGAATTCCCAGGACCACCTTTTTCCTAGAGGAGCTGTCGAAGACACAGTGCTTTCTCTTGTTATCTTTACTTTATGTTCTTGTGCTAGTCGTTAGTGACCTCCTAATACAGTGTGGGCTTGTCACCAAGTTTTGTGGTCTTTGGCTACTCCGTAAGAGCTCCCAGTCTGACAGCCTGGAGGCAGAGTCCTCCTCTCTGCACTGGTTTGCAGGCAGAAGAAGCTTGTGATCCTGTGTCTGTTGCCAACAAGTGCTTATTTTAGTGTCCTCAAGAAACCCCTGCCTCCCAGTGTCATTGGGCACCCAGTGTCCTGACTGACCACAGGGACTTGTCCAGGTTTGTTCTCACCATAGGTCCATTTGGTACGGATGAGCCAAGGACTTGGTTCCTGTTAGGGATCTCAGTTGCAGAACAAACACTTAGGCTGATTTTTATTTTACAAACTTGAATGAAAGTCATGAGCCCCCTGTCTGGCACCATTCCCAGAAGTGTTATTTTACAGGCAGGATGCTTTTGATAATGGCATCGCTTCTAGAGTAGCATACAAGGGATAATTATTGTTCTATGAACAGATGACAGCATTGATTTTTTCCCCCTCATAATTCACTCAGATTGCAGGATGATTTGTTGGAAGAAGCATTTTGGTTTTAGATAACTCTGGGACAGGAACGGGGAAGGCCAGATTTGGATTTATTAAGATAATGAGCATCTGTAATTTTGGAGAAGGCTCTTATGGTCAGCTGAATACAGAACTGTTGGAGCTCTTTTGGTTTTTGGAGACCTGAATTTGACTTTGAGCCAAGTCTGATAGTGTTTCCCAGTGCTTTACAATAGGATGTGCATTAGCAGTCTGGCGTTTTTCATGTACCATCATAAGATTTTGCTGCTAGTGTCTACTCTCAGCTCTTCACTTGAGTAGTTAACCTTTCCAGTGAACACATATTTGTTCCAAAAGCTAGGTTTTTCTCCTGATATTTGCACTGCCCATGTGCAGAAAAAGCAACAAAACCCAGTTAACATGGATTTCCTTTCCTCAACCACTCACCTGCTGTTGCACTGTAGGCACAGTTTTTACCCTGTCTTTCCTCCTCTACCCATCAAGTGGGAGCAGTGATGTTGTCTTCGTTTCTCCAGACCTCTGAGAATTTACAACCCCTATAGGATGCTAAATAGGCACTACTCCTACAGTGCATCTTACAGGTAAATAATTTCACTTGCAGCAAGCATCTTACAGGTAAATAATTTCACTTGCAGCAAATGGCACTCACTCAGCACAACTATTTTTAAGATAAAATCATCCTCTACCATGTAAATGAGCTTCTTGGTCAAACAGTTCTGCTGACAGTTGTCAGCAGCCTAAGGCAGGGGGCTCTGTGCTGCCCTCAGACTGTCTCTCTTCCCCCTACACCCATTCTGTCTCTTCATCCTGTCTTCTATTTCTAGATCATGCTCTAGGAGTGGTGGCTCCTTGTGAACATGCAGATGTGCCTATATGGCTCTTGATGACTTACACCAGCACACAATTGCAGAACTTTTAAAAAATAACTTTCCCATGCACTCACTGAGCGTTAGTTAAGCAACAACTTTTTTCTGTTAACTGAAGGCCTGAACAGATGAATCTGATATTTTTTGTGTGTGTGTAATCATGTATTTTCCAATATAAGTGCCTACTTTTTAAATAACCCATTTGAAAAAACCTCAAAAATAAATGCAGGAAAAAAAAGGAAAAAAACCCAAACACATCACCACCTGCTGACCTTTTAAAACCACTACATGCCAGACCTTCTTAAGAGATTTGGCACTGATATTTTTATCATAATGGAAGATTCATTAAGGTCAGTTATAAATTTGCTGCAATAAATAGAGAAGAATTAAGAGCTCATCAGCATTACCACAGTGTAATGTTCAATGGATTGAATTATGTACTTGGAAAGACGAATCTGTGGCAATTGGCAAGCTTCAAGAGGAGAGCTGCATGTGAGCATGGATATGTGCATGCACATGTGTGAGAGGAATGGTAGAAGAAATGAGGGTAAAAGGAATTTAAGAAAGCAAAACACTTTCCCCCACCCCCTCATTTTCTAGGCCAGTAATATTTAGAGTAGGCATGATAAATAGTACCATTGTGGTCTCTTTCATTGCCTTGTAATTGACATTTCTTGTGGTAAATGCTGCAGTGTGACTGAGTATGTGTCCTGTTCTCCTCCCCTTGCAGAGTCCATACTGTCTTTTAAGCCATATTTCGTGCAAACAGCAGTATTGATCGTGATTGATGAAGCACTGTGAGATGGTCAGCCCTTTACCTGCCCCCTAGAGTAATTGGGCTGCAGTTTGTTAAAGGGTAACAGAAGAGATATTAAAAATGAAGAAATGCACTAAGTGGGTGTGAGCTGAGTTCCCAGCTGTTCAGAACATCTATTCTGTAATACAGAGCATCAATCTAATTCTCCACACAGGGTAGGAGCATGGCAAGTCAAATGCCTCTGATAGGCAGTTCTCACTAGAAAGATACAATGTTCAATTTGAGGGAAGATTGAAGAACATCAGTCTTCCCTTAAGACAATTTGTACAGAATAAATTTGGCACTCTCCAGCTATTCCCACAGAGGGAAACTGATAATAGGACAGAGAAAATCATGTAACGTGATTTAGGATTCCCAGGATGGGATTACTTGTGGTAATAAAACAGGAGGGAGGCGGGAGAAGGAAGAAGAGCTGACAGCGGGCTTGATGTTACTTCCAAATGCTCTCAAACCCCTGCAAATTCATCAGAGCTGAGGGTGCTGGATACCTCTCAGCACCGAGACTTAATCTGAATGCAGGTTCAGCACATTTGCAGATGCTGGCTCTGAGTGCCTCAGCCAGAACTGCTGCGTGCAAGTTCCTTTGAAAACCTGGCCCCTAGGGCTTGTGTATCTTACAAAATAATCCTCTTGTGAAAACTGGTGTCAGCTACTGAACTAGTGCCACACATGGCTCACCTTTTGGTCTTTGCTTCTGGCAAAATCATTTGCAGGACAGGTTCAGCTGAATCTATGCTGACTTTATTGGTAATAAAAAATAAATTTCTGTGAAGCTTAAAACTAGATTCTGCTGTAGGACACTAGGTCAGCACTTCCATACCACCTGCCCCAGACTGAGAACCTCTTCTATCTGCTTATACCAGGTGGCAGCTCACTTTATTCACTTGCGGTTAAAAGGTAGAAGTCACCCTCTTGGAGCCTGCTTGCTCCATCTTCTCGAAGTGCAACATGGACAAGAAAGCGTAGCAGAGGTCGATCACACAAACCTACTTCAGGAACCAGCTAGCTTTAGTTGCCCTTATGTAATTATTATTATACAATGTTATATATAAATCACATACCCAAGTCTTTTTTGGGGGGGGATCTGAGCTGTGTTATGGATGGGAGGTAGTGATACTGAAAGGTGTTTTACCTAGCAAAGGCAGAACAGGCCCTAACAAAGTCTGGTACTAAATGGAGCGGAAGGTATGGCCAGCACTAAAGGTAATGCATCCATTTAGAAGATCTGGTTAGTATGGGCCTACAGCAAAGTCCCACAGGGCAGGAAGACAAACTCTTTTCTTCTCTTTTCCAATTTGCATGTCGTTATCAGGCCTCTTGTAACTATGGCACTGAGAAAGAAAAGATGAGCTTTGGTTTCATCACCATAAAATCGTTGGTGTCCTCTTGATTTAAAGTCTCTGCTCACAGAGCAGAAGCTGTGCTCTGTGTCTGAGCTGAATCCTAGTGTGCCTTACAATGACAAACCTATATATATATTCTTTCAAACCTCTATTGTAACTAAAATGTATTGCTCTGATCCTAATTTTAGTATGGTTTTAGTGGGTGATACTGGAGATTTTCAGAAACACATTTTTTCACCAAAATAATTTTCTGTATATGCAAATGATATTTACACATTGCTGAAAAAAATTAGTATTTTTAATACCATTAAATAGTAAATTTCTTTTCTTTAATTTTGTTATTTAAATTGCAATGTTTTAAATAAGTGGGGTTTTTTTCTGTGACATTTTCATTTTCTCAGAGCTAACTGTGACTTGGGGAAACAGAGCAGAAAGCATTCTTGGAGTGATGTGTAGCTTTTAATGGTGTACTTACATTCTCCCACATAGTAAGCAATGATGGCATTTTGATCTCTGCTCCTGTGGAAGGCATACTGGTCACTGAGAAGAAAAAGGTTCCTCATGGAATATGTTAGAGTACCTGTTATGGGCAGAATGAGAACTTTGGAGAAAGTTGATTAGAAAAGACCTCCTGTTAAGTCACAAGGTACAGAATGGACCCTCTTGCTTTCTGAGCTCTTACTCAGAGAGGAGTGTGGGTGCAGCTGCAGCTGCATCCAGCCTTAGACTTGGTTAACAGTTTAAGTCTAAAGAATATATAGGTGCAATTGAACCTTTATACAACCTTGTTCCACAGGATTAAATATGGAAAACCAAATATATATTTAAGTAAGCAATTTATTTTGTTGATGATAGTGATTGGGCTAAAAGACTATGACCAGAATTATTTATTACACAGTATAGATAGTGCACTATACTAGCAGTTATAACTATTTTCTAAAGTAAGATTTAAGTAATGAAATAATTATTAAGTAGAAGTTGAAGTTACTTGTTTGTATCAATGACCATGGCAAGTGCCTTTCACTGAGCCTTAAGGAAGTAACTGTGAGGGTTGTCCCCACTCAAGGGAGGAATCTCCACACACAGTCCTAGAAGGGGGTATGTTAGAAGTCCCTACCCTTAAGAGGTGGGATACCCACTGTATAACTGATTGACTGTCATTCAAGTGTTTCCAGACTAGCTTTGTCAGCTCAGCAGCCTTAGAAAAGTTATCAGTACTGTCACTTGTTGGTTCTTTTGTCAGGAATTTGCTACGTCCTTACTGGTGGCAGTTGCTGTCAGGAAACATTGTTTTTCACATCCTCAGAATGTTTAAGTTTGGGATTGATGGATCAGGCTGGTCTTGACATTCTTCAACACCAAAAGCTATGTGACCCCTTCCAATTTCTCCATCTGTCATTGATAACTTTTGCAAATAGTATAAAGTTTGATCTGTTTTACCCCCACTTAGGCAAATCATCCTGCTACAGTTGCCTATATGTTGATAGTACATGTAATGCTGAATCTGACACTGTACAGAAAAGCTCTTAAACCCAGAAGAGCTTCCCCATCCCAGCTGCTGACAAAAACACCCCCAGTGCACCTTGTCCCACAGAATCACTTGCTGTCCTAATCTGTGGATGAATTTGGTGGTGTATTAAGTCCTTAAGGAAGGAGTTGTGTTTGTTCACCATGCTAACTTTTGTAATCAACTTCATCAACCGGTCACTTGCATGAGGTAACTTTGAGTACACAAAATGCAGATCTTATTTGAGGTCAAAATATGTATGTTACTTGTAAAGGTTACTGGGACTAAAACTTGAGCCACCTGAAGTCAAACTGAGCTTTATGCTGTTAGACCTCTTTGTTATTTGTAAAAATGCTAGAGGCTGGCCTGATGGTGTCTGCAGAACTGAGCTGGTTCTGAAGTTCCTGTGCTGAGATGGCTGGTGGAAATCAGGTGGAGTCAACTCCATCCTAGCTGTGTTTTGTACACCCATAAGGACCCCTCTCACCTTTCCATGCAGCTCCTTCTGTGTAGGACTTGGAGCTGCTGCATCTCTCCTGGGATACTGTGGAAACATCTGTGAGTCTCACCTTCAGTGGCCTTTCTTTTCTGCCTGAACAAAACACAGAAGGAACATTGCTTGTGTAGGCCTTTGCCTTTGGGCCCTATTTCAGCAAAAATAAATTAACTTTGAGATGGAAGAGCAGAGTGAGGAAATCCATTCAGTGAGTGCTTTCAGAGGCCCTATTGATCAATAACACATGAAAGCAACACAAATTAGTTCACTTAATAATGAGCAAAAATATGCTAACTTACAAGGAACAGATTATAAACTTAAATATCTCCTGTAGTTATTTCATTCTTATTTCATAAGTAAGGCACATTTTTAATACCTTCACAAGAGATTCAGAAGTATATCTACCAGTCAAGTGCTGATTACTATTTGTCCTTATGTTTTATGGTGCACTGAAATCAATGTTTGTAATTTTATCATGGTTTTTGCTTCCTTTTGTCTAATACACTGACATGAACTAGCAAAGCACATTTCAATTAGATGTGTTAGTCACACAGTAAGGTAATCAGCTAGTTAGAAATGTCATCATAAACTTGCTTCAGTAGAGCAAATTTACTTTTTGGCCAGCAGCAATCCAGTTGGAATAAAACCTGTAGTCAGGAGAAGGGTGATTAACAGGATTTTATATGTGTAGCATTTTTAATGTTATGTAATTACTGCCTAGGTCAAATTACCAAAATGTTGATGATAACAGTAGTATAATTCAAGAAAAATAATTAGTCTGAAGTAAACAAATACAGCCCATTTTCTGCTGCCTCCCTTCCCCTAAAATAACCAGAGGGGCTCTAGTCCTGAGAATGGGTGAAGCTGCACTTTGGAGAAGTTGTTACTTCAGGCAAAGCCAGACAAGAACAGCAAGGGGATCTCTGTTTTCCCTTACTGAGTTCTCCCTGCATTTGCACACAGGCACGAGATGCTCCTTCCCCAAACCAGTGCTGCCCTAGTGCTGCTGGGACCTCCTGAGTGCCCCCATTCCAGGGCCGAGGGATGTCCCCAGCAGGGTGGCGGGTGGGACAGAGGTGACACCACTGCAGGGGCTCTGCTGCCACCTGCTTAGCTTGGCTGGGGACTGTGGGAGGCACAGAAAGCAGAACAAGGTGCTGCTGCCCAGGGTGTGAAGGACAGTCCTGTTTATGGAGACCTGTTCAAAGACTGTCTGTTTTTAATGAATAGAGCCAGGTTTTACATTTGTGTTCACCCAGTATTTAGCAGAAGAATGGGTTATGAAATGCTCTGTGACAAAATTGCTAAGGCCTACTTTGATGTCTGGAAAGGTTTTAAAGACAAGATTAATTGAGCTAAGTGTGCTATAAGATCACAGAGAAAATAAAAACCTAGGGCAGGTACTGTTTAATTACCCTCAGTGGAGTGTGGTGTGGATGACAACGATAATGACAGTCTGAATGGGCTGACAAACCTTGCTAGTAGGCAAAGAAAATTATGATAAATGCCTATATAAAGACTTGAGTTACCCTCTTGCTACCTTTTCATCTGAAATGTGTTCTCATGTGGGCTGAGAGCTCAGAGGCTTCTTGCCCAGTTACTCTGTGCTGAACTTATTCTGTTTTTAATTTCTTATTTCAACTATTTTTTTGTCTTTCTATGGCTTCTTTTGATGATTAAATGGTTGTGGAATGCAGTAGTGGAGTAGATGGTATTTAAGCACAAAACCTGTGAAGTTCCTTGTTCTATTTGTTATAAATATGCATTCATGTGAATAAGCTATGTGACATTTCTGTATTTTGATTTGAGGTGTGGAGGTTTGGATTTCAATAGTGAGGGTATTTTAAGACTTTTGAAAGTCTTCTGGGAATGTGACTTTTGCAATCTCGTTCATGTGTTTTTAACTGATGCAGCGTGTAAGATGGGTTAGTAGATGTTAGAAATAGAGTTCTGGTTTCGCTGAAGCATGGGTAAAGAGGAGAGGGGGCAGGAGAGGGTAGTTGAGTTTTTGGCAGTTGGGACTTGGAGTGGTTTTAACCTGTTTTTCGTGCCTTTTTGTGGGGGTGGGGGTCTCAGGCAGGTAGGCGGATTGGGCCAGGCTGTGAGCTTCCTAGTGCTGGCCAATAGGAACGGAAACAGAGACCCCCTGGCCGGGATAGGGTATAAAAACCTGTGGTTCTTACTGGTCTGGGTCTGTCTCCTAGGCCAGAGGGAACACAGCAATTCAGCTGAATTTGTTAAATAAAAAGTTTAGTTTTGCTTTGATGACTTTGTCCCCTGCTGAATTTTATTGGTAACTGTGAGCATTTCTCACAGTAACTGTACCAGTAATAGTTGATGTTTTCATTTCTGAGCAATTGCCTAATAAACAAGAAGAGTAGAGAAGAATGTTTAAATACTCTGAAAGATGAAACATATGAGTGAGAAATGCAAATTCATAATTTTTCATAGAAGTTTGCTCAGGCTGCAGTGTCTTGTCTCTTAGGCATCATGCTGTTTTCCACATATGTCAAAAGTTCTCCCTTATAAAGCAGAGAAAGAAATGCTCATTTTAGAGTCAAAATAGAAAATAATGAAATAGATATGTCTTTTTTTTCTCCTACCTGAGTGAAAGACCCATGGAGGTAAATCTGCATACTTGACTATAAATAATGTTCCCAAGAACTATTTCCCCATATATTAACTTAATTTTAATTTGCTTTGTAGATGAAGACATCACATACAAAAATGGGGAGGGGGGGGGGGGAAATGAGAAAAGGAAGCTACTGATGTGCAAGCACAGAAGTGCAGTCTGTGGCAGGAAAGCATTTCTTTGTGCAGGGAAGTGTGTGCTGCAGCCTGAGCAGGCAAACCCACAGGAGGGTAGCTCAGCAGCATGGCCGTTGCTGGGGCTGCATTGTGTGCATCCTCAACAGGCAGCCAATCTAGAATCCAGAGGTGCTCACCCAAAAATCCACCATTGGCTGTCCTAGGTAGGGGTGCTACAGTGTCCTTCTCCATTCAGTGAGCATTTTAGTCAACATACATCTTTCTGGAAAATATTGATTACTGTGTATTACAGAATTTTTCATTAAGCTTATCTAAGTCTCACAGATACTATGTGAGTGATAAAAGACCTGAGCTTTGAAATTGGATATGTCTGCACCAAGAAAAAGATGGATGTATCTTAAGAGGATTGTGACTTAAAGGGATGAAGTTATCCTTGTTATATCCTATTCTTTACATGAACAGAATGGCAAAACAGAAGATAACATTTTTTAAAATGTTGAAGTGACTTGAGCCTCTACGTTTGATTCTTAAAAGTGACTTGAGCTACTCATGTCCTTATATGCTTCAGCCTTGCAACTATGATCCAGTTTAATAGGAGGAAACAGTGAAAATAAAGCTCTGATAAAAGCTACTACCTAGGCTAAAGCTGCTCTGATCTTTTTCAAGTCCTGGCAGTACTAATGCTGAGCTAGATGTGGTAGGGCATGGAGCTGGTTTCATTTCTTTCCTGAAGGACAACTATCATCCCTTTATACTTAGTATTATGGAGTACACCTGGACCAGGTGTTCATCTTTGGTCTGTGCTGAAGGCCAGCTGTTGCCTGACTTGGATTTTACTGCTGTGACGCTCTTATTATTAAGATAAACCCATAATGTGGAATGTTTATAAGGGTATTGCAGCTGCTCCTTTAGTTGTAACCAGAGAAAGAGACACTGAACAAGCCAGCAGGATGAAAGGGTTGGTCTTTAGGGACTGCCTGGTGCAGTGAGCTCAGCCGCAGTGCTGGTGGCTGCTCCTTTCACCACACACTTTCCTGAACAATAAAAACAGGGTGAGTCCTGCCCTAGAGCCAGCAATTTTACTGAGCATTCCTATAGACCACCCCAGAGGCCCCTATTCAGCAATGAACACCTGCCAAAGCAGAGCTTCAACCACTGTTTCTGTGAAATAGGTTGTCAAACAAGGCCATTTATATAATAAACATGATTTATTTCAAAGGCTATTATCTAAGTGCTTCTCCTAATCTCCTTCAGATCCTCCTGGAGAAAGATCTAACACATTTGCTATTGCTTCATGGTGGTGTTTTTTGAAGCTCCCGTTTTCTCTGTGAAGATCCCTGTTTTATCGTTCCTGAGATAGCTACCACACAGTTTCCTTTACCCTTCATTCTTTGCATAATGTAATTTAAACTACACTGGCATTCCCAAAAGACTGAGGCTTGAGCTTTTACTGAGATTTTAATTCAAAGCAAACACAGAGGTAGTAATCTCTAAGCCATGAGCTGATGCTGTTAAGTATGGTATAAAATGCAAAAATGTCATCTCTGCCTCTCCTTCCATTTAGAAGTACCAAAACACTTTTATTTCAGCAATAAATGCCATTTTAAGAATTATTAAGATTTTATATGTTCTGTTTGGCAAAGAGGATTAATTATTCTTCCTGCTTAGTTTCTATTCAAGCAATAAATCAAATGGCATTAAGCTAGTTTGCTTTTCACTGTTTAGTTTAAAAGAAAAAAGAGAGATCTTTGTTTTTCATATGCAATGCCTAGATGATTCATGTTAATACAATATGAAACAATGTAAAATTAAGCATTTGGGTAGGGATTTTTGTTACATTAAAACCTGGTTTCTGTTTCCTTAATACCTGGCTCCTACACACCGATGTTTTTTGGTATCTCCCAGTATGTTTTATTTATTTAACAAAAATGGTCCCTTAAAAGTACTTCTAGAGCTGTATGTACTTTGCCAAAGAGAATAGGATTGGTGCTTTTGGGTCCCAGCTGATGGTCTAGATGCTGTCAGGATGTTTCCTGATACTAGAACCTCCAACTGGCAATGAGGCCAAATGAATTCCAGATCTCTCTCTACTCGTAAGTGGCATCCACACTGAGGGGCCTTAGAAGGGAAACCCATAGAAATGTGGTTTTATTTTGATGTTCTGGTGTTGGGAGGTTTTGAGGGGATGGAGGAGAAAAATAAAGTGGTGGTAAGTTCCTTCTGCAGGGACAGGAGAGCCTGATTTCATGCAAATTAGTGAGATCTTGAAATCTTTACTATACGGGCTGTACTTTGTGAAGGGCTTGCTGAGAGAGTTCCATGCAGACAGCATCCATTAATCTGCTCAGTAAGATCCAAAGGCTTGTTAGATCTGCAAAATGGATTCTCTTGTGGTTTCTTTGTCTTCCAGCTCATTGGTAGTCACAAGGGAGGCAGTGCAGTCCATTCTGGTCCATTTCTAGATGAAACATATAAAACTACATCAAAAGAGAAACAGGTCAAGAAATCATGAAAAGAAAAAAAAAATGTTGAAAGTTGTAGTAAGATCTGTAGCACTCCCACCTCCTCTGCTCTTGGGGGAGTATTGCAGAAACCCCTGTGCAACCCCAGATCCCTTCTATGGGAGCTCAGTGGGTGCAGAGAGGAGGTCTGATGCCTCCTGTGCTCAAAGGGCTGCTCTGCTCTGGCCCCACCATGTCCTCAGCACCTTCCTGAAAGCCAGGGGCTGCTGCATCATCCCTGCCAAGGTTCACTACCTCAGGAGATCCCTTCCTAGGATGGGCAATTCAGGGGGAAGCAATTCTGGGGTTGCCTGTGCTGCACAGAAACATGCCCAGGGGTCTCCTGCAGGAACTGTGCTCTGGGGTCTTTT
Source organism: Xenops minutus (assembly GCA_035221455.1). Lineage (NCBI taxonomy): Eukaryota > Metazoa > Chordata > Aves > Passeriformes > Furnariidae > Xenops > Xenops minutus. The sequence continues at coordinate 23,559,755 of JAWWEE010000162.1, read as the reverse complement.
CTTGTCTAAACAAATGTCATTCAGGATGAAAGAGCTGTTTAGTCTGTGAGTATGGGAAAACAGGACAGATAGAGGTTATTTTGGCTCATCCAGCTCATTTGTGCTTAGGAAATTTAGTCCCTTTAACAGGTTCTGGTAGTTTAATCTGTTCCTTATCCCACTGATCTTCCAAATAGAAAAATGCTAACAATATATCTTACTTCAGCCTTTCAAGTGATCCTCATGAAACACTTTCATTTGCAGTGTAATGAGAACTATCAGGTATTATTGTTAAGGGCTGCTTCAGTCCTAGCTGGATACCAATTCACCTCTCGAGATTGAAGAATAGTGTATTTCACTCCATATCATTTGTTCATATACGAAGAACAGACTTTGAAATACTACTTTTTTCATCTCCCTTTTTGTTTAGTTAGAAGGATTGACACTAGAAAGCTTATTTCATGAAATAAGTAGTTCTTGAAGTGATGGGTGACAAAGGGATATGCTTTAAAGTGAACAGCAACACCGTTCTGTAGTTATCCAGCCTGTGACATTAGGTCTATTCACAAAGTGCTGGAATGGCTGGAGTCAGACTCCCATGCAATCTCTTGCAGGCAGGCTGTGTTCACTCCAGCATACCTGCCAAATGCATGTGAGGCAACTGACAAAGAAAATATGTATCCCTTAATCTTTCTCAGTTTCTGCCTCTTTAGTTCAGTGAAAGTATTTTTGTCATATGCACTGGTCAGAATGCATTGATAGGTATATGTAGGGCAAGAATATTTCCTCTGTTCTGTGCCTCAGGTTAAGTTTCTTCCAAGAGGAGGCTTTCTGGGGTCAACAAGGATAGCTCACAAGGTAATCGATCTTGGCCTTAACATTTAATCTTGACATTAATTTGAGTGAGCAAGTTGTGAAGCTCTCCTGATCACAATTGCTTCATCTTTTAGTTTTGCTTGTTTGTTTTGTTTTCAATGTATGAACAATAAATCACATCTCTTGCCTCTTCTGTGCTTAATTCTTAGCTTTGCAAGCAAATGTCTGTACTCACCCAAAGAACAACTGTAGCCTCACAAGTCAACATCACTGCCCTGTAATCCTCTAGCTAACAGTGCCACAAAAAACAAGTGACGAGAGCCAGGCTGGCAAAGTTGTCATGGTGAAAAGGGGACAGAAATTAAGGCTGCCCTTCCCTGGCAGAATCCCAGCTGGAATGCAGCCCTGCAAACACCATCTGTTTTCTCCTGCAAATAAGCCCTTACAGGGTGCAATGGGCCTGCCTGGTAGAGGAGGAGGGAAATCCTTGTACATCACAGCCCCTATGAAATTGGGCTCAGTCTTTGCTAGGAAGTGTAAAATATTATTAACTCTACAGCATGTACCTGAGTCTAACTCGAGCCTAGTTAGCCCCTCTCTCTGTCTGTGACTATCCAGTGACATTCGGTCCCTAAAACTTCTGAAAATTTCATTACAGAAATATCATTTAGAACTTAGTATTATGCATTCAAGTGACCTCTGGTTTCTGAAAGTTTCCTGTGCTCATTTTCATAAGATGAACAAATACATGCAGGAGTTAAATAAGTTTGCGTATTACTTTAGGAAGCACAATTACAAGTGATGCACTGTTAGTGTCTCCACTTCTGCAAAGCTGAGCAACTCATTGTAATATGTCTGTTAAAAATGAAATTTTTCAGTGTTACTGATGAACTGCTTCTTGAAATTCATTTAAGCAGCTGATGAACCAGAACCTGTGACATTTCAGTGAAGTATCTGAAACTGGTAGAGCAGTAGCTGCTTTGACCTTGAGGCTCATGTTATAACGTTTCACCATACTGGGTCCTGCCATACTCAGGTTTTCTCTTGGAGAGACACTAGATGTCCCTCTGCATTTTATGGCTACAGAATTTTACATTTCTTTTTTGTCTTTCACTGAAGTAACTGGGTTTTCTGGTTAACAAGTCATACCTCTAGTTTTATTATCCACTCAAGCTCTGTCTCCTTCTATTTTTTCCAATTATATATTGAAGAAACATCATCTTTCTAAGTAATTTAGTCAGTGACTAGGGATTCTCAAGCCTTTCTCTGATTTCCAAAAATCATATTAAGTGCTGCCGCTTGTGTAATGAATAAGTGCATATCTCTCCTGCCTTGTATTCTTCCCGACCTGAGAACAGGCTCTGCTCTTTTGTTCCTTCTAATCTCAGGCTATCAGGAAAGCTTTTATTACTTCAAGGCTGATATGATTTGAAGTACCTTGGCTTAATCCCATTTCCCTAAAGATTTAAGGGATTTTTCTTCTTGGATCTGAAAAAATATCATTCTTTGAAAATAATTTGTTATTAAAGCCCAGCTAAAATTCTGCCTTGTTTCTCCTCTTTAAAGCTAATGGATTAAAAAAAGGCTCATTTCGCAAAAAAATACTGGGCCCTAGATTGCCATTGCATTAAGTTCTAATTTGTTTATTGTGAGTGCTGTTAAAATTTGAGGAAGGCCAGGATTTATTTATCAGTATCTACAAGCACATCACTAAATCCAGACTGTGATATTCTGGGGGATAGAAGAAGGAATTAAAGATGTGTAAGTAAAAAAGCTATTGGCATCAACAAAACCCCAAAGGTCAAATAGGTAATTAGTAATAGATAATCCTGGATAATTATTATTATCTATAGCTTCAGATATGTAATGCATAATTATTTGTTACTATTGAATATATTATTAGCTAAAAGATAATTTGCCATTTTCCTGGAGAGAGTTGGCCATAAAGCTACATTCATACCTAGCTCTTGCTCGCAGTCACTACTCACAGCCAGCCCAGCTTCATGAGGGGAAAGTCCCGCTTATCAAACCTGATTTCTTCTATGACAAGGTAACACACCTGGTCAAGCAAGGGAAGCCAGCTGATAGAACATTTTTGGATTCCTGTAAAGTTTTCAATACTGTCTTTCACAGGATCCTTCTGGACAAACTGTCTAGCACATCTGGATAAACATATCATGTGCTGGGTGAGCAATTGGCTCATGGGTCAAGCACAGAGGGTGACAGTGAATGGGGTGCCATCAGACTGGTGATGACCTGTCACTAGTGGGGTTCCACAGGGCTCCATCTTGGGCCCTGTGCTCTTCAACATCTTCATAAATGACTTGGATGCAGGACTGGAAGGGATACTAAGCAAGTTTGCAGATGACACAAAACTGGGAGGAGCTGTT
>JAWWEE010000162.1:23452671-23556470 GCA_035221455.1 Xenops minutus | reverse complement strand
TCTTCCCCCAGAGGGTGGTTGGGCACTGAACAGGCTCCCCAGGGCAGTGGTCACAGCACCGAGCCTGACAGAGTTCAAGGAGCATTTGTATGATACTCTCAGGCACACGGTGAGACTCTTGGGGATGGTCCTGTGTAGGGCTAAGGGTTGGATTTGTGATCCTTGTGGATCCATTCCAACTCAGCATATTCTCTGATTCTGTAGATTCAGTCTCTTTTGTAAATGGAGTTCAATCTCTTTCTTAAAGTACTTTGGACTTGCTTTCTATTATTTTTTTTTGGCATGTGGAAGCCCCTTTAAAATTCATGTATGCATTCAAATCAAGTTCTGTTATTCTTCAGAGTTGTATAATTTAACCAAAGTTATTTTTTTATCAGTGTTTTTAAATTTATTTTGACATCTTATTGTGTGGCATAATAGTCTATTAAATTCTATATAACAGTTAAAAACCACTGCATGTTGCTAACTGTCCCATGAAGGTTTCTTTATGTGTTATATCTTTCTATTTATTAAAACTCATGAGTCCTCAATGCATGTAGTTCTTCCACTCTGAAATTTAACATCAGCCACATTATTTACCCCAGTTGTACCATTTGAAAGAGAAGCTTTATAAAGAGGAACATTTTAAAGAGAAACTAAACCAAGAGCCTGATTCTTCTGAAGTGCTGCTGTGTGCTTTGTAGCCCCAGCCAAAGTCAATGAGAGCTAAACAAATTCTGCACTCCTGATTCAGACCACAAACTTTGATACTCTGCTAAAAAGAAGTGGCACATGCACAGCACTTCCGACCAAGCCAACAGATGCAGTGCTGTGTCTCCAAAGGGCTGTGCAGCAGCAAACCAAGGGGCAGATGCAGCGAGGCAAGCAGGTCCCATCACATCCTGCGACCGTGTAGGCATGTCATGAGCTTTACTCACACCAGTGGTTTCATTGATGCTCTCGTGAGATTACTCATATATTACATTTTAGAAATGTGACTTATTTAAATTTCAAAATTGCCAAGAGTAATATACTGGAGGGAAGAAAACCCACCTGCTACAGAATCATTGTGGATTTTTTTTCAAAGTTTATTTTTTGATACTTTTATTTTCTTGGCCTCTAATCATAGGGGTCAGGAGAAAGCAGAGAATAGTCTCTTATAAAATAGAGGATTGCGGTTTTTAAAAGATACTTTTTTATTTTAAAATTACCAAAAATGCAGAAATAACTAAGACCAAAGTTTCAATAAGAAGAAAGATTTATTTTGGCAGTACTGACTTTTCAAGGAAAAAGTTTCCTCAGCCTCTGTGATCCTCAGAGACCGTAACAATAGGATTTTAATATACTCTAGCAAAAGTAGAATTATTGCTTGTGTATCTGGTTTAAATATTTATAATTTTACAGCTTACATCTGAAGGATTTTTGTGAAGATTTTCTTACATGCCTGATAAGTATCAACACATATATATAAAACATTGTTAAAAAATAATAAGATTTCTTATACCACCTGCTACTTGCCACTTTTAAAAGCCACTTTTAAAATAATTGTTCACAGTATACGGTTCCTGCATTGGTTTATCATTCTTAGGTCTTTTGGGTCCTACATGTTACCACAGGATTTCAGGTTAGCTCTCTTTGTTCACTGTAGACATCTTGATGCATTTTGACTATCATCAGGTCCTTGCCATCAGCACAGTCCCCACTGTAAATTATTCTGTCTAAAAGGAGCCTTCAAGAAAGCAGTTGGCACCTTGCTGGATGTCATTTGCCTGAGATTTAAGTCTTGCAGGGGAATGCTGCTTCCACTTTTCATGGTAGATGGCATCTTTTACAGATTTTTATGTAGATTTAGAGTAGGAGCTACAACCAACTTCCATAATTTTTGAGATATTTGGGGTGTTTCAGGTTTTGTGACAGTGGATTTTTAGTGTGGAGTCTGAAGCAGTAATCTTCTGAAGGAACCTGCTGAGGTTTGAGTGTAGTTTTTGTGAGAAGGAGAAAATTACATTTTCTGTACATTTTTAGGGGCATTAAAACACTGCTAAGAGCACCACCATCTGGTGTTGGTGGACAAGCACAGGGCATGGCAGGGCAGCAGCAGCCTCAGATCCACCACTCTAGCTTCACACCAACCCATGGAGTGCCTGTTGCCGTAATAGTGCTTTATTCTCCATATTCAGGCATGGAAACTTCATTTAAACTTCTCTTAAGCAAAGAAGGCATCTGATATCCTATTTCCATCCAGTTAGATGCAGCTGGTGGCTCAGCCCCTGTGGGAATGTTTCTTTCACAAGCTCCATTAGACTCCTTTCCTTGTGGCTCACTTTGTCCCCACCAGTCTTTCTAAGTATAAGCTGGCTTCAAACACAATAAGTGCTTTACAGTTGCGTAGATTTCTATCCCCTAAAAGTTCCTGGGTTTTCCAGGCACCTGCTGTAATTCAATCTGTCTTGGTGGCAACCACAACTGTCATGAACAAAATGTTATTTGGCAGGCAAGGGCAAACAGGTGTCCTATAGTATGAAGAAGCACGTGTTCCTGCCTCCTTGTCACTCTCTGTGCCTGAATAAATCAGTCCTCCATAAAGCATAAGGCTGGAATCAGGCTGATGTTGTGGAACTGTAAGGCATAGGCATTCAGACAGTATTAACAAGGCTAGACAGTTAATTTGGGAAATAGCAACAAGAGATATAATATCTGTTTTGTAGCTTTGACTGACAAATAAGCCTGCATGTCCTCACCTCAAGTGATGGAAAAGCCACAGGGAATGTGAAAAAAACAACATTCATGTATGTGGTAGGGCAACACTCTGTGAGACTTAGAACTGGATCTTCTACTTCATTACAAGGCAATGAACCTCTTTCAGCACCGAGTTCACACTGAGATTTTGGCTCCAGTTACTGTATTGGCAACAGATTTGTGCACGAGCTACAGGCAGCTCCAGGGAAATAGCAGGAAGGCCCCCAAATGTATGAATTAGTTATCCAGATGGGGTATAGCACAGGCTGCATAACCATCTCATGATCAAGGCAGGAGATAATGATTCATATCTTGGAGCTATTCCTAGAATTATTGTGGGAAAGCTCAATAGCATGGTCCTGTGACCCACAAAGCTCTGGAGAGGTGTTAAAACAAAGATCAGGAAATTTCATGCAAGGGAAAAAAACCTCAAGTTGCTTTTGCAGGAAAGCACCTGTGAAAACAGCCAGGCCTTTAAAGGGGAGATTTGTCCCTGTTAATATTCCTACTTTGTAAACATCTTAAAAGAGATATTTAGCACCCTGACCTTAAAACACAGCACATGTTTCAGCAACAGCCAATTCTGAAATTTCAGGAACAAGACTATCCCTATGTTCCCTTGATATACAGGATACTCAGTCATAGGAAACATTCTGGTGCTCAACAAAAATATGTGTTTACAAGAAAAACTGCCATGGGGATGTGCAATGAACACAGTTGTGGAAAAGTTAAGGCTAGGATGAATACTTTGCTCATGTGGTTTATTCACAATCTCAAAAAATGGGAAGTGGGGGTGGGGAGAGGGAAGCCACTGGGAAAGTTCAAACTAATTCCTGCAAGTTCACATAGGTAATCATATAGTCAGTACCTTGAAATTGTAGACCCTGGATGTGGTCCCATGATGGATCAGCTTTAAGAACACAGTCCAAATCTAACATGTAGAGAGTAACAGTAAAGTCTGTGCTGCAGACATGGTCAGTTACTAGCAGAAAACTTTTTTTCCTAAAAGACTGACTTTATTTGCAGCAGAATGGATTAGACTATAAAATAATACCACATTTCAGTGGTCTAGGGTAGACAAAATTCATTACACTGTAATTGTCCTACAGTTATTGAAATACAGGTATTTCTTACAGTTAGGGGAAAATGGCATGGTTAGTTTCTGACAGGTAAAGAAACTTTATTTAAAGAAAGCAACAATGAGCAGGGTGACATTGCCATAAAATTTCCACCCATTAGGGTAACTTCAAACCCTAGGGAGAACCAGCTCTGAGGAAATGATACACTGATAGCATTACTAACTCCAGTGGTGGAACTCCTCACAAGCAGCAGGCATGGGTGTAGCTGTCCCACTGATCTGGCTGATGAGCCTGCCTTAGAATGCTGCTCTGTGGAGAAGAGCAGGGGTGCACAGGCAGCCACTACTGACAGCTTGGGGACTCAAGGGCACAGTCAAGATCTGTCTGCAGCCAGATAGTGTTTCTGTCCCGAGCCCATTTCATAGGTTGCTGACACCTGTATTTAAGTAAAAGTTCACGTTTTTTACCAAAAGCCAGTATTTGATGTAATTTTTTACATTTAATAACCCACAGTCATTGTCTAACTTTTGCTGAGAATTAGATACCAAAGAATTTATACCATCTCCAGTACCATTACTCAGCTTCTCTCTGGCTGTTTTCTCAGTTCTGGCATGTGAACAGACCCTCCTGCAGAAGCAATGCTGCTCTCTGTGTTTTGCAGGCTGGCCACAAACTCATTACTGCTGGGCACCTGTGCTCTGGGGCATGGGGCCAGCCAACTTGGGAGCAGGCACTGCTCTGTCCTGACAGATGGGGATTAACATCCCTGGCCATGAGAACATGTACACTATACGTATCAAGTGTTTGGGACAAGATTCCCAGCTAGGGCCATCATAGCTCTAGTCCATACTGAATTTCTGCTGCTCTGTCTAGGATATTGTGCTATCGCTAATCTGGTCCCACACAAGTTTTTTAAAAAATTGTGATTTTTTCAGAGGTACCTGACTGCTTTGCAAGTTTGTAAGGTGAGGTAATTAGGCAGCACAGTGGAATGAGAAGGTCTTATAACTGGTTTGGGACCCAGGGGCAGAAACACTCTAGCTGGTGGGAGAGGGGCTCCCTACGATGCCCCTTCTTGGAGGTCACAGCTGCAGAGGTGCTCAAGGCATCACCCTGGCTTGCTGATCCCAGCTCTGAAGTGGGGAATTAGGACAGAAATCACCCAGCCAATACCAAGCCAAGTGACAGAGAGGGAGGGTATGAGCTAGGGGTACATCTTTTGTAGAGAAAGGATAAACAGCTGGAGACAAGTTCATATTTCTTTACTACTTTCATGTAAACTTCTGTCAGAACAAGATCAGATGTGCTAGGGCTCACTGTCAAGACTGTAGAAATGTGTGCAAGCTTTATTAATTGATAAAAAATTAATACAGTCACTAGTAGGGCAGATTGAAACTAGTGTGAGTCAACTCATCTGCTAGAGTATATTGCAGAGCATAAATGATAGTGCTAAAACACCAGTGCATGTTAGACATTAGCTAACCATATGGCATTTGTTATGATTGTAAGAAATTCTTGGTACATGAACTCAACTTGTTTTAGTGAAAGATTTTTTTTAAAAAGAAATTTTTTTTCCCTCTCTTTTTAAATGCAAAATGCTCACTGGAATCCAGGCTACCATTTCCATTTTGGCTAGCCGCCTGTTCCAGGCACAGGTGGCACCTCTTGCTTCTGCTGTGCACCTGCATGCAATGTTCAAAGACCAACTGGTTCTTGTGTTTTTGTAGTATTTCTGCTTATTCAGCTTACTCTCTGTAGTATTTCTGGCCCAGCAAAAAATAACAAACGTGTCACTTTCTAGTAGTCTGTTCCAGGAAGACTTGTACCTAGTTTTTCACTTTAATAGCTCAGTTCTACATGTGCTAAACAAATGTGGGGTTTTTTTCCAATGTTTGTGTCTGTAGTATGGGACTGTTTCCAGGGCTGTATGAAAAGTTCCAAGAACTTCTGAGCCTTCTCAGGTTTCCTCAGTTGTGATATGAGAGAATATCTTACTTAGTGAGATTCAAGGTCTTCTGAGAGAATTAGAGCTAATGGAAATCTAATGCAGACTCCTACTTACCACTGCTACTTGTGCACAATTCTGATCGAAATTAGAAAGAGTTAAATATTTAGATGGCTGAAGGAATTTGGAGTAATATTAGTTATCATATCTCTTTCTCTTGGATACAGAGGAGGCAGATGCATTTCTTCTGACCTGGTTCCTCAATCAATTCAAAGTCACCAGGAGAAGCACAGGCTAGTATTGCCTTCACTACACATGCTTATAGTTTGATAGCATTGTACCTGTTCCTTTATGCTGCAGAGGCAGAAATAAAATAAATTTATGTCCATCTCTGAAAATGTCAAAAGCCAAGTTATAATTCTGTTAATACATCAAGAATAAAGAAATAAATATTCCCCCACAAACTGCTAACTGAAATTTTGCCTCTAACACTGGCATGTTTCTCAAGATGCAAACATAACCCAGAATTTTTTTTGAGAGAAATTATGATTATCCTTGACTGCAAGTCTATATTATGTTCTTACTTTGACATAAATGGATATTGCAGAAGCTCTTTTATGAAATAATACAGCATTTCTCTCAAGAAATGAGATGAGAATCTGGGCCAGTCTGTCAAAATAACAGTTATTTGAGCACTCAGCACCTCATAGTTACAACTTGATTTCTTAGCCAGAGCTGCAGCTACAGTTATATTCTGAGTACAGGAAAATATTGTTTCATCTCGGAAGCTGGCTGAACAAATTATTGTTAAATACCAACTCTGTTATCCTTTGATCAAAGTAAGTGGAAATGGTCTGTGACCCAGACTGACCCACCTAGATTTCATCCCAGCCTATATTTGTTCCAGTTCTACCTGGTGAGCTAGAGAGGGAGCTTTGGTGTCCCAGAGCCATCTGCACCATTGTATCCATCTGGGTTAGCTGCTGTGGTCCCCTGGGCTGGCAGCAGTCATTTCCCATAGCTTCCCAGTCACAGGGCCTGGCAGCCAGGTGTCACTGGTGGCCTCTTTGGTGCATGGTTCCAGGTGGGACACATGGCAGCAAATAGCCATGCCCTCAAGGTGAACACATGTTCAGTAAAACAGGGTGGAAATGGACCAGCCTTTAGCATTTGCTTTTATTAAAGTGTTTGGATAGGTCAGATACACACAGTAGGGTTCCCAGGCTTGAATGCATGTTAGAAGAGAACAGGGGAAATTAGTTGGGACTGATACTTTCTGCACGCATGTGTGCTGTTCTATCAGTGCTGCACGTGCTGCTGTTTTTGGCTGTAGAGGTTGCTCCAGAAGTACTTCACAATCACGTTTGGAGACGTTTATCATTTCAGTTCAGTAAGAGATATTCTAGAAACAGTATCCCTATCCATATGAACAAACAAAACTATTAACTGCATCTGTCGGACTACACAAAATTTCACAATGATCCTTCCAGTCTGATGTAAAGAGCTCAGTAGCTGTCATGGGCAGCAGTGTCCAACCTGCAGGTCCTGAACCACTCCCCAGTCACACACCAGTCCAGTAGCTCATGTGGTATGACCATATTATGTGACTTGTTGAAAGGCTCTGCTCTCCTAGGACTAATGCAGTCTGCTATGCAATCCAGAGCACAGGATCCATGGCAGGCAGTGAGGCTGGAGGGGCTTCTGAAGCAAATCTCACTGGTTCACCACAGTCCCCAGCAGGTCTGGGCACTGCCATTCCTCAGTGGTATTGGTGCCTCGGGAAATCCCTGTCACAGCTCCGCTGGGAGCAGCTCTCACAGCCTCTCCTCTTCCCTTCGCTTTTCCAACACGTACGTCGTGTTGCACAACAATGTGATTTTGGACGTTGATTTCTGATCAGGAGGTTTGGTCTCTCCTGAACAGTGTTTAAGAAATTATGGTTTTGTTGGAGAGGGAACTGTTTTGTTTGCAGCCATTGCTGGAGCTTAGTGCTTGGCTGGTTCAGACTTACTTCCTGAAGGGAGTTCTTGATGCAAGTTAGTTTTAGGAAACTAAAGATTACTATATTTGTTACATTGCTGTTAAATGTTTGGGGCATACTTAGCATTGAAGAACGGTTCTTAATAGCACAATTCTGAGTGTGATATAAATATGGCTATGGGAATTGGTTTCAAACTGATGCTCGAAATTGTTGTTTGAAAACTTCTGATATTACACAACAGTTTTATGAATTTCTAAAATTGCTTTGTATTAACCCCATCAACATGAGCAACTAAAGCAAAATAGTTCCAAATTAAGAAAATTTAGATCTTGATCTCTAAAAATTGTAGTTTTTCTCTTTCAAAGAAATGAAGTTATATTAAATCACATGACAAATTAGAACATTGATATTAAAATGAATACATTACTAATTTAATAAGTTATTATGAACTAATTGAATTTCTAAAAGCTACATTTTGTCATCCCTTTTGTTCTATGGGATGTTTTTATCATAAACAGATTACTTATATAGATATTTAATAAAATATAAGTAGAAAATTCTTTGTATACAACTTTAACAAATAACATTATAGGAATCTTAATACTCCTATTTTGTTAATTTCTTTGGTATTTAGGTTTAATTTAATGTTAATTTAAAATTCTCATTTAATTAGAAAGGTTAAAGCTTTGTAAGGAAGGAAATTCCTCTATGTATGAGAGTATGTATGTGTGCTTCAGGCTGCCAAGTGTCCTTGAAATGTTCCTAAACACATTTTGCTGATCCAGTAGGTTCTGTGCAGTAGCTGCTTAATTGGAATAAGGTCTCATTATCAATACTTTTCACCTCATTACACAGATCACTACACTGGATGCAGTGTCATGTTGTTGTTGCTAGATATAATCACTAATAGGAAAGACCAGTCAGTATGAGAAGTAAAAACTGGCTTGTGAAGTTGGCTAATAGCATCTTTTTTAAATACACCTTTTTGCAGGGTTGCGAATATTGCCTTTTGGGGTTTATGCTTGTTTCAATGGCCCCCTAAGAGCAATTTTGTAAATTTGAAAAAATCATCTCCCAAAACAGTGAATTGCTTCACTACGTCAGCAGCTGAGAGTCCTACCTTTTTGGACCTCTGAGAGACTCCCTCAGAGAACAACTCTAGCCTTGATATCAAGCCTTTTTGAGTCAGATCAGTAGTTTCTGCTTTTGCAACAGGTGGAAAAACACCCAAGTATGAAAGTAAACTGAATTTATAGAAAAATGTACTTACGGGTTTTCATTAAAACAAAACATGTTGGTTCAGACTTGGTATGAAATTATCTGGTTTTATAGTGGAGATTTTTAATATTATTTAAGTAATATTTCCCAGGGGAAAAAATAAATTTGTGGTTTAAGAATGTTTTAATGCAATCATAGTGTAAGAGATTTTGAAAACATTTTGAAAACATTAAAAAAAACCCTGAGATTTGCAGCTAATTGAACACTATAGTTACCATTTAAAAAAATGTAAGTCTTTCATGGAATCTCAGTCAGTTTTCAGGAGACACTTCATACAGAATTAATAAGAAGAGATGCAATTCTATTTTCATTTGTAGAGAATTTGGGCCCATTTCTCTTAGTGCCATTATGTTCTTTATAATTACATGCATGCAAGAAAATGCCTGTCTTTGAGAAAGACCAGACTATAAATGAAATCTGCATATTTTCTCTCTTTTCTTTTTTTCCTTAATGTTTTTATGCTAGCCTTTAAAATCTAATCACATATATAATAATCTTAGAGGATAGGTGCAGAACTGATTGTGGCTTCTGAGCACAGAATGAACAAAGTAACTTAGTTTAAAAAGTCAACATACAAAACAATAGACAATACTTACTTCATCAAATACTTTTCTGGTCCAAACTCCTAGGCTGACTTAGCAATCTTGTTATGTTATTTGACTACCGCAAATTCAAAGATTATTGAACTAATATATTGTAAGGGTTTCATCAGTGCTATTACATTCTGACAGGTTAGTGCTCATGCTACAAAGAGCAATAACAGTGTGTGTTAAAAATCTTCTATAAATTTTCTGAAGGGATGTAGAATTTTTCTGAGGAAATATAAAAGCGCATCTGTCCATACAGCACGCATATGGTTACTAGCATAATGCTTTGTGGAAAAGAACATATTTACAACTTCCAGGAGCACAATAATGACAAGTCTACTTCAATACACTCTGTTTCATTATAGTCTAGACAGAGCTCGAGGCTTTTTTAAAAAAAAATTTAAAAAGGCATTTTTGCTGATACCATATATAAATGGATTGCAGTGCAAGCTTGTGATTCAAAAGATTTGCCAGCCAAGTGAGAAAATCTGTAAAGAAATAGGATCAAAACATCTTCTGTGGTCATGTTGAATGCTTGTAGTCTTAAGTGGTAACAGCAACCTATATTTAAAAAAAAAAAAAAAAAGGTATTTTTAATTTATTATTCATGCAATTTTTTTTAGTTGTTTTCTGGGCTTGGAGGTTTGTTTGACTTGGTTTTTAGGTTGTGGGGGATTTTGGTTAGTTGGTCAGGTTTGTTTTTTTGTATTTTTTTAACTGAAGGAAATGTAGAGAAAGGAAATATAATTTTGTTCTTTCCAGATCTGATTAATCTCCCTTAAAACACTTTTTCACATCTTCCTTCAAGCAAAATATACATTGTTAGCTTATGTGAGCTCTCCTGTGTGATGCAGCCAAGAGGCTGAGTATGCTAATATGCTTGTTTAAAAACTAGAAGAGCTTGTGTGAGGTCGTCTTTGTGTGACAGCTGAAATCCAGGAGCTATGAATCTATTTGAAAGGATGTTTTAGTCTGGTCCTTGTATGATATTTTGTGCCAGCCCCACATCTCAATAAGTAATTACTGAACTCTGCCTATATTGATAAAGGTTGAACTAGTAAGACTCTTTGGAGGATGGGTGCCACTACCATACTTCAGACTAAGGGATGGAAAATGATTGATTTTCTTTTTAGGCCACGTGTTTGCAGATTGAACAGTGATGGCCTAAGTGATAACTAATGGCACAGAAGTGAAACAAGGGCAGAAGAGAGAAATGTTAGTAAGAACAGACCTTTGGTTAGTTGTGGAGGTGGCATCCTCAGCATGGACCCAGTGGGTAGAAATGGACCACGAGGGGCAGAGAAGTATCTCTCTATTCTCATCATAACCGTTTCCAGAGTCAAAAATGTGCATGCATTAAGATTTGGCTCTAACTTATATTTTCATGAATTACTGGAGAAGAAAAGATTTTTTTTAAAAAAGAAAGATTTTAAAAACTAACACTGGAGAAAAAGGTACCAGAGTGCAGAGCAGATGCTGTGGTCCTTTTCCTTCGCTCTTGAACAGGCTGCTTTTAATGGCAGCCAGGATGGAGCAGAGCTTCTTTCAGTGACAGATTTGGCTGCCACATGAAGTGTGTTGCACTTTTCCTTGCATAACAGGAGACCAGTTGAAGTTCCTAAGATCACACTATGAATCTCTAAAACATATTTTCAGTTACAAATTAAGCTAATTAATACAGTACTGCTCCATGAATATTCATCGGCTCTGAGACATGGAAGATAGATATGTATAAACCTGGAGCAATGTATGTCATTAAAGAGCCAATTCTACTCTGTGTATCCCTGCCTAAGAGATCCAGGTCTATTTTCCTTTCTGGGAATGAGATGCCTCAAAAAAAAAAAAAAGTAAAGTAGACTGAAAGGTCTGAATGTTCAGGAATTTTAATCTTCAAAATCTGTTTTGAACTGTATCTGTCTGGTCAACATATATAGATATAAATTAATATAAATAGGAGGAAAAATATTTACTGGTTACTTGGTTTAATTTTATTTTACTCATTTTCATTAATTCTAAAATACAGCTAATAACAAAAGTGGCATTGCAGTCTTCAGCTGATAAACAAGAAGCTGCTGCAGAGTCTGTAAAACTGGCATTCAGAGTATTGTATGACAGCTTCTCTTGATTATTTATTTTCCCTTTTCAGGTGCATTTAGTATGTCTTAAACTGTGCCAGTAGAAGCTTGTACAAAGCTGAAGTTAATTAAGAGGCACATAAAACTGTGATGTTGGTGTAAACCACAGAAAACTAGAAATATAGCAACTGGCTCATCAGCTACACTGTCAGAAATGTCAATTTTCAGAGGATTGTGAATCAATTTAAGGCAGAGATGGGTACAATTTTTTCAAGAAAAAAGGAGTTTAAAAGTGAAAAAACCCCAAAGACTTAACCTGAATAGGAATGCTTTCACTGCTGAAGGGGCTGCTGCACTTTTCTTTGGTCTGAGCTTTAAACAGCCTCCCAGAATTCTGGAATCCTGGTGATACTGTGCTAGTGGAAAAAGACACACACCGAAAAAGCAAAAATGATGGAAAGCAAAGTTGAAATAGAAAATAAAATAGTCTAGATTCACTATCCAAACTGAGGCACATGGAGGAAATGCTGCAAACACAAGTAGAAAAAGAACGTTCCGTTTTTCTTTGACAGTATGCCTTTAATATAAACTAAAACTATCTTAGTTCTTTACTAAGTGTTTTCTAAAATGCTTCACTGAAGCTATGACAAATGCTAATAAATTGTAGTATAAGCTAAGGACAGAATCTACTGCAGAGAAGTTATGGATGGTGTATATTTCCTTTACTAATTCCTTCCCCAGATCAGGTTGTTCAAAGCCCTAGGTCAGATGGGACTTTGAGCAACCTGATCTAGTGAAAGATGCCCCATCCTGTGGTAAGGGAGTTGGGAGAAGATCTTTAAAGGTCCCTTCTAACTCAGACCATTCTCTTCATACTGCCTTATTGATTCTGCTGGAGATATTTGAGTTACTATACAGGAAAAATACGAAATCTGGATTTGCAGACAGATGTACAGGATTTCTCTTTACCACTTTACCTTGCCCAGGGCAAATATTCATAAACGTCAGAAGAGACTGTGACAACTCCAAACTCCAACTCTGAGGGTTGTAATGCACTGAGAAATACTTTACTTTATGCAACCACTAAGTGAATTATTAAATGGAATAAATCTGTCATATGTGGACATAAGGACAAAGAAATTTCTTATATTTTATGGTTTTTTAAGGCAGTGTTCTCCTTAGCTGGTGGATAACAGGACTTAAAAAAATGCCCATACCCTAACTGTCCCCTGAACTATAGGTACAGTGTTGGTTTCTGCTATGTTCTGTGCAAACCGACTGTGTTCACACAAGAAGAGGAAAATTTTTATCAGTCAATCTTTCCCTAATTGGCCAGATTGGTCCCAGTATTGGTGACAGGCTCAAAGGTCAATGTGAAGAAGCCTAGCGCATGGTGAATAGAGAAGCAATAAAGGACATGAAATGTCTACCCTTCCTTTCTTTACTGCCCCTCACCCCCTTTTTAAATTTTTTTTTTTTTTTTTTAAATTTTCAGGATCTACATCTAGAACAGCTTGCTCCTCATGTCAGTGGCTCTGGACAAAGCCTTGGGGGTTTGATTTGGTGACAGCTTTGTTGTACTGTGGGTGCAGTAGCAAGAAGCATTGGTCACTCCTGTGAGGGACACAGCCTTAGCTGGCAAAAAAACCTTGCTGGTTGCATTTTCAGTAGGCAGAGAGAATTTCTGTGTTCCTAGGAATTAAATCTTATGACTGTGTCTGTCTGAATATATAAAAGAAGACATTTGGCAATTTTACTGGAATCATAAACTATGTATATAACATTGATAACACTAATTGTTACTTGAGGGATTTATTAGCCAAACTAGTTACTTTACTTGAGTATCCAGGATTCAAAACTCACTGACAAATTCTGCTTGCACATAAACCTCAGGGGTTATGAAATCTTATTAATTGGGAAAGTGTAAGACACAGTTAAGCCATGAACATAACGAAGATGTTTCTAGTAATACACTCCTGGGATACAGATCTGTGCATTTCAATGACTGAAAACTTTGTCTAGCAATTCCTGTTCTGTGAGCAATTACTGTTTAATTCATACCACTGAGCTTCCTCAATCAACAAATACGAGTGTGATGAGGTCATGGGACAAATGAGTATATTAAAGAGCAAGAGAAGATGTATAATTTTTCAAATTACTCTGAATCTGACAGACAGTGGGAAAGCTATTCCATATGCCAAGACTCAAGACATGCACCATTTTTCCAGCAGCTTTTTAGCTCCATAACTTTCAAACATTCAAGTGAACACCTGTCAACGTGCAGGTGTGCTATTCTGCTATTTTGTGGTATAAACTGTGATTCCCAGGTATAGCAATGCTGGCAGCCTTGCCATCGTTTAAAAGCTATGGTGAGCTCTTCTCCGCTTGTGACCAATGAAGTCCCTGTGGTCACAGTGAGGCACTGCACGTCTTGTCAGGTCTGCTGCTGGCATCCCTCACACTGGGATTATTTTAGATTTACTGCAATTAATGTGTTATTTTCCATTTCTTAACACGTGGGGACTTGCAACTCTGACAACTGAGAAAAATACATTCATTTATATGATGATTACTATTGTTTTCTCTGATGTAATCTGAAAACACAGTCTCTTATCTTTACCTCTTCTCTCGTGCTTGCATGGTCCTAAAATCAGCAACAGTTGCAGTACTAATTGGATGATGCTTTTTTTGGCAGCAAGGAGAACACTAGTATTTTCTATTACAGTAAATTCCAGATGTGAAAATAAAGTTAATCCGTGTTTTCTTAGTAACACACAAAAAAGCACATTTATAGCAAAATAAACTTTTTTCTTTTTTTTTTTATTTTTACTTTAACCAGACAAATTATTTCACAGCTGTTTCTTTCTTAAGTAGTTAAGTTAAATTATTGCAAGCAAAACTCATTGGGGATACAAAGAGTATAGGGGTACATTGAGTTACCTTAGGGAGCTGGTGCAATGTCAGCTGAAATACATACCCAAAAGTGAGTCTTATATGTCTTTATGTGTCCCAGTACTCAAGGTTCATGTGTAAAAATAATAAATATCTGATAGCAATTAATTGTTTATTTGATCTGGCACAACAGAGAACATACAACTGATTTGAGAAACTAAAATTAAATGATAAAAAATGAGACCACATGTAAATCAATATTTCCTCTTTGATTTCATATTCCTATCATTCTCTTTCATATCCCTCAAGGCCATCTCATAGTAAGGTAATTAATAAACTTTTTTTTTAAATAGGTCTTTGAGTTATTCCCTTGGTTTATTTTGTTAGGTGTGGATCTGGTGAGTCCTGTATAAGCCTTCATCATCCCAGGGACTGGCCAATACAGGGAAAGACCTAGTCCTGACCTGAATGGAGAGAGTTGCCATAGGACAATGTCAGAGGTGCAGGAGTCCCCTGTATTGCAACAGGCAGGCATTAATTGCAAAAATGAGGATTTCCATCCCTCTAGCCCCACAATAGGTTTGTTCCTGGACTTTACTGTGCTTTTTTGAGGTAACACTTTCAAACTGAATTTAGCGTTCTTTAAAGATGGGCTGGGCACACTGCAGTGATGCCACTGAATACCTCCATGGAGTTGAAAGTGCCACTTTTGAGCTGCTAATCACTAAGTGGCTTAGGCTAGGATTTCACTACAAAAGCTTTCCTTTCTATATGGTAGCATAACAGTTATGATCACTATAGATATTCAAGCTAGTTCCTCTGATAACAAGAGGAAAAAAAAAAGGCTTAATGTGAGTCCCGTGGCAGAGTTTACTTTGTTTTCCTTTGGTCCATGAGAGCTTTAATTTGCTGACTCTTATCTCATGCTGAAAGATTCCTCTTTTCTGCAGGCTCTGGGGGTAGGGGAGGATGACAGTTCTGAGGGAGTTGCCTGCAGGCATAATTTCTCAGAAGTTCCTGGGATTGCAGTTTTACCTGTTGTTTCAGTGCCTAGCACCAGGAGTTAAAAGAAACCCATTTTTCTCTGAAGGTCAAATAAGTCGTCTTCACAGGTTGTATTTTTCTTCTGTCTTCAACATGCAAAACAAGCTTCTGTGCATGCTGGAGTCCCCTGGCACAATTTCCTGCCTGGCAAAGTCTTGCAGGCTTCCTGTTTGACTTCCCCTGTAAAATCATGAACCTCTGCAGCCTCTGTTACGCTGGCAGGATTGTCTTCTGCTGTGGTCTCCATGGTTTTCACTAATTCTGCTGGTTTTCTGACACTTTTAAGATTTGCCCTTGGTGCTTTGTTGAGCGGCACGTGTACCTCAACTGAATCCACTTGAAGTCATTAAACCAGAGAGAGAGCACTGAGCACAAGCAACAGAGACCCAAGGAAGATTTCTTTCTTGCCTTTTGTGTTTTTAACTGAATGCCCTGTAAACCAATATCCTTGATCCTTTCCCAGTAAGCCTCCAGCAGGTAGCATCATTGTTTGACTTGTGTTGAGCTTCTTTGGTTTCTTACATTAGCCCCTGAGCTCAGGTTTTCTAGGCCTGTGAAAAGTTAATTTTGTTTATGAAAGTAAAAGGAAAATATTGCAACGTTAATTATGTTTATGAAAGTAAAAGGAAAATATTGCTTCACACTGCTTCTTTCTTGCCTGTTTGAGTGGTCAGCATTTTGTGTGCAAGGCTTCTCAGCGAAGGTACTGCTGTGTACACAGTGTTGTTTTACAGAGTTCAGGCAGTTGACTGTGACTAATTTTCCAGCCACTGCACTAGCACATTGCAGCATTAAATGTACATCAATTATTTTTTAAGGAATTTTCTGTGGGTGTAATATTGGAAGAGGAGAATGGAGTCCTTCTGTTCAAAAACAGTGTTAACCACCTGTGAAAGGAAAACTCACCAATGCACATGGGGTTAAGGGTAAACGTGAGACTATGTGAACCAACACCTGCTTCTTTCCAATGCACGTGGGGTCAGCAGCTCAGGTAACCCTGGCACAGAATGCTGCTTTTTGTACTTTTTTTTTTGGTCTTCTTTCAGACAACATAATATGATCTCTGCAAGATAGAGTCTGAAAGCAAGCACTGAAGCCATAAATAGGATCTTTGCAGCAGTGTTCAGTGGTTGGGTAATTTAAGCAGAAGACAACAAGCACAGCTGATGGGATTTGGTTGTTTTGTATGTCTGTTTCTGCAGGACTAGAAAGTGCAACTGCTCATGCTTTGTAGCTGCTCGTGTGCCCTCACCTTGTCATGTGAATTTGACTTCATGCATGCTGATTTCTGTGATAAAAACTCCTGACATTTTTGCATTTTGCTAGTTACAACCACCACATCTTCGTTTAATTATGCTCAGCAGCTTTCATACATACATTTAGCCATCTGTGGTTGTAGACCAAATACATGCCTTTTCTTCACGTTATCATCAACATTACTGTGACTAATCTTTAGCACTGGTTCCTTCACCATTCTGAAAAAACAAAAGGGAGTAGTTGTAGCTTGCAGCTATCAAAATTCTTCCATGGTTTATTTAGTAAGAAGTGATATGTTCTTACTGATTCGTAGGGTGGAAAGAGAGTACTGGAAAACCCCCATTACATTAATGGGTTGTACAGATCCCTACTGTGATCTCTTGCAAAATTAACAGAGGCAGTTTGTAATGGCTTTTATTGCCGTGACAGAGCAAGAGATACATCTTCAATAAACTGTTAAATGATGTAGTTTAAACCTATGCTTATGTTAATGCATTGTGATCAGGGAAATCACACTCTTCAGCTGAAAGAATGCACTGGGTCTGGGCAATTGGAACAGATTTGGAAATTGTAGTTAATGATGTTTGTTGATTCAGCTAGGATGTTACTGCAGGCAAATTCATCCTAATTGGCACTCAATTAGGGAAGAGCTCTGGAAGAGTTTTAATTTGATGAGGTACTTTTGGCCTTATTTCTATATTTAAAATCTTTACCTATTTTGGAGACTAAAGTATTTTTTACATGCATACAAACCAAACTATTTACTTACAGACACAAATATGGGGCAGAATATATGTAATACTTATATCAAGACAAAAATACTATAATATTTAAGTCATTCTCTGCTTTAAAACCTCACATGACCAAAATGAAATGACTTCAAGTCCAAAAATTAGGAGACTGCCAAGAAATAATATTTTTATTGCCCATCACAGAAAATATGCATTCACATTGCAGAGAGCAATTTATATATTTATAAATTGTAAAAAAAATATTAATAGTTAGATAAACATTTGTTTTAAAAAAATCTTAGAATAATCTTAATTTTAGAATATACATTTTCCCATAGATATTTAAATCAGCCAGAAATTTGCAATCTCTTGTTTGGCAGATGCCATCTTTTTGAGGCCTTAGCAGTGATCTCACATGTCACATTTTGGTCTATGTCCAGAAAGAGGAAGATTTCTGACTTCAGTTTGCCTATAATATAAATTCACCTCAAGGAGGTGGAGGCCCAGCTTTGTGCAGTGACAGCCCCAGAAGGCACTGGAATAGCAACAACAGCGGTAATAGCTCAGGGCACGAGGGATGATGACACCTTTGTGGATGAGGAGCACTGCTTGGTGATGTATTTGTAGCATCTTATCTCCCATGTGTTGATGGAGGGTAAGGGAGAGATGAACTCCCATACAGTTGACTTCTAAAGCTTCAGGTGTTTCCTGAAATGTGCACATCCCTGCCAACCAGAGCTTCCTCAGAACCCTTACTGCCCACCTAATCTACCTGAGATCCACTCATTTTTAATGATCATTCTTTATAAACACAGATTCATTAAAATATGTTCAAGATTTTTTTTTCCAAGTGGTTCAGACAACATGAATATTGATCCAGAGACCACTGATGTAAAGTGGGAAATAAGATCAAGGTAGGACAATCATACTGGTATGTTTGTATCAAGAAGGAAGAGAGATTACCTTTATACAAAGCCCTTGACTTCCAGGGTCACAATTACCTAAAGTGAACTACCTTTTTTAAAACAATTTACATCAAAAGCAAGGAAATCAGCATGTAGAGGTGTTTTCTGGGGACATTTTATATCATCACCATATGTCACAGTCACAGCTATGACACTGACAGGGAAAGACAGAGATACTGCTTTAGGCCACAAGAGATGTAGGGCTTTCCTGACATGCAAAGAAAGGATCTCATGAAAATCTACATGTGTTTTGTAGCCCAAAAGTATGAACATGCTAGGAGGTTTCTGCCTTGTCTCCCTCTCAGGCATTTGTGGTGTAACATCTTTTTTTTTTTTTCCTTTTGCCCTGTCCTTCTACAAATTGTGAATCAAGTTTTTAGCATGCGAGCTGGGCTGTGGCTGCTTCATCTGAGGGTTTCACTAAGTAATGCTCCAGCGAGAATCTGATTTCTCTGTTCTCTAGCAAGGGTAAATGATAGAGATTGTGTGAGTCAAGGGTGGAAGATACAGCAGATTGTCTTCCATGGCCCAACAGCAAGCATGGTATTTTCTAGCTTAGGAAGCATCCTGAATAACAGTCCATTGCATAGCTGGTAACCAGTGTAGTCATTCTGGGTCTGATGCTATGTGTCAATAGCTTTTGGTAATCCTAGAGGATTTGTGTATCAGTAGCCCATAAAAAGTAGTGCTGAATACTACTACCTACTGTCAACACACTGACACTAAGCATAACAATAAGGATGGAGCTGTTGGTCAGAGTTCATCATGTAGGTACTGTGTCAGACCTAATAGTATCTAGTGGGAAATAAGCTTTTTGACAAATATACTACAAAATATTTAAGTAGTCCTTCCTCTTGCATTGTTATCTGATTCTAAGAATCCAGTGGTTACACATGCCTGCAGTAGGAAAGGCTAAATGCTGGCTCAGCATTACAATGACTGTAGGATTCACAGCATTTGAATGAAACCTGGTCTGTAATACACACCTGTGTACCTGGTTCAGCATGTACTGAACCAGTGGAGTATAATCACTCTACATTTCGGTCCATCCAGAAGCAAACGTAACACAGTTCCCCCTTACGTAGCTACAGCGCCCTGCACCGGGTGCTTCTCTAATTGCTTTGGGAAGTTGTGAAGCGCTGCCTGTACCTCATGACAATCTGTATTACCCTGGACCTGCAAGCGCTGCTCTCACTGCGATCCTCGAGGGGCTGTACCACAGAGATGTCAATGCATCTTCAGATTAGGAGAGGGAGTTGTAAGAATAGGATGTATCCTGAATCTCTTTCTTCTAAATTGTTAGCAGCTTTAGCAGCACTAACTCAGATAATCTGGTAGCATTCCGGTGCACAATCTTTCTTTTGGTTGCTGTTAAGGAATATGAGATATTTTTTCAGAGTTGGATTCCATAGGGCTGTTTTACTGCCAAAAGCTAAAGGCTGTATTTGCAGTGGATTTGTGAAGGCACATATACTTTGGAATGAGTTTGGAATTGAAATTTGATGGCTTGATCATTGTAATACTTTTTATCTTTAACATCTCAACTAAATTTAAGTTGACAGTTTGGTTTCTAAATCTTAAGAGTCTGCTGTAGAGAGAAACTCCCACTGTTTTCAGTCTTTCTCATTTACTCAGCTTCCTAAAATTTGACCCCTTTCATTTGTGAACTTGACACTTGGCTCTCAGCTTTCCAGTGTCAGTCTGCATTTCATTAGCACATCAAAAAAATCTTTTTATCAGTTCTTTCACTGAGATCTAATACCTTTTCCCAAAACTCATAGACAGATTTTTAACTAATATTTTAAATCTGGACATGGTTATAATTTCTGTTTAAAAGTAAATAAAAATCAGCATTTCCAAATTTTTGCATGTGGTGATAGTGGATTTTCCTATAGTGTGGTAATCATTGTAGACAGTTGATTTTCTCACAACCGGAAAGTAGTAAGTTAGCAAGCATCATTCAGCATTGCAAAGTAATGCAAATGGGTGACAAGCTTTTTAATCTTTCTCCTTGGCACAAAAAAAATGCATTTTTCCAGTGTGCAAGGCCTCAGGAACAGACCCTGTTACCTGCCATCTTTCTTATGAAAGAGATGTAACTCCAAGCCTTATGCAACACTAATTCACCTTCTGAGGGCAGAGGTTATACACCATTCTTTCCCTTCTTACAGTAAGAATATGAAGTTTATTTGCAAGTTTGGGTGTGTTCTTTCACCTCAGCAGATCTCAGTCTCTGACAATGGTGTTCTCCTGCCAAAGCATGCTGTGGTGTTCTCACCCAGATATCCCTCCACAACCATGAGACAGTGGCACTTGGAAAATTCACCTCCCTCCTTTCCTTAACATTACTTTTCTTCAGACAGTCCCGATGAAGACAGACTATTCATGTCACCATTATGAAAACATTCTGCAAAGTGTTCTCTTTAATTAGTCAAAAAAGAATTTATGATTCCCTTTTTATCAAGCAATATATGTGCAGCCTTAAATCATATTTTGATAGATCTCTGAATGGCATGAGTAATTAACAGCCCCATTATAGAAGCTTTGTAATAACCAGTAACATCAAAGGGTAGGAATAAACCAGAAAATAAACCAATAATTAAACCAATAAATCTTTTAAACATAAGTGGATTAAAAGCTCCTTTGAAAATAAGCATGTGCACTAGCCAATATCTAAATGATGGACTTTGTCCAAGAAACTCATATGATGCTGAACAGAAGATGCAACAAATGTCTATCACACAAAGGGATTAGTCTTGGTGGTTTGTGTGATAAGAAATACATACTCTGCCTGGCAAACATTTAATAGCAAAATGGCCTCGTGGTTTGAATCCATGCTGGTCAGGCACATCAGTAAGAGCAGATCTGCAGAGCAGAACAGTTGCTGCTGAAAACCTGACATCTTTAATACATGCATTTTTCATTTTTTCATTTGGACTCGTCTGAACTGGTCTGTGTGGTGAATCTCTGTTCCTGGTGGGATTACTGTGGATGCACTGCTGAAGGATATCTTCCAGCTTTGTTTTATCCAGTTTGTGTACTTGGACACTGCTATGTGAAGCAAACATGAGGGTAGCAACTAGGTTCAATTTGAAACATTTCTCCCCATGTGAGCTAAAGGAAGAACACAGACATGCTCTTCAGTGAGGAAAAAGGGATAGGGAAAAATGACCTTGAACATTTTCTGTTCTTGGGATGTCTTACACACATCACACTTTCTCGCTGTGGGGTATAGCTGCAACCTCAGTTACCTGTACTGCTTGGGTTGTGTATGGGGGAAACACGTTTTTATACTTAGATGCCATCAGGACTGGGCTCACTATAAGTTATCTTCTACTGCCACGTGGCTGAAATACAAGAATTATGTCATGGGGCACTGTCAGCTCCTGGTGAGGGGTGTGCAGTCCGTGCTGTGCCCCAGGCAGAGGCATGGCCAGTCACCTCTGTACCGCACAGATGCTGTGTCTACAGACGCAGTGAATTCACAGTCATTTTCAGTGATAGAGCTGAAAGCCTGGCAGGAACTGTTGTATACGTATCAGTATTCTGTAAAAATCTGAAACAATGTGGCAGGACTTTATTTTGATATACTTGATTTTGACAGTGCAAACTTTATGGTTTTTTAAAAAGGATATTATAGTATTGATATTCCAAAGTTGACATTGTATCTAAGAGTAAAACTATATGTGTTATACAAGACTCAAATGACTGAATAAATATTGCTAAGTGCCGCTTAGAGATTGAAATGCAGAGCAGGAGTACACCCACACACAAATAAAAATACTATCTGCTGGGACTTCTATATTGTGTTTAGCAGAGAGCTATAAATGCACATTTGAATAGTGATTTCTATCACTACTTTATCTTATGTTTAGATCTTTGAATTTACAGAAATCACAAGCTCAGTTTACTCTTGGGTACCTGAATAAATTCAAATAATTTTCTTACATCCTTGTGCAAAAAATGAAATTGACAATCTTCAGCTAACTTTCTTAGGATAGTCCACCAAGATTATGAAGTTTCGGGTCCATGAATGACCACAGCCATGATTTCAAAATGAAAACAACAGTACCAGGTTACTAGGATCCATACATGGAGCACGGTTGCAGCCAAAGATGTTATTTTGGAATATTTAGTTCAAAGAGATCTAGATAAATTCAGGGCAAAACTTTGCCAATAAATGAGCCATTTCAATTTCAGGACAAAGCTTTGCTAATAAATGAGCCACTTAGCATGTAGCCTAGCCAGCCTGTAGTTCTGAGTCATGTGTTAGAGAGACACTCAAAGAGATTCTTTGGTTTCTTTATGAGCCAGACATGCTTTTCAGTCCTTCCTGCAGCAATTCTAGAGCTTGTACACTTTGAAAAGTAATTTTAGGATGGTCCCAAGGAGTCCAGATAAAAATAAATCTGTCTGAAAACAATGTGAGATTGCTCAGTAACGTTTTCCACTGCTTTTTGCTCCATCAGTGAAAATTTGCAGACAGTTCCTGCAGTGTATTCTCTACAAGCAGTTTGGTGCTCGCTTCTTCTCTTTGCTGCTTCTTTGGTTTTGATATTTCCACACCTTTTATGAAAGTTCACAGAATTTCAATATCAAGCACAACAAAGCAACTATTTAAGGTGTAGATTTTTCCTTCACTGTCTTTGTTCAAAGTATGGCCAAATAGCAAGATGAGTTTGCAGTTCTAATTTTTATTCCTTCAGTTCAAAGTCTAAACTTTCTTAAAATGTACATACTTACACTGACACTTGTCTTACAAAGTTTGCCTTTGATCAGCCAGTGCTAATATACAGAGTATGACACAAGTTGTCACAATTTTATCCAGCAACTAGAAATGGCAGTTTCGAAGAGAAACGAGGAGGATTTATGCATTATAAAAATATAAAAATATACACCCTGTATTACTGTATCGCACATTTCCTAAAGTAGGAATACCTGGGAGAAAAAGAATGAAGAAGAATGTTCATGAGTGCCTGAAAGAATGTAGCAGATCAACATGTATCATCTCTAAAATAAAAATGCCCTAATATAAATCTGTTCTACTTCAGCTGTATTCATGGTTTTCTGGCAGAAAGCTCAACTGCCTAGCCCTGGTTTTGGTGACCACATATATGTTGTGCCCGTGTAAGGAAAAATATAGCTCATGACCAGGCTTTTATGGATACATTGAATTATTAGAAAGTACTAAAAACCAACATGCTTTTAAAAGTACAAAATAATGAGTGTTTGTCACAAACATTTATTTATGCTAAATTAAAATTTCTAAACCTTTCAAATCTAAACAAGGGTATCATTCCTAATTGTTCCCTTGAACATTTAAACTTCCTGGAAAGTCTAAAATGTATGACACAGCTAAAGGGGAGGGGAGGGAGGAAGGAGTATTCTCTTGCTTTTCTCAAAGTGAGTATGAAAATTAATTAGACTGATCAGAAGCCATGATGGGAAAGTGGTTTTGGTGACAAAATGTCCTTTCAGTTATTGTTCAGAAGCCACAAGATGGACAGTGAGTGGCAGCTCAGGAGAGGAGGCGCTCAGCTCTGGAAGAGCAGTGATGAGCAAGATCAGGTTTGCATGCTTGTGGTGCAGAGCAGAAACCTTTGCTAAGTGCTTAGAGAAAGTTTTTCGTGGTCTTGGGAGGTCCTAGAAGACATTGCAGAGGACAAGGAGCAAAAGTGTTCCCTGGAAAGTCACAGGAGGGGAGGGGTATGTGGCCAGTGCCTTTGACAAACTGAGGCAGGAAGGGCATGGGCTTTCCTGCATTTCCTACTGACTGCTCTGTGATGTGTTAGTATTGGGAGTGACGTTTTGTGGTGTGGCCCTGAGGCCAGGAAGGCAAAGGGGGTGGTGGGCTGTTAGATGGGGGACCCAGAACACCTGTGGGTACCATTCTCAAGGACTGGCTGTGCTCAGCCTCTCCTCTGCAGCTCCCAAGGGGGCCTCAGAGCATGTTGCTTTGTCCTCCATTCCATGGCACTCAGGGATGTACAGTTCAGCAATCTGACTTGCAGAGGTTTTGTTCTGGGTTGTACCCCAGGTTCTTTTGATGAATATGGACTCATGTATACATGCATATTTTCCTGCATGTGAAAAAATGATTGGGCATGAACTAAACCTTCTTATATTGATTTGCAATTTCTGTGGTCTGAAGGGTGTTGTACTTGCAGACACAGTCCCTATCCTGGTCCCCATGGAGGGCTGAGCAGAAAACTGAGCTGGGCATCGATGGAACAATAGGGAGAAAGGAGCCCCCCCATGAGGAGCCTGCCACAGTCCTTGCTGCCGAGCTTGTCCCAACTGGAGGTTTTCCATCCCCCTGGCTCCATTTTTATATAGAAGACATTTTAATAACTCCTTGAGTTTATAAATGCATAGATTACCATTACACATAAAAAAAAGAGGTTTGTTGGGTTTTTTTTCTGCTGTGCCTGAGTTTGGTTTTGCTGCATGGTGATAGTGTGCTCTGCAACACATCTGATCTGGGAAAGGTGTTGGTTTTATGTATGCATTGTAGAATATGCGGGTGAATGAATACAGCTTTGAATCTGGTGTCTCTTCTGTTGCCTTCTGATCTTTAAGGTGGAGATAGGCCTGTTTCACTAGTTACAGAAACAGGGAAACCAAACACAAACCACATGATCCAAGAGCAAAACTCCTTCTTTCCCCACACCAGGGAAAGCATCTCCATGGTATCATCAGGGTGAAACACACTCTGGGCCACACCACACAGGGATGTGCACTGAAAACAGTTGGAAACATGCAAAGGATGAGTGGCCCTGTGGGTCCTGTGGGTGCCTGGCACACGCTGAGGACCCACCGAGGATTACGGGGGCCTGTTGTGGGCGTGCTGAGTCAGCAGCAGCTGAACGGTGTCTGTCCCAGTCGGGGTGCCGGGCTCTTTCCATTCCTAAATTGCCAGCCTGAGCCTCAAGCATAGACGGCTTTCTAGAAAGGCAATCAAACCTACATGTGAATGAGGGTAATGTTCTCTCTCTGACCTTTTCAAGCTCCCAGGAGAGAAGAGAATTGAATCCCTGCCAGGGGAAGGGTTTAAGTTGACATGACAATTCTGGGATTAGGCAGCTGTCTGCCAATGCTTTTGGTAATCTAAACTGCATCTCCTTCCATTCATTTTCCTGTCCTGGGTCCTTCAGGACTGCTGTTAAGAAAAGGTTTAAATTAGCTTTATTTTCATCCTCTGTAAAAGCTGCTGTTTCTTCAATGTTTGCACTGTTCTAAATGGATAAAATCAATCTTGCTGTACAACTAGGACAATTCCAAAGGAGAGAGAGGGGGAAAGAGTAATTTCTGTGCCTCCTGAGGTGTACAGACCCCAATGTCCTTGCTGAGACAGCCAGTGAGGAGTTACCACTCTGCTAGGGAGGAAGATCCCTGCAGACGGGCTGGGGCAGAGCCAGACACCTGCAAGGAGACTCAGTGCCTGAGCCAGAGCCATGGCTCATGGTCAGGTTGTGCCCTGTCCTCCTTGTGTCTAGTGCTGATTTAGCAAGGAAGAGAAGCACACGTGAATGATGAGCACATGCTGTGTACTGCTTGCAGGTTTTAATGTTCTCACTACAGAATTAGATCTGTCTCCATGCTGTACTCTGATTTGCATGCCAGATTGTAGGTTCTATTGCCTTCTTTGTTTCAATAGCAGAGATGTCATAAAGAAGTGTAGTTTAAAATAAAGTGGTTTATTTCCTTTCTTTTGCTTAAAATATTGAAAGAATCTATGAAAAAGTATTTTCTTTTTTAATGCTTTTATTTTAATGCTTTATTTTTCACTTACATATTAATTCTTTTTCAAGTTATGAATATGAAATGCAGTTGATTAAACTTTTCTGAATCACTTTTGCATTTTCTATTGGCAAATAAAAAACCCCCAAAGGAGACAGCATGGCATGGTAGACTGTGCAATAGCCATGTACCAGAGCAGATCTATCACCAGCTGCTTTAGTTTCTCCTGCTATTAAATGATACATAACTGTAACTCTTATAAAAGTTTGACAACCTTAAAGTGCTAGAGTCAACAGCTGTAGTAATGGCAGATTGTATGTGCTTTGTCAACACAAGTAACTTGGATACTTAAGCCTCTATTGCAAGTGTTGCCTGGGAAACCCTATGTACAGCACACTGGGTTTGTAAACCCCACCATACAGGCAGAGTAGAGCATTCTATATAAGGAAAGAGATTTCCTACCAGTCCTCAGCCAAGATAAGAAGAAGGTAACTGGGAAACTAGGGCACATCGTGATGACCAGAGTCACAGCTGCACGCAAGCTTTGTGTATCTGGTGTGCAGCTTGAACTGTGGCAGTCCCTTTCATTACAGACAATCACTTACTGATGTTTTCTTCATGAATGTTTAATGCAGTATATAATTAGACATGGCAAGTGACTGCCAGGTCCAGAATTAAGACTTGAGCTTTCCTGGCTTTCAGTTTAATGCTTGTATTACCAGACACTGGAAAGGTTTGCAAGGGCTTTTGGCACAGGCAGCTGAGCACCTTGTCTGGCACAGGGAGCAGGTGCCCTGCTGGAAGCCCGTGGCTTAGCGTTGTGCTGAGCTAGGAGGCAGGGCTGGGGTAGCCACTGCCAGCTGGCCCCTGCTACGTCATTACCAGGCAGGGCAAGATCTTGCTGTTGTACTGTTGAAACTAAAGTTGTAATTTTAATGGTTCCCCCATTTATTTTCTTGCTCCGTCAAACAACCAGTCTATCTGTCACAGTAGGGAGTGAATAGAAAAGAACAGGAAAGAGTGGAATGGGATTATTCCTCATGGGGATAATGCTGATACACTTGGTTTTTCCATTTTATAAATCTCTAAATATGCCAAGATGTCACAAATGCTATTAGAAAGAAAAATGTATATATACTCTATGTTAAAACAGACTTGAGATATTCAGCTCTATTTTTATATTTCCATAGCTGTAACCTGTACTCCCATTCCCCCCAGTAATGTGAAGGCCATGGAAAGCTACATCTCTGATTGTGCATCACACATTTAGGTTTCCTTCTGAAAATGTTCTGCGCCATTGCTCATCCATGTGTAATCAGGTTTAGCACAGGATGAAAAGGTGTTTCATTGTATTTAAATGCACAGACACTTTAAAAACATGTATTTTGAGGCTGACAGGTTCTCTTGGTAAGTATGTGAGCAGTATTGATTGTTGGTCCACATATTTTTAAAAATCAGACTGTTTTAACATTTTTTAAAAAAAACTTTTTAAAGTAATAGGGCTTTCAAAGCTTTTCTCAAAACCATATTTCTGAATGATTTTGTTTGGCTAGTGAGCTGTAGTCAGTTATTAACAGTACCTTCAGTGGGATGCGTATTTGGACAGAAGTCTTTAGCTTGTCAAAGAGAACAGAATCATGGAAAGTCATTCTAATAAATTACAACTTCCTGAAAGTAGTGCTTTGCTATGAAAAAACACACCTTAAATTTAAAGCTGACTCAGAGTAGC
Organism: Xenops minutus; assembly: GCA_035221455.1. Classification (NCBI taxonomy): domain Eukaryota; kingdom Metazoa; phylum Chordata; class Aves; order Passeriformes; family Furnariidae; genus Xenops; species Xenops minutus. The sequence continues at coordinate 23,528,449 of JAWWEE010000162.1, read as the reverse complement.
TTGTTTCAGGCCATGACAATATGTCATCAAGGTTTCAGGAGTGCTGAAATGTATTATTAAAAAAAAAAAAAAAGTAGTGCTATGTTTTGAAGAGCTCAAAATGTCCCATTCTTCTTCCAGTTCTGCTTGGAAATGTTTTCTGCTGCTGGGACTTGTCACAAAAAGGAAATTCCAGAGTTTGTTTATCTCTAAATTCAAGCCATCCTGCATACACATAGTGACCTGGAAAGTTAATCAGATTTATTAGCTGTGTAAAATCCTGTATCTGCAAAGTGTCTCTTCTGCAATTGCTTCCTTCCTAAAGGAACAGCACATTTTCATGTTGCTTTGTTACTGTGACAGTTTTGTTCTAATTATAACCGATCAAATTCAGATATCTTAATGGCTTTCCAACTACTAATTTTAATCAGAATTGAGCACACTGTGAACATGTCACAGACTACGTAGTCAACCCTGCTTCTGTGAGCTGCTCTTCTGAGGAAATAAGGATATTTAAATTAGGGGAATTACTCAAAGAGCAAATATGATCCACTGTATTTACAGAAAAACACAAACTCAAGGGGATAAATGTTGAGGTATACAGGCTGGTATCTGTCATAGTTTGGGAGTCACAGCTGTTTAAAATTGTAGGTTTTCAATGGCAAACTTCAGACATTGCTACAAGTATTATTATTATTTTACCAAACCAGGCAGTATTTTAGGCTGACAAAAGCTTTACAACTCTTTATTTATTCATTGCATCTGTATAGTGCCTTCCACACCTGCTGAGTTAAAATTCTGTTTCTCCCTGCTTTCAAATCTGCTATAGTAGGAAGCAAAGGTCTTTGACAGAGAGGGAGAAGTGCCTTGGTGAGGAAGGCAGCACATCTTGGGATCTAAATAAATTGAAGCGCCTGCTGAACCCTTAATAACTATGTTAATCAAAAAACAACCAAGGAGCCCCAGTGGGGCTGAGTCAGCTGTGACTGTACTGGCAGTTGCAGCTCTGTAACCCTCTCCGGAGTGGGTCCAGTGCAGGCTGCAGCTCGTCAAGCCACTGTGGGTGGCAAGCAAGGATGCTGCCTGTGAGGATTGCTGTCCCTGTTCCCCAGACCCAGGGTCACAGACCCCCCCTGCTTCACACTGGCACTGGAGGCTCTGCCCTAACCCTGTGCTATGTTGGGCTGTTCTCCGTCACAGCCCCAGGCACAACGCTTCCATCAGTTGGTCAGTGACCAACTTAAATCTTGGCAACATTTAAAACTATGACCTGCAAGTCGTGTCACCAGTGACTTTGTAGCTCATGACCAGCTTCCAATTTTAAGATACCCACTGTACCTCTTAATTTTAGGACCCTTCAGGAGAAGAGCTTAAAGTGTGTACATTGCTGATGAAGAAATGAAGCCCCAATTAATGTCATTAGGCTGATCTGTTTGTCCTCCATGTCCACCCATTTGCCTCTGCACCTTGATTGCTTCTTGGAAAACTTCAGATTTTATTCCAGTGCAAATAATAGAATAAAGGAACAGAAATCTTTGTCTAATCTGTTTCCCCATTGAGGAATTGTCTTTAGTTTTATAGAAATACCAGTTGGCACCCTCAGTTTCAAAAGCATTTACATCTAAGTGTGAAAATCACTCCCTCTTCCTTGCTCCATTGAAATAAGCTCCTTTACAAAGACTTTTATGTTTGGATAAGGGTCTGTTTACAATTTTTAAGGGTTTTCCCTTCAGTTATGAAAGTAGAAAATAATTTAGACTTTCTGTGGTATTTCACTGTAGTGATGCTTTAATATGCAAAATATTAATATAAAATTGTTACAAAAAAGACTCTTGAGCTCATACAATTATTGTTCAATGAAGCAGGTAAGTAAAAAAGAGGTAATTGAATTAAAGGTTTTATTTTGAATTTGAAGAAAGAATTATGCCATATAAATTTGGTTCACAGAAGAGCAATTTCATCTGATTATAAAATGGTTGGTGTGAAAACAGTCGGTTGAGGACCAGCCAATATAGCCAACAAGCTGTATTGGAATAAGTTGTTGAGGTGGTGAAACACCATTAACAGCCACTTCTGAGCAAATACAGCTAAGGAGAGAAACTACTCATCCAAAAACTTCTACTGTCCCTCAAAGACTCTGCAGGATGACCAGGAGGGTCTGGGCACCCTACAGAGTCTGGTCTCCCCCTGCCCAGTTGGTCTGGTACAGAGCTATGCGGACCAAAACAAATGTTTGTATTCAGTTACAGCATCTAAAACTAAAAAGTTAGAAAGGGATGTTATATGTCCCATCTTTCTTTTCCTAATATAGAACAATTTATCTCTTTTAAAAGGCATTTACTAGCCTCTCACTCTTCCCTTAAGTACACTGTAGTTAAAGGAGTTTCTATAAATAATGGGATTGCAGGTATTGATTACTTTCAAATTGCAGTAGTGTTGCATAATATGATATTGGCAGCTGTGCTAAGATAAAATTGCCAGACTTATTCCCAGCGCCAGCGTGGCCAGCAGGTACTGCTGCCCTCACAGGGAAACATCACTTGCCTCTCCAAGAGGATCTTTACAGACAGTGTGGGATTTGATGCCAAGCAGACCTCCTTAGAAAATTGCATTTGAAAAGATGGTTTTCAAAAAAAAAAATAAAATTGGGCTTGAAAAGATGTCCCCAAGTCAGTAGGAAATCCTTACGCAGCTAGCTGAAAATCATAAAGTTAGGGGTCAACACATATTTATGGAAAAGATGTGATCTCTTGAAAATGAGAGGTAATGCTTATTCTTTGTTCCTGAAGGATTCTTCTTCCACCAGCTTATCCTTCAGTAGCATTCAAAATTATTTTTAGGTTACAATTTGTACCTTTGGAGGAGGGTGTCAGATAATTTTCTAAATTTGAGCACACACAAATTGTGGTCTGACCCGCGAGGTATCCTTGAAAGCATTTTTTGCCATGTGAATGAAAAAATTGCTTCTCCTTTCACAGGGTTCTAATGGAATTAATCCATTGCTACAGGGATTTATTAGGCCATTAATTAGTTTCTTACAAGTATTGTGGCTCATTTACATTTCTGATTATGATACTTCCTTGTCTGCCTTTTGAACTTTTGTGTTTCTGTAATTGCTTGGCTAAATAGTTAGGACAGAGAGCCCCACCACCTGTTCGTTATGCATCCAAATTTCTCCTCCTAATTTTGAGACATGAGCACATCAAGGATACAGGACAAGGTTGTATGTATAGAAAATCTTCCTTCCAGATATGCCAAGGGTAAATGTTGCAGTAAGGAGAAGAAATGGTCCAGGGTGCCGCGACTGTATGCTTTACCAAAAACAAAACTCCAAAACAGGGAAAATATGTAAGAAGAAATACAAGCAAATGCCAATGCAGAAATATTTGCACAAAGACCTTTGAAATTATAAATCCAAGAACACAATCCTGGAAATGTCTCTTCTGATAGTAAAAGTGAGCAAACTTTAATACTGTAAGAACTATGTCAAAGTGATTCAGTGTTTAGTTGTGATTTGTAGGGCAGAGTAATGAGCTCTAAATTCTTAATATAAACACTTAGTCTTCTCTTCAGACCGTGTTCTCTGCTGGGGAAACTAACTTTTAAGACAACATGAAAATGGTAATTACACTAACCTTTAAGCATAGGTGTCCTGTCTTCACAGACTTCCATCACAAGCTTTGCTGCTTTATTAAAAAGTTGAAGAATTGAAAGGACTGTTGTCAGCAGAGAAAAAAAAAAAAAAAAAGAAAAAAAAGGCAATACTTCAAGCAGAATCATCCAGTGCAATGCAAGTGCTCCTATCCATCATATCCATTTGGATCTCGTGGCATATTCTGTCACCAACGGCAATCAGGGTCTTGATTACACCATTAAAATGTCATCTGTCTTCTCTCGTAGTGAAAAGTGGAAAAAAATATTAGCTATTTGTTCCATCAAACTGGACACCCTTTGTAATTTGCACATACTTGCCTTGAATGCATCTTTTAAAAAAAATGTGGTTGTTTGCTTCTGGGTGTAAGAAATGTCAACTTGCATTACTGCAGTGGTTATTTTCATACATCCTTTAATCAGAATACTGCATCATGTTTCCCACCATGATTTAAAGTAATTCCTTCTCTAAGTTTTAAAGTACTTTGCATCTTTTGAAAGGCATCCAAACACATTTTTCAGACATTGTATTTAGAGACAGTACCTATCTTATTCATTATTTGACTGGTGTGGTTAGCAACATTATTGTCTTGAATAATACCAGTCACTATGCTGACAGAAATACTGTGAAGGGTTCAATGCTGGCCTGTTTTCAGCTGGGATAGAGTTAATTTTCTTCCTAGTAGCTGGTACAGTGCTGTGTTTTGAATTTCATATGAGAATAACATTGATAACATCCTGATGTTTTGGTTGTTGCTGAGTAGAACCTTTTTTCTTTCTCTTCCCCCTCCCACTGGGGTGGGAGGAAGTGAGCGAGTGGACTGGTCCTTAGTTGCTGGCTGGGGTTAAACATGACAGATTTTTTTTTTTTTTTATCTACTCAGTGTAATTTAGTGTAAATAGAGTACTTCACTGTATATTGATGGAAAACTTTCATGATATCTATTAAGAAAAATAAGATAGCTGAATCTTGGGAGAAAAAGATCGGCTCAGCATACAGGGGGACTCTTTTTAAGCGCAGTATATTTAAGATACCAAAACAGGAGCTGAACTGGTTAGGGAGAAAATAAGACTGATTTAATTGATTTTTTTTTTTTTTTTTAGAGGTCCATGTCTTTGTTATCATTCTTGAGTGTCTGAATACATATGCACAGGAATAGGTTTCACTTGAATATAAGCACTCATGCTGTAAAGTTGTATCAGAGTGACAATCAAATAACCGTCCCATATCAGTGCTTCATGGATTTATTACGAGGATTCAGGAGTGCCTGTGTGCTCCTCGGGCTTCTCCGAAGCCACCAGTGTGATGAAGATGTACTCAGACATGCTGGAGTTGTTACTTGTAACCAATCTTTCACACTCATGTTGGTAGGAGGACATAATTCTGTAGTGATTATTGCCTTAGTGTTTTGTAGTGGTAATTGAACAGCTTTATCTTTGAGATATGGATGAGAACATCAATGACATTCCTTTCCATAGGTCTAGCTGTAGTATGTGAGATCAACCCAAAATTTCTTGCAGAGGTCTTTGTGGTGTTCTTCATGTCCTAATGGAGAGAGGGGTTGCACCCTTGATAGTCGTGTCACAGTCACAGACATTGACTCTTTGCACGTTATGATTGACGTGATCTATGTTAGGCTCTATATCACCTCTAATTATAATTTATGCACTAGCTGTGTCTGATGTTATGTGAGTTTTCTGTTACCCTATCACTATATATTGGATTTAAACTTTTTAAAAATAAATTTCTGTTGAGCTGTCTTCATCAAGCATCCACCAGCTAGTCTGTTTTTAATATGAAACACCCATACACTGGACTGCTGCTTTGATGCTGGTGATGGTGCTGACTTCTAGGTCTTTCAAAGATTTGTAATCATCCTTCTGCTCTGTTAAGCATTTTAAATGTTTGATTAAATGGGTGCTGATAATCAGAACAGGGCAAGTGCATCATAGTCTGCCAGTAATTCAACAAGACTCTTAGGTTATTTGAAGAAATCAATACCTCAATTTATATGACTGAAGGTGATGAGAAAAAAGTGAGATGCCACTGAATGCTTACACGATAGCAATTGTGCAATAAAATGGCACAATAAATAGAAAGTAGTAATAAAATACTAAAAAAAAACCCCAAAAATCAAAACATAGGTTTACCAAGTAAACTAGCTATTCTCAGGAATCTTAATGCCATGTCTGACTGTCATAACTTAGTCGGTTGACATCGGCCTTATGGATCTATTTAGTGTTACAATATTGAGAGAATCCTGTGTGGCAACATGCAACATACTTGTAATTTGCCTATAACTAGAATACTTTGCATCCTTATTCAGAAGACAGGTAGGTTCAAAGAAAAAGTTTGTTAAGATGTGGAAGAGAGATCAAATAATTTTCTGAGATTTCCAATAAAATAATTCTCATGAATTCAAATTCATCATCACATCATATGACCAGCCTCACCTCGTGAGGCTGCTCTGCCACAAATATAACACTAAAAGTCTGTAATTTGCAGACCAGCTGCAACTCTTGCTGAAGTTAATGAAGGCTGCAGTGGTTTTGCACCACTCAGATCCATAATCATTCCCAGCACTGAGAAAATAATAATAAATGGAGAAACTGTAAATTAGAAAAAATCTACAGGTTGTCTCTATTAATGAAGTTAATGATCCCTCAGTCTAAATACATTATAGTAAATACAGAATTGCTCTGCAACTGAGATAAGAGATGGAGATTAAATTAATGTTGCCATATCCAAGAGACTGAGCTCAATGTAACTAATACCCAGTTGTTTGTTAACTACGGATTCAAATGCATTCTTTTTATGTAAAAATCCAGTGTGTGTTTTAACAGTTTTCAAATACAGTTCTTAAGCTTTCCTCTAGGAACACCGATTCATAGGTTTTACAATTCAAATTTACACCTTAAAAAAAAAAAAAAAAGGCCATCTTGGGCTGTCATATATAGGTTGAAATCTATTTGATCCAAATCAGTTCACTCTGGGTGTATATAAACAGCAAACCAAGTCACAGCAATTGCATAATGTATAGCATCTTAATTATGGCTATGGCTTATTTGTTTCACGGCTGCAGCCAGTGTTGTGTACCCACGTATACCAGCTAAAACCTACATGTCAATTTTTCACTTTCTGAAGATCTATTTAAATAAATGGATCTGGTCTGAAAAATACCACAGTATTTATAAATCTTCAACTTGGGCTGTGGAAGACAACTTTGTTTCTTTTTAAAATATGGAAATTGATCTGCCTTTCATCAAATAAACAGGAAGGCAAATTTCTTCCCCCTCTTGAAGGAGGGCAATATTAACCCTCAGACTGGCATTTAAGATGTGAGATTATTTCTGCATCATATGTTGCTTATTGTTCTGTTTTTCTCATGGTAATTCCTAATGCTTCCAGCTGAGGTCTCAGGCTGTGCTCATCACTGTGCAAACCCACACAGCAGTGCTGTGTGCCAGGGCAGCTGCCAGCTCGCTCCCTCAGCAAATCCGAAACCCAGCCCAGGGTCACAGTCCTGAGCCTGGGCTGGAGGGAAGGGCACGTGTACTTGGCCTCTACAGCAGGGCAGAACGCAGTCTGCTGGTCATTTGGAGCAATCACTTACATGCCCAGGATATATATTGCACTTAAATGCGTGCAAGAATTCCTGCCCTAAACAACTCTGAGGTCCAAACTAGTTCTAAAGGACCTTATTTTTTCAAATCTTCTACTGGAAGAAAATTGAAGAAAATAAGTAAACCAGATTTCCTTGACTGAGCAAATAATGCTGTAAATCAGAAAGGAGTTTATAAATCAAATTACAAATTTTATCACTATCATTTTATTTCCACCTGTTGTTAAACAGCTGTCATATTTCCTGACTGTGTTTGGATACACTGTGAATAGTGGCTTGCTTTTCCCAGACGTGCTGTTCACAGAGGTATGCTGTTCTCAGGTTAGAATTGAAACTCTGCCACTGACATGAGCTTCAGTATGTATTTATTATTAATACAGAGAATCCAGTAATGTTGTGTGCTTGCTGAATTAAAGGCAGAATCAAAGGCATTTTACCTGTCAAGACCTTAGTTCAGAGTTCTCAGTTTATCCTGCAGTGGATGACAATGTGTCATTGATTTCTGAAATGGAGGAGGCAGCTGCCTTCATTACACTGAACCAGTCTGGCAACTTTAAATCTGTGCTCAGTGGCAAATCCAGTGCTGATTCAAACCCCGTCTGGTGTTTCCCGTGGTAGTCATGTTGTTTCACACTGTGATATCACTGAACATACTGAATGCGCATCTATAGGTGGTGAAGGCATCTATTGGTAGGGGTTTGGTGAACAACAAAAGTGGTGCCCCAGCAAAATGCAAGGTTCAGTACTGGGAGCCCTGCTGGCAAGGAGTGCATTGCAGAGCTGGGCCTTAAACCTCTGCTCATAGGCAGTTGCTATTTTTTTAAAATTGCACACCGTTCTGTGCAAAATCTGGAAGTGACTAATCCTCAATGAACTCCTGACTGAAAGCAGCATAAGCTTCTCCTTAGTTCTCCAGGAAAATGCTTCTGTATTTTCAACCACATCCACTTCAACTGCCCATAAAACCACACAGGAGGTATTCTCTGCCCAAAGGGCCAAGAGATGGAATTTCTGGCACACTAAGGATGTGAGGTAGTCCCAAAGCTGCTGGAAACACCTAGCCAAGAGTTCATCAGCAAAAGGGCCCAAGGAGCCAAGCTTGTATGTCTGTGGTGAGGAAGGGCAGCTTGGGACCTCAGCTGGACACTATCTCAGCCAAGTGCTTTAGCTCCTGTCCTGCATCTCTTCATTCCCTTTCCCTTAATAGCTGCAGGGTAATCTCTGTCTAATGCCAGAGCGTACTGAAGATACCAAGTGTTGTGTTCAGATGACCTGCATCCATCTTTTATCCTTATGTCAAGCACTTTCTGTCAGTTCAAGGCTTCAGAAACATGGACAAGAAATGCTGGTAAAAGGAATATTTTGGGCTGAACGTGTTCAACCTGGTTCTGATGGATTGGTGGATGATTATAGCTGGTGCACATTCTGTGTCAGATCTGAGTTTGAATCCAGACCTGTATGTGACTTTAAAAGTGTAACGTTTTTCTTCTCAGTTCCCATTATTATATTTCATTTTATTTTTCCAGCTTCAATCACAATTTGGAAAAGAGCTTTGCAGGAAAGGCTTCCTTCCAACTCTGCATGCATAATCTTCTGCATTTTTGTTCATTTGGTCTATGCTTATTCTATGTACCATCACAGAAGAGCGGGTAATTAAAAACACAATTAATTTCTTGCTAATTGAATATTTTCTGAGTAATTCACAAACCTGGATGATTACCAACAGCAGGCACATATTTAGAACTGTTAGCCAGCATCTAAAAGCATAGAAATAATCATCTGGATTTGCACAACTTCTGGTACGTCTGTGTAACACAATATATGCCACTGACTTCAGTCAGAGAGGGCACCAAAGCTTGATCCTTAGGAGGTAGTGTTATACATTTAGGAGATGCTGTCTGGGTTTTCCTTTGATTACTTCTTTTGTGTTCTAAATCTACTTTAGAGAAAGTGCATGTGATGCTCAGTAAAGGCTCTCCCTGCTCCATTGCCAGTAGGAGGCAAAGGAATAATGACATTTCAGTCTTCCTACTGAGGGGACATTTGAGGGGCTGGGAAAAAATGAAGCAAGGTGTGGATGCTCACCATCTGGAGATCAGACTCCAGGCTTGAAGAAGGGCCTGAATTCCTTGGCTTTTTTGCATGGCTTGGGCAGAACTGAATCAAAGAGGAGTGATGTGACGAGTGTGGGAAATTTGGAAATGAACCGCTAAGCTTGGAAGAAGCTAGCCAAGAGCTGTCAAAAAGTAGGGAAGGCCTGCCTGGACTGTCTCCAAAGAGATTTGAGACTAAGAGGAGCAAAGCCATCTCAGTATATTGCTGGAATGAACTTGAGGCATGGCAGTGTGCCCAGGTTAAACATGGCATCAGGACTCTGTTACAATCCATCTGCAATAAATTGAATGTTCAGTCTAATGCACGAACATGATGTGTCCTTCTCCAGAAGGAATCACTGTCCTTTACCCAGAGATCTGCATTGCACATTGGATGATGGAAAAAGCTCCAGTGTACCCAAGCAGGGGTTTTCCATGGGGCAGTACAGGCAAATGGCATAAGCCATTTGGTCCCAGTTATGTCTTTTTTGAAAGAAAGATATTTCTAAGTGATAGCAGATGTTTTTACTTGTCTTATCTCCTCTGAAACAAAGAGAAATAGTGTGTCTTGTTTAGTGATTTTTGTAGACAACATTTTCTGTTATCTCTACATTTCATTTAGCCCACAAGAACAAGGTCTTGTTTCATCTTTTGCCAAGAGCAAGGAAGGAGAAAATACTTTTCTGCCTCTTTAGCTGTTTTCTCATCTTGATCACTCAAGCCCTTGTCACTTTGACAGACAACTGTTGCCTGCTCTAGTACCACTATCAGTCTCACAAGCTGTAGAGGACAGCATAGCCTCCTGGGGAAGCCAGAAAGTGAAGTCTTGGCCATTGATTGAATAGAAAATCCTCCACCTATGTCTGTGTGTTGGTTGTTGCCAGGGTAAAGTCAATGAAGAAGGAGCTTATTATGAAATCCTATTCCATTTTGCTTATGGTAAACATTTGAACCATTCAAGGAAAATGTGATATTAGGAAATTACCCTTTGCTGCATGCCAGCTTCAAATAAATCTCAAACAGCACTGATAAAATTGGGAAATCTTTTTTGCTTACACTGTTTCAAAACAAGTTACTGAATTTTACTTTACCCTCTAGGTAATGTGAAATTTCAATCATGCTACAGTGCTTGGAATCTAATATTTGGCTCTTTCACATCACTCATTACCTCACTGAGTCCCACATGCCAGCTTTTAAAAAGGTTTACTTTTAAGCCGTCCAAGGACAAATATGTCTTTAGCAACATTTAATGACTCAAATATCCTAGCGAGAAAACCCTTGCTGTGCTGCTGGCTCCAGTAGCTGCACGGCTTCCCAGGAGATATTACAAACCAGCAACTTACAGTGGGTGTGATGGGGACAAGCTTTTATAAATTCTCGTTACTACACATCTGCCTTGCTTTGCATCTTCCCTTTTCTTTTTGTTCCTCAAGTGGCTGCAACCTTTGCTATCCAAGTATTGTGCAGAGATTTGGGGTTATTTTGAGATCTGGCGAGGAGGTCTGAGTAGATAATTAGCTGGAGGGACAAATGCTAATTGCCCAGCCTCACTGAGAATCCTAGAGGTAGGGAGGTAAGACCAGTGGCCTGTCAAAGGAACAGCCCTCAAAAGCCTGGGAAGGAGAGAGCCCAGTGGGAAGAGGAGGAGCTGTAGGGCAGACAAAAAGCCACACAGGTGACTTACCTGCCAGGGCTCTGTGTTCTTTAAAGACAAGTAATGGAAATATGATGACCTATAAAGCACTTAATGTGGGAAAGTGGGTGGTGGCTGAAGAAAGAGGAATAGCTGCTTGGGGTAGGAACATCTGGTCTCTACTCCCCATTCATAGAGATGAGATCCTCCCCAGACTCCAGCTTCCACAAAGCAGGACCAGACCAGAGGATACAAACTCCCAGTATCGGCATATCTATTTATTCTTTCCTGCTCATCCTTACTTGCCCAAGTTCTGAGCCCCTTATTCCCCTTCCCATCCTCTCTTTTCCCTGATCCCTATTTCCATAAGGATATTTCAGATATCACTTGCACTTATACCAAACCTACTGGGAATTTTCAAGTTATATTTCTCAGAGGGATAAAAATCAGTGACTGTACCTAATGCAGAAGGTATTGAACACACACAGTACCTCTGATGGTTGGAGGACTCCAGTTCCAGGCAGGCTTGGAGCTGTTACAGGTGTGTTTCATCCACAGGCTGGTACTGCTCAGGCCCAAAATGATTTATGGACACACAGATGAGCCACTTCCTCCTGTTGAAATGTCAGTGCAGGGCGAATAATCACTGACAAGAAAAATTGGTCAGCTCAGATGTAAACCAGGTTATTCAGAAATATAGGTCAGGTTTGGTTTTTTTTAGCTCTTGCCAAGACCAGGGTTTGATCTGGGGATATCTGCATCTGGTTCAAGTTCAATGACTGAGTTTATAGTCGGATGGGTTACCTAGAAAATCTTTAATTTGTCTTTCTTTACAGCAATGTATGTCCATACATATCTTCGCTATTAAGTCATTTATGCTTCTTACACAGTGCCAATTTCCAGATGATCTAGGTCAGTATTAAGGTGTAAAAATGCTTAGAAATTTCATAGTGAGGGTTGGAGGGGGGGAATTTTCTTTTTCAACTTTTTTAACTCCAGTCCTAGACAAACAACAGCAAACCAAACTAAAATACTTTTTCTTTTTTTCTGTGTTGATCAAAATGTTTTTCAGATGCGGGCAAGAATTGTTTGCCTTTCGTCAGAGAATGCAGCATGGGCAGAGTCAGCTGAAAACAGTGTTAGCCAAAATGACCCCATAAGCAGTAAAATGCAGCACAGAGTGTGGCTGGCCAGCTTCTCAGTTGAGATAGCTGTGAAAGACCTTTGAAATACTTAATGGCAACAGAGCAAATTACATTGAAATAGCATGTTCAACAGCATTCAGTTTAAATTTAACTTTCTAAAAGCTGTATTGAAATCGCCAGCTTGGAATTTGGCTCACTTAATTTTACATTCTGAAATGCTTGTCCTGCGCTCAGTGCTGGGAATAGCTTTACTACTGAGACCATCGCTGCCACTTCTCCATCCGCTTTATTGGCCAATTTTCAAATTTTATTTCTTTAGTTAAATTTTATGGTTAAACATTATGTATGGGCACACCTCATTTGATCAGTTATAGCCATAGAGTTTAGCCAATTTATGGTGAGATAGCCCACTCCTGTCAAGGAAGGGATGGAATTCACTGAATTAATATAAATTCCTTGAGGCTGTAGGTACATCTGAGCAGCACTAAGGGGAACGAATCCTGTTATATTATGATAGTTCAGAGTCATACAAGTGTTGCCCTCTTCAGCATGGTAAAATCCACATATGCATTTTAAGGTAAATGGAATCTCTCTTTTTGGTGGATAGATGATGGGAATTATTGATGTGTCTGTCTAATGTGCTTTTCTCTTGGCAGACAGCCTAGCCTTCAGAGGATAACTGAGAGCTCTCATATGCTGTTAGTGTTTTTTGCAAGGGTTCTCAAATCACATACAAACAGACCAACTCTTGCTTTGCAAGATGTACGTAATGGCATTGATCCTAGTGGATGGTGCTCACATCCAGCCAGGAGAGAACTGGGCCCATATACTTTAAACCCACTGCATGGTAAGGAAGGATCCAGTCCCAGGAAGTGTATTTCACAGGTACAAATTGCCTGCAGTCTTGCAGCACTGGCTGCTCCAGAAGGTGCCTTTTGCTCTCAGGTATACAGTTTCTATGCTTGTTCTTTAAATACAAAATCAACATTCTTACATCCATGTCCAGCAGTGAATCTCTGCTATTCAAGTTGCACCCATGTGAGGCAGTGAGGGCTATGCAGCCACTGTCCTTTCAAAGCATAGTACCTTTGCTCAGCCAAGCAAATGCTTTAGACTCCGCTTCTTGAATCTTTTTTTGACAGGTTTTATGAAGATACATAATGTGTTAGTGTCATAGCAATATCTATAACTGTTTCATACAGATGTGGCCATTGAATACACTTTAGATGAGCAAAACTGTATCAAAAAAAAGGCCTTAAAGAACAAAAATGACAGGTAGAAACAAGGACAAACTTCTGGACATCCTTACTAGTACTCAGGTAATCAAAGGATATTCTTACTGCACACATACCAAGTGTATGAGCAGAAGGGACTGCCAGCACTTACTGCCTAACCTCCCTTCTTCAGATCCTGCAAACATGCAAAACATTTTGAGTGAGTTGTTCAGTCTCAGTCAATAAAATGAGGAGTTGCAAGTTATCTCTGTGTGTGCATTTGGGAGGATGCCTGTTTTTCTCATCTTACCTTTTGCCTTCATGTATGACCTGAGTATGTAGATGATGACTGCTGAGTCTTGACTGCATCAGCTCCAGTAGCCAAGTTTTCACTATATCTACATACCATACTTGGGTTTGTTTTCATCTGCAATATTATGGATGCTGCTTCCACGGGCTCTTGCAGCCCATCTATCTCCTACTGTAGCTGTCAGCTGAGTGGGGGCTTGCTGTGCCTGCGTGATGCAATGTATGGCTCTTCTGTGGAAACTCATTTTGCATCCTTCCATTTTAACATAAATTCTTTCAGCTCAGTTCTTTCAATTAAGTCAATAGTCATATGCTTACAATTTCTTCAACCAAAAGATGTCTGTTTTCACTCTGGCTAATGCCACTTGTGACTAGTTGAGATGGTATGATTGGTACTTTTCTCTGGCAAACCTTATATTTCTGAAAAAATTCCTATGTAAGTTTCCATTTTTTCTGTGTCATTAATAATAGCACTCTTGTATTTAATGTGATCAGCCCACAATGCATTTGTGAATCCATGATGATACTTTCTTTCTCTTCATTTTGAGAAGCGTGATTTGTGTAAACTTCAAGAGTGTTCCTGACATTACTGAAAGCTCCCTTTTATAGCTGGCATTTATGGATAGGGATATGTTGATGCTTTCTTTTTGCCTTTTACATGGTTGCTGTTGCCATGTGGGCCAATACCCCTCTTGACCTATCCATCTTCAGATTTTTCCCATGGGTAGATAATGATGTGAAAGTCTCTTCATGACACATGCAGGTCTACTGCTTGCTAACATCAGACTGACCATGTGATGGAGGTGGAGCACATGCACTAGAAATGACACATTATTGGTATAGAGTTGGGCCAGGTCTGCCACACAGGAATCACTTCAAGTTTCACCATTGTTTCCCTGGTGCTTCTTTTCCCATCTCCTTTACCAAGTGTTTTCTGTGGTGTTTTTTGCTTTTAAGTTCCATCTATAATAGACTTACGGATGTTCATATACCAAGCCTTTCAACTTTAGCAGACACCCTTCTTTATTTCTTTTCTCTTTTTTCTTTAATTTCCTTTTAAAAAAAAAATTCCTTTTTTGTTGTTGTTTTTTGTTAGTTTGTTTTCCCTAGCTGTAATAGTCCTTGCATGAGTCACTGCTTCCTACTGCTGAATCTAAGAAAACTGAAGACGCCAATGAGTCCTTTCTACAAGGACAGGATTTTATTAAACACTCTGGTTGAAGCTTCTAAAAGCAACACTAATAAGGTTTGTTACCTTTTTTTAAGGACTCAGTTTTTCTAGAAACCAACACAGTCCTCTCCAAAATGTATTTTCTCCCTACTTATGCAGCCTTCAAAGGCTCCTGCCTATGCTTTTACAACATTTTAACTTGAAAACCACATAGAAAAAAATGAAATGCTCAAGGAGTACTAGATTTAGGTGAGTTCAAGTAAGCACTTAGAAATAACTCCTGGATGGATGCTGTGCTTCATCCCACTGTCACTGATTCTGTACTAGAAGTACTCTTGAGGGGTGCACAAATTCTCTTTAAAGACCAGATGCAGATAAGTAAACAAGACAGACAAGGGCTGTGGCAGGTCGTTGGGTTTGGTTACTCCTTGGTATTAAAAAAAAAGATTCTTTGACAGATTTTTGCTTCATGCCCAGCCACTTTTGTACTTGTGTTGGCTTATTGAGGCTTTGATTCAGTTCAAACTGCTGAGAGCAGGTGTTGAGAGCGTGGCCTTGGGTGCTGCCTTCTGCAGTGGTGAGATTTTTGCACATAGTAGTTCATTGTGTCTGTAAGAAAAGTGCCAAGGCCTTCAACAGAGGGAAGGCAAAACAGTTAAGCTGGTGTGATAAGCAGTTACACGAAACTGAAACTTTGAAGGGCTTCGACCTTAAACTTGGCCTTAGTTCAGTAATGTTCCAGGAAAGTGGTGCATTTTTGGGTGCAGTGGGTTGTTTTGACTTTTTTTGTCATCAACTGAAAAGGTGTCATGTAAACTGTCTCAGTCAAATTGCACTTCTTTTACTACTTGGAAGCTGTATTGCCATTATTTTTTCATGTATTACTTATGCTGTTGTTTCTCTTTTCCTGCTTGTCCAATTACAGTAAAAAAAACAAACCAAAACAAAACACAAAAAAAAACCAAACCAACAAACAAAAAAAAACCCCTTTTATGAAGTTTTCTACTGGCCTGTTAATATTCCTGCTTTTGTTCTGCTCAGCCCTTCTCCTTCTTCACAGACAGTGAATCCTTCCCCTCAATTCCCAATTAACTAGTTTGTTAACTAGTATTGGTTTATACTGTACCCTATCATCTTTTATGGCAGCTAATCTCAATTCAGAGGTTTATTCTCATGTGTGGGTTTAGTGTGAGATGATTTGAGAGTTGTTTTAAAGTTGTTAGGGGAATTCTGCACTATTTTCTGTACAGCCTCCAGTACCATTTCTGAACTCAGCAAGACTACACTGGCAGGAACAGCAGCGCCTCACTTTCTGTGCGAGGAGGGAACTCAGAAACTCCTTATTCTGCAAATTATAGTTAATGCTCTAGTATAAAAGTTAAGGAAAACCATAGTTAGTATCTCATGTACACATTAAATTTTAAGGGATACATTCTCCATTTATTTAATGTGTGACTCCTCTTTGACATTAATTGGAATTCTAGGTAAAGGCTGAAGAGAGACCATCAGTGGTAATGTAAATTGAAACAAATCTCTGATACAATACAGCTTTTAAAGAAATGGTTATTCAAGCAATACTGCTATAATAGTATCCAACTATTCTGTGTTTTTCACAACTAAAGGCTCTTTCAGACTGTGAATAATTCTGTAGCAGGATAGTATAATCTACTGCTGCTACATGAAGGCATTAAATAAATATTATCAGCTAATAATTTTCTGCAGCAAATATTTGAAATTGGCTACATAAGATGGACTGAGCTCTGCTGCAGACTCACAGCCCACACAGTGAAAGAAGGGTAGCTTCAGTGTAGTTTACAGTACCTATAAAGAGTGACTGGAAAATTGTTAAGAAAGATGTTAGTTTCTTGACTTGTACATCTTAGTCAGCTGAGCTGGAGGCAAATTACAAGAACAGCAAGGTCTGATTGCTTCCTTATGCAACTGGGGAAAAAAAAATTTCCTCTTTCTGTTGACAGACAGCTCAGTGCTCTATCATTGTGGTTCAGCTGGAAAAGGCAGGAACAGGGAATACTGAAGCACAGCTCACTGAGCGCCGCTGCTGCTGCACCTCATCCAGCCGGGGCCCCATTGCTTCCCTGACGTGGATTCTGCCTGTGGGTCTGCATAGCCGTGGCTCAGACTGAAGCCTCCCTCACGGTAAGGCTTTCCAAGATCTATCTTTAGGGAAAAAGAAGCATTTATAACGTGTTCTACTCTCTCCATCTAAGTCCTTCTTTTACAATGGTGCCTATAGGGGTATTGTCTTTAATTAGTTTTACTAAAAGGGATCACTGCCCTGATTTCATCACCATGCAGCCACACCAACTGTGGTACCAGCATGAGAGAGAAGAGGAGCGTGGAATAAGAAGGACACAGGGGATGCATAAGTTACCATCACTGCTGAGAAATATTTATTTATCTCAGCTTTCATAACACTTTTCTCCTTGAAAGTATTCCTTCCAAGCTCACTTCCTCTGTTGGATCTCAAATGCCAGTTGTTCTTTGTAGGCAGTGCATTAAAACAGTGGAGAAACAGCCATATACACCCTCAAAACAAGAAATAAAACAAGTGGCACTTCTGAAATGGCTTTTTGTTCTGTTTCAGTTTAGTTCTCTTAGTGTTAAATCTTCAATTTCCTTCTACCTAATGAAATGCACTCATAGAAGTTAACTCCAGTTTCTTGCACACACATACACAGACCAGGATTTATTTAGACTAAACATTTTTTTGCCTGGAGTTAATTGCTAATTAGCTTCATCTAATTAATGGTAGTGAATGCAAATTTACACCTTCTCTAAAAAAATCAGTTGTTTCTAGTATCTGCTTGTTCTAGGACAAGCCAGAACGAGGCACAGGCATTTGTGCCTTGAAAGAAATGATTGCAAGGGGGGTAGATTTGCATTTTTGTCATGCGGCTAACTGTTTCATGTTAAATGACAACCAACTAAATAAATGCAGAAGACAAGCAAAGCAGCTGGTCTAGGCAAGGTTTGCACTGGCAGATGAGAAGCATGTTTGAAACAGAATGTTTCCACATGGTGGAAAACCTCAGTCAAATAGTGTGAGAAGGTGGTGGGATGGGAAGGAGGGTCTGTGGGATGCTGTACTTTGAAGTGTTTACTGCAATCAGATTGGACCTACTTTGACTTGTGCAAGGTTTGGTTGACTACAGAAGTGAGAAGCTGAGTATTTTCAGAGTTAATTTTAAAAAAGAAAAAAGCAAACCTACTTCTGCAATTAGAATATAGCATGGTTTGGGGTTTCTACAATAGAATTTAATCAGATTGCTGTAGCATTCAACCCCTCAGTTCATGTAAGGCTGTGGTGCAGAGTTGTGCTTTTCAGTCTAGGATAAATATCCTTTGTATTTTTACTTGTTGTGGAATACCATTGAGGGGTGGAAGCAGAGGGAGCTGAATGTTTCTGCCTCTTTGCAGGTAACCAAAACTGATAAACCCATAAGAGAAGAAATTTATTTTTATTTTTAAATGCTAATGATATCTGATAGAGACCGAGTTAATTATCTTAACTATATGAAAAATGTGGGGAGGAGAAGGGAAGGGGTGCTTTGCAGCAGGACTATGAAGAGCAGCCACAGTATTGCTGATGTGAAGTTCAGAGGAAATAAATCCGGGGAAATTAAATAGCCTCCCTGGTAAAAAAAAAAAAAAAAAAAAAAAAGAAAAAAGAAAAAAAAAGGGACATTGGAAGAGAAGAATTCTCTATTTCTCTGTGGACTCTAAAGATAAGTACAAAGGAGGAAATGGGGAATATTTTCTTAGTTTGTCTGGGTTGCAAGGAGAGCAGCTGTGACTCTGTACACCTTTTTCTCCACTTTAAATTCTCATATCCCTTTCCTGCTTCCAAAATGGCATCTCATTTCCACTCACAAGTTTCTCCCTTAGCTGTGCTTCAAAGTGGTTAGTCTTATATAATAAATTATGTCACTGAATTGATCCAATTTACCACACTGATTCCATGAGAATATTTTTCTGAGAAAAAACATGAAAACCTTTGTGCAGGGCAATGTGTCCATGCTATGTGTTAAATTACAACCCCTCAGCAGATTAAACATTAGAGTTCTGGGAACTGTTGTGTTTAAGCCCTGTATTATCCCTGGAGAGAGAGGGAGAGCATCACTGTCTGGGCATGTGCCAGAGCCCTCCAAAACCCAGCCCAGGCACTGCAAGCTGGAAGTGGAGTATGATAGTGAAAGCCAGTTAAGATATGAACCCACAAGTACCCCAAAACATAGAGTTTGGGGTAGTCTTATAGTGAATACAACTGAGCATATGGAAGACAATTCCTGGAGTCACCAAATTTTTGTCACAACAGCCCTGAATGATATAAATGCATTGCTGAAATTTAATATGTTGACATTTTTCATGAAAGCACATTTATATCCTCATACATCAATGTGGTAATTTTTACAGTGCTTAAAAGTCTGTAGGCTAGTGAGTAGTACTTTAAATGAAGGATGAACCTTTACACCTGTTGTGCTAGAACTGAATTCTTTCTGAGAATGCTGTTTATTAAAATGTATGTTTATTTTAAAAAAGCTTACACTGAAAAAAAATTCTTCTGACAACTCTATTTTTTAACATTCGCTGAGTAACTCCTAATGTGTCTTTCTGAGGGTTCTTATGCTTGTGCTTTGTCGTAGAATACATTGCTATTTTGTCAGTACCTTAATATGCATGCAAAACCCTTGGTACATGAAGCTGCAAGAAAGCAAATTGTGTATTTTCAAATACTTGCTGAAACTTGGGTCCTTGCTTTGGGCTTCCTGCAGCATTATTCTCTTCTGATTGCTGTTCCTGCTGCTTTTACACACTGCCTCTGCATTATAAGCCTGGTGAAAATGGTGCAACATTTTGCATTGTTCCTTTTTTAGCCAGTGTAAAGAATTGTGTAAGTACAAAAGTACTTGCCGTGCTTTTTTTCTGAGTTTATTAGTGGCAGTTTGGAAGTGCAAAGCAGCTTGGGTTTGGCAGGCTTTTCAGGTGAAATGTAGCTGTATCTGAATTTGGAATTCCCTGAGCTCGGTAGATCATGTTCTCATAACAGGATTCCGTACGGGTACTCTGGGGTGTGCATGCTCTGAGCGTGCATATTTGTCTTCCTGCACTGCTATTTGTATAGCTTCTGTCGAATTTTTGCCAGGATGACAGTGTTTGCATTTGGCCTACTTTGGTTATTATTAGATTCTTTCTGTGCTCCATAATTGACTCTTTTCTGACTCTTTTCTTTTTCTGTCATGTAAGATGCCTGAAGTCTTTTACATGTGTTAGTTAAATATTTGATCGCTTCCATTAGTTTATCTGCATGACCTGTTCCACTCTTGAGCAATAACCTCAAATGTCTTCAAGCCCCATAACATTCTGTAAATATACTGAAAGAGACCAGTAGTATCTAGCAAGAAGCTAACTGGGAAATGTCAACTGGGCATAATGGTGCTAAAGTTAAAAGCATCTTGCAAAGGACTAAGGCCTGCTTACCATGTGGTGATGTGGCAGAATGTGAGAAGATCATGCTTTGTAGCTATTTTGTCAGCTGGGTGAAATAATGAGGCATCAATGATTTGGCAGTGTTGTCAACCAAGTATTCTTATCCAGTTATGATTTTAACATCAGCCAAAATCTGCTATATCCTTGCCATGTTTTAAAGTCTCTTTTGAATGTTATTTCTGTACTGTTTCATAAATTCCTTCCACAGCAACCATCCAGACCTTTGGACCAAAGTAAAATGTGGGAAATTATTTTAGGGCTTGTGTAGCAGAAATTGGGATGGGAATTGAACATCAGCACTATTTGAATGCAGAGATATTTTTGGAATTTGGGAAAAGGTGGGTGGTGGAGAAGAGAGGAAGAACACAGGTTATTGATTTCCTAATTACAAGCAGGTCATGTCAGACACTACAATCAATAAGCTGTTCTCTCACGTTTCTGCATGAGTGGAGTACACTGAGTTACCATGGTGTATATTTTTATTTAAACAGCTGTGCAGATGACCTTACATAAGGGTCAAAGCTGGTGAGCTAAAGCATGTTGCAAGTGAAATTTGATGGGATATCTGCTAGCTAGTGAAATTATACTTTCACATGACTAAGCAATTTAAGATAAGTATTGTAGCCAAGAATCAAATTCCTTTACACTGTAAAAATATTTCTCCAAGTTCATTCAAGCATCTAACTATCTGACTGGATCATAGCCAGAAGAGAGCTGAACTAACTTGTGCTTGTATAGGCTGGGAGCTGTGAAAAAGCTGTTGCTGGAATGTGTAGTTTTGAGAAAATATCTAATTTAATTACCCTTTGAATACAGATTATTGGAGTCTCTTTCAATTTTTACCCAAAGTCACAGGACAGCATTCAGCAACTGACAGAAAAAAGCATAAATACCCAACATGTGTTCTAGAATACATTAAAAAAAAAACGCACCAAACCTCCTCTTTAGCAGGCTCATGTACATTGATTAGATTATGCAAAGACTAAAATATGTTTATGAATGTTGTATTCGTCTTTCCTCTGCTGGACACCAAATAGACATTGTATTCACAGGGGGACTGAAGCAGTCCAAATTCCACTGCATAAGTCAGATACCCGATATTTTTGTTCTTGACAGACCAAATTTTAATTTTGGTGTGAATTTTTTCTTTTCTTTTTAATTGCTCATTAAAATTTTTGAGAACAAGAACAGGAGGGACACTAATAGTCTGCAAAGTAGAAATTGTCCTACTCGTCTGAAAAACTGAACATAGCACTACAAATATCTGAGTCACCTTTTCCAAATTTATTAGAGGTATCCTGCTTGGGAATGGTACAGGTACCAGTACTGCTTCAGGTCAGCTAATGGTGTTAAAATGTTGCTGTGCCCAGGCTACTAAATCCTGTGTTCTAAGGCTCTTCTGATGAGGGGTAGCACTTAAGCCTATTCTTTTCATTAGGACTTCTATATATTGAAATTTTCAAAGCAAAGTAGCCCTGAGGTCAGTATTTATCCCAAAAATATGCTCAACGAAAATAACTGACTGAAACAATTTTTCAGGTTTTGGTTTAAACAGTTTTTTACAGGAGAATTTACTTTGGATCCTTACAAAAGTGAGGAGAATGCAGGCAGGTGTATGTCATCTCACAGACCATGCCTGCTCTCTCCAAGTCAGCCAGCATGACCACGGTGATTGTAGGGAGAATTCAGCTGGCTCTGCAATAATTGAAGCTGACAGCCAGTACGGAACTGAAGAACATCTGCCTCATTCAAGGAGGAGAGCTATTCAGGAAATTAATAGTGCTGTGTACTGTATTTTAGGAAATACCTAGCTGTGATAAAGAAAACATGGATATAAGACAACAGTTGCAATGCAAAGAGGTTGTAAGCTAAATGGGAACAGGCTTTCCAGAATAAGTAGTCTTTATTGTTGCTGTTTGTTCTTTACGGTTTGACTTGCATCATCCAATTGTTGTTAGTTTGTTCACTGGTTGTATTGCTTGTGAATTTAGGAAAACAGAATTTAGTTCTTTTAGGCACTGAGAATTATAGCTTAAATAAAGGATTTGCTCCTATGCTTAATGTGAAATAATATGTGCTTAAATGCTCTGTTGAATTGGATCCAGAATGTTCAGCATCTCATGGGACTCATCTCCTGAGAAATAACTCCTTTGGTGCATGTATCTGGAGACTAGTTCTAGCTAGTTAATGTACAAGAACCTTATTACTGCCTCTAGTTTTGAAATTACCAAAATCACGACACTAAGAAGTAAAGTCTCATCACAGGGCAAAAAATGAAAGTCGTGTTTCCATTCCCTCGATATTTACTTGTGTAGAGATTATGGCAAATTATGTTGCTTTGTGATACACAGAACTTAACTATTGTTCATTTTAGGGAAGAGAAGGCTCTAGGAAGATCTTATGGCACCTTCCAGTACCTAGAGGGGTACAAGAAAGCTGGAGAGGAAGTTTTTACAAGGGGTTTTTGTGACAGGGCAAGGGGCAATGGCTTCAAACTGAAAGAGGGTAGGTGTAGATTAGATATTAGGAGTGCATTCTTCACTGTGAGTGTGGTGAGGCATTGGAACAGGTCACCCAGAGAAGCTGTGGATGCCCCATTCCTTGAAATGTTCAAGGCTGGGTCAGATGGGGCTTTGAGCAGCCTGATCTAGCAGACGGTTCCCTGCCCATGGCAGGTGGGAGGGGAACTAGGTGATCTCCAAGGTCCCTTCCAACCCAAATTATTATATGATTCTATGAAAATATTGCTATTATGTAGAGATTGTGGTGCAGACTTAATTGATTCTGAAAAGTATCAATTACTGTAATGACTTACAGTGATCAAAGAATGGCAACCTTTTCATTTACCAGTCCAGTGTTAGTAGCAATCTGATTCCTGTTTTAGTAGCTTTTCTTTTGGAAATTTGAGGGAAGTTACTCTCTGATGTTGATGGTTTTGCAGGCATTCAAATGTCTGAAGTTAGACATCTGCTATGATGAAAGTCTGAACAGAGAGATTTGCTGAGCAAAGCAGATCAAACTGTGGGCCAGAGTCTTGATCTTGTTGAAGGTCTGATGGTACTCACGGTCGGCACTGAAGCGATCACAAACCCACTCTAAAGAAGCCATTGAGAATATGCTGGCTGGATTTAGGCCAGCTCTTCTTCTTGTTACAGCTTTCCTTTCTCTCTTCCCAAAGATTTCCTTTTATCTGGCTAATGAATTATGGCTAAAAGTCAGACAGGATGGGCCTAGGGCCAGGACAACTTCCCGATGTGCACTGCCAAAACCTAGCCTGCAAAATGAGCATTAGGAACCAGTGCATCAAGCTTCTCCTAAAAGGTTATCTAATTGTTTTTCTACTAATTGTCTATTGATTATACTATTATATTTCAAATAATCTTGCATCTGATTATCTCTAAGCACTATAATTATGGCCAATACATATATTGTGTGATTTCATTATATCCACTGGTGACTCAAAATCCAAGTTGATATAACTGAAAGCAGAGTCTGAACCATTATGTTTTGTTCTACTACTGTAGAAGTCGGATGTGAGGCAGTCTCTCTGATCTCATGTGAAAGAATGTGCACTTTTATAAAACAGATTTTCTCACAGAGAAAAGATACAGTGGGTAATAAAGTAGTTAGGGAACCAAAGCAGACTTGAAAATCCTTGCTGTAGTCGTAAAAAACCCTAAAGCTTTTGTTGTTTCATCATAAAAAATTAGATTACCCGACCTTGAGATCTCATCCCTTAATGTAAACCTTCCAGAAAGCATAAGAGTAAAGCTTAACTTGGGCTCTTTCAGAAGGGAATTCAGAGCACCTGCCTCCACTGACAGGAAAAGGGTTTTAGGAGCTTTGCTAACTAGATTTCTTGGTAAAATTAGGCAAATTCAGGTGGGAATAATGCTCCTTTTCTCCTAAGTGTTAAGCAGAGAGACAAATTTCCTTAGACAGAACCTTGCAGGATTAAGGAATAATAGTTACTTCAGACATGGTATACAATCCCGTGACTTTCCTGTGCTTTTCCTCTGAGATTGTACCCAAGTAAGGCCTCTGGTTTTATTTGTTAGTGTGCAAGCGGGACATTATATTATTGGGTATCTGACAAGGTCCATGACTAACCTGTCACTGTCGAGACATATCTATCAGAAGCAAACCATGGAATTCATAGCTCCTACTCTTATGATTTAGTAGAAAGTGTTTTTCCAGCTACCCAGTGAGTGGTAGGATTAATTATATAAAATTATATGCTTTATAGAAACAATTCAGATACCCCCAAAACAGACACCCAGTGCCATTTTAGATGGCTGAGTTATCCTGTTTAGTCTTTGCCTGTTGCCTCAGAGCAAGTTGGATGTCTCCTATGTCCCATTGCCAGTCCTGCAGAGATGTCACTGATACCTTAGGATATCTCAAATGTCACTACACAAACACATTTGAGCAACTGAATCTTACCTTCTCCATCTAGAATATAAATATTTAATTTTAACAATACAAATTGGTGTGAGATTCTGTCACAGAGATGTTCCATTCTTAACAAAAGTAACTTCCAAGCCATTTTTGTGTCTGATGGAAGCCTATAACCTTCTATATTCTTCTTGTTTGGGTTTGGAGTATTTTTGCAGTTCAGAATTGAAGAACTGATTCCTTAGCAAGTTTGGCCATTGCTTCAGGGAGAAAAATAAATCTGTTACAAAACAATTAAATACCTCAAGCAAAACGTGCCAGTTATTTGGAAACCAGGATAATTTTGATACCATTATGATGTATTGTGTATCACAAAATATCATTGCATTAAATTTCAGGTAGACCTTATGCAATGTGACAATTAACACCAAGTCAACTTTTGATCTGCAATGTATTATCTCAGTTGGAATGTTTGACTGTCTATAAAGCTGTCATATCCAGAACTTCAATAATAAGTTGGAATGTTCCCACAAAATATCTTGACCTGAAAAGCGGTGGTCTTCAAGTTTAGTTAAAACAATAAACTTTAGTTGTTAATTTTTGTATTGGATTTTATGTTCCCTTACATGTGAAGTGCAACAAAATTGCTGTCTTCTGTCAAACACCTGCAGAGGACACTACTTGTGTAATGCAATACCAAGTCTGAAGTTAGTGCAATACAATCGATGTCAAAGCAGGAAAATGAGGTTTCATGAAGGAAAGGGGTGGGGATTTTGTTTGTTTGGGGTTTTTTATTAGGTAAACCTTTTAAAAATAAAGCATTCATAACCTGAAATCTTTTGAGGAAAAACTTATTCTGTATAGAAATATTTGATTGATGAAAAGCAATTCTTCTCTGGGAAAACATTCCAGTGGAAAATTTGCAGTCACTTCCATCTTGTGAATGCTCTGTTACTGTCTTTGCCATATTGCTTTGCTAACCTCAGCAACACTTGGTTCTGTTGCCATAAGGTATAATAAATCACATTTGGAAAGGTATTTGCAAAGAAAATATTCCTCCCAAATTAAAAAGGCAAACATCTACAGTTCAGTTGTAGTAGATACATATTTCTTGTTACTTACTACATCTCTAATGTAAACTATAGACTTCTTCAAAAGAACCTCAGACCTGACCCAGGGAAAGCTTTTTCACCTCTGTATGCTTATCTTTTGGAAATGTGCTCTACAGAGAAGTGTTTGTAAAAAAAATAAAAAATGTTAGAGCTTTTTTTGATAGCACTTAATCATCAAAAATAACATATAATCCTATTTAAGATAATGAGAGTCTTGCCATTGCAGTCAATGAAGCCAGAACTAGGATGCCAGACTGGACTTAGCTGCCTTTTATTAAATAAAGTCCAAAGGTTATTTTGTCTCTGTAGATGTCTCCTGCTGATGTCAGGGCCCCTGAACCAGGTTCTGTCTCTCTAACCTGACAAAGCACTTAAACTAGTGCTTAACTTCAAGCACAGGAATAGATGACTGGCATCAGGAGGCCAACCTTGTGTGTAGATAATTTCTAGGTTATCTACCTAGGAAAGGAATTAGGAATCTTAGAGGAAAGGAATTAGCTTCAAAATATGCTTAGGCGTCCAGAGCTTCAGGGCCAAGAGCCATGCAAATCAGTAGGACCCAGGGCATGGTAGAAAGGGCACCAGAGGTTCAGATACAGAAAATTTCGGTTTCAGAATACAATATTTATTGTAACTGTGACCTTGTAGAATGTTATCAACAGAACAGATGCTGCTGAAAATATTTCAGGTGTCAGGTGCAATTACAGCCAATAAATTCAGTAGACAGTTGATAGTTTTATTGTGGTTTAGAGGCAGGGTGGGGTTTTTTTATTCAATAACTTACAGGGGTTTTTCTCAGCTACATGATTGACTAGGCTGATGTGGCCAAAGAGCCATCAGA
Organism: Xenops minutus; assembly: GCA_035221455.1. Classification (NCBI taxonomy): domain Eukaryota; kingdom Metazoa; phylum Chordata; class Aves; order Passeriformes; family Furnariidae; genus Xenops; species Xenops minutus. Next base: position 23,501,775 of record JAWWEE010000162.1, on the reverse strand, counting down.
GAATTGTTTAAATTTTTTCATGACTAAGAGCTATATAGATTCTGGATTTTGGCAAGCAACATGGAGAGAAGCAGGCTAAGCAAACCTGCTGTAACTGGCAAAAAAACAGGAAGACAATAAGGTGTGGCGTGTTTACTCCAGCAAATACAACAGATAAAAGGACCATTTTGATGCTGGGCTCAACTCAATGATAAAAGTTGGTATGAGAGCTATTGTTGTCCTGCAGAGATAGGTGGAAAAAGTGCAGTACAGACAGCCTGGAAGATCTCTGCCTAGAAGGCCCTCAAATGAGAGCTGACAATGTTAATGGAAATAGACAGGTCCGATTCTTCTTCAGGTTATCTGTGTCCTCAGCAATCCCAGTCACTTCCACTTTCATTCACTAGGATTTAGCATCATCTTTTAGCAGCCTGAGCTAGCTTTCAGTCCAGCATTAGGAGTCTTGCAGAGCTTTAGCGAGATGTGCACATCTCCATTCTATTCACTATAGCTCAGCAAAAAGTTTTTATTTTAGTTGGCGAATTCATAAAATTTTCTTTGTGGTTTTTTTTTCTTCTAGATAAGCTGAGTATATTTTCATCATTGCAAAAGTAACTATCTGTTAGATTTTACCTGTTTCTTTGGCACATCTATTTACCAAACTGAACTGTAAAAAAGATGGTGAATTCCTAACATGTAAGAGTTTGCCCAGAAAAATCAATGTTGAAAAATGACAGCAAAGAGTCCTATAAGTTGTATGACTTTGCCATGTACTCAAGTATTTTTGGAGCCCAGACAGTACATTAAGAAGTGACAGATTCATATAGTTTAGCTGGTGATTTATAAAGTTTGCTAGCTGATTTAATAGAGTGCTAGAAAGCGTTGTTGTTCAACCAAGTAAAGAGTATCATAAAATGGTAATGAATGTTATGACAGTTCATGAATATTTCATTGGGGGTCTCTTTCAGATGCCTGTTAGTGTATCTCAAGATCTAGGAGTATACTGCACATAAATCTGATAGAGGGTAGTGGTACACAGTAAGCCAAGAGACAGGAGAGGTTTGGTGAGAGCAACGTGTGTTTGAACAAGTGTCTCAAAAGCACTGTATCTCAGCTGAGTTCTCTACAAGGTGGTCATACACTGTAAAGTATCTCGGGCATCAAGCAGTGGTCTCATATTTCTTTACTTGCTATTTGAACCTTTAGAAACAACAGGTAGTGTCTTTCAAGCTTGCTATGTTTACCATTGATTTCTGAGAAGACTGGTTTAGTGTAACATCAAAGGAAAGCTTTTGCTGAAAAGGCCAAAGGGATTCCCATCTCATCAAGTGTTTCTCACACATGCTGACCACAGCAACACACAGTGGGGACAGACATTTTTAATAAGGTAAATCTGGAACAAAGGCTTCTAATTTTCATCTCTAGCATCCCAAAGAATGCTAGAGATGGGGAATGTACTCTTTATGCTACTTTAAGCCTTTCACAGGTATATTTACCCTGTAGTCAATTATGTATTCCATTGTGAATTTTGTAATAGGTCTTGAATACTTAAAACTGAATTATTTGTGTGATCTAATGCCAAATATTAATGAAACAGAAAAGGAACAGTTTTTGCCATGTGAGCTGTATTTTTCCTTGTCTGTTGATCCACACAAGCAAGATGAACCTGCCTTTTCACAGCAGTGCTGTCCACCATGGGTTGGAAATTCTGTTTCCAATTCCTTGGCTTGCTGTTAGTGATAAACCCTTTTGAAACAATGGACTTAAAAGTTTATGCAGTCTGAAGGCTTGCATGAAATGAAGCAATAAAAGAGCAACATTTGAGGACAGGTCAGCAATAACAACATGCCAGAAGTTCTGTTTAATGGAAGTTACTCAGAAAAGGTGAAAACAAACATGAAGGCCTTGAAGGGGCTTACACAGGTGGTTTTTAGGTTTTTGTCAGTGTTTGCATGAGATTGAATCCCATCCCACGGACTGAAAACTGTGGCATGAAGGGTTTTGTTTTAGCTAATAAATCCTTCTGGTGTATGCTTGTGGAATCCAAGACAGCTTCAGTTTTGTATCTGTGGGAAAAATGAGTTTGTACTAAAAATGATAAGGCTCTATCTATAATGATTTAGAAGGAAGATGTTAGGACAGTTTCTCTGCCACTAACGGTGTTGTGGCACAACTTTGTACCATTTGGCACCCTCTGAAAGACAAGAAGGCAGGAATGACATTGTATGAAAGCTGTGAGGCCTTGCAGTTTGTTTGGTTGAATCAACATTTGTGAAGGAGCTCAATTCAGTATTAAAATCTCTGTAGCATAAATTATTATTTACTTTGAGTAAGAAGCCTAGAAGTTTATAAATGAATTTACTTTTATCAAATGAATTTGGAGCTGCAATACAAACAGAAATGCATGACCTCCCTTGTTCATCATATATCATTATAGCTAGTATGTGCAACTGTGGTGCATTCTTATATATGTAAACCCAAAGACTTTTTTTTATTATTATTATCACCTCTTGGACGGTAGTACACTGAGAAAACAATGTTCACAAATTTTTCAGTGACTTCTTCTGAGACAGCTTGATCTGTATTTCCAAGATGGATGAAGAAGTCTGAAAATATTTGTGAAATATTGCTTGTTCAGTTCTGGTTTGTGTCAAGGGTTGTTCTGCAAACTGGAGGGAGAGAGATATACTGTCCTAGCAGATTTGACTTATGTTTACAGTAATTTGTTTGGCCACTGTTTATTACTTAATAATCAATCTTTATTATTACACTAATTCTAATTGGGATATGTGAAACATGTAGTGAATTGACCACATGACATCAGTTTACTTGCTGAATAATTTAAGCTATTTCTTTCTAATATCATAGGCTGCAATGTCATTACTTTTTGGCTGTCCTAATATTCCACTAATATTGATGTTATTTCAGTTGTTATTACCTTCTTGACATGAAATTGTTTTTCAAATATGGAAATCTTGCTCAAATATTTCTACATGACAGAATCCTGCATTAGTCTATAATGTGTCATAATAACAAAACAGTGCCACATAAAGCAAATGATTTGTTTTCTAACCTGTGCCAGCCTTCACAGTAAGGGGACAAAAGATGCCAGAAGGAGAACTTTGGTCTACGTATTTTTTATATATTCTTATCCATTTTTATAGAATGCAGGGAATAATCTTGCTGATAATGGAGAGGCAGCAAATGCACAAGCATTAAATGGACAGGGTGATTTATCCCACTTCACACTGCTTTATAAGCAGTATGTATCACTCCTGCAAGTAGTCTTCTACTTAAAGAATTGTAAGAAATATATCTTACTATTACTTTTATTGATAAAACAGGCAAACCACCTTAATTCATTCTTCATCCAGAGTCTTTTATCACAGCATGGTTGTGATTAGGATTCTGATCACCCTGTGTGCCACTCTGAGATTGAGAGGCTCTATCTACTCATCTATTATTCTTCACGAAGCAAAGCTCCAGTGTACCATCTGTTTTCTTACTGAATCTTGCATGTAGCTGCAAAGAGCTGGTCACCAGAGATTGAGTCTGGCAAGCAAGCTCTTGGTTTGCTTGGAGATAGCTAAGTGTTCACTGCTATTGGCCTGTTTAAGTTTCAGGTGAAAAGAAACTACTGCTCTCTGTTGTATTTCAGTTTATATTTGTTCTAGTATTTATTTATATTTAACTTTAATTTAGATCTGATCATAATTTATTTTGTATTTTTTCTTGCTTTTTCTCCAAGCAAAAATCACTTGGGTAAAGACCCCAAAAGAGCCATAAATAACCATACTATAGAGCTTTAATTGAGAATAGGTCTGTCTTACATCTTAAAATAAAACCTGGTGTAACAAAGGCTGTTTTATGCTGGTGATACCTGCTCCTTTTGACACAAGAAACAGAAATAGTTCCTGGTGTCATCATGGTCAGACAAAATATGGTATCAGCAACCCACTAGATATACCTGAATGTCATCATCCCATGCATGCTCTTCTTCACTAGGTCAAATAATCACCTTTGCTTTATTTTAAGAATGAAGGATTGACAGGGACCAACTGAATCACCCAGACATTACAAGATTATATTACGTTGTACATATTACGTTGAGGGGCAGGGGGCTGAACACTGTGTAGAGTTGGGATATGTCCATCTTCAGGACTCCCAACATCCCTGCCCTGCGTGCCGCTGTCTTCTGCTGTACAGAGGTGTAGCTCTACCAAGCTCACTGCCACTGAGCTTTCCTCATCTTCCTTGAGGCTTTTTTTCCTTTAAACTACACAATTCTACTGGAGCTTCACAACCTGCAGTATTTTATAATAGTCTGTGCTATTCCCCAAAGAGCAATAAAAAGGAGCTTTTGAGGCTCCTCTTTTTGATCCATTATTTAGAGCCTAATTTGTGCTGTCTGCAATCCCCACATCAGTGCCAGTGGTCCTGCAGTTCTGCAAATTCCCTTCAGGACTAGACTAAAATCATAAATCTCTTTTTAGGAGGTATTTAGATATCATCATAGCACAATTTTTTACAATCTGCTCCTCTTAGCATGGATTTGATTTTCATTGCAGAGAAGGACTGTCTGAGGAAACAACTCTATTTCTTACTGACTCTCAGCTTCCAGATTAAATTTTTACTTGGCAACAAAACTTCCTTTCCCAAGATGATGGTTAGACTGTATTGGTCCTGGGCTCAACTCAAGCAAACATTTGTGTTTGTACAAAACCTGGCTATTTTCCCCATATGCTCGGTAGGACTCTGGGAACCGAGCCATACAGAGTCAGCAAGACCTGAAGTCATTAGCTCTGGGCAGATTCTACATCAAGCAGTGCAGGTTATTAGACTATGTCAGTAGTAGCAAGGGAGTTTATTTTTGCTTCATTCCTGTAAATGACAGCTTTATAATATGTGCACACTTGGGCAATCAATCTCTTTTTTTTTTTTTCTTGATCTCCTAGATCAGGAATAAAACCATTCTTTTCCTTAAATATGCCAAGGTCTTTTTCACTTCCATTTAATTCATTTTGTGATATACAGTGTTTTGCCAGGGCAGGCCGGTGATGCCACATGGCAGTCTGATACTGCATTATTATGATTCCTTCAAATGCCATAGCTGCGCACACCAGTTGACAAAACCTGTCACTGACACAGCCTTTAGCCCTAGCAGCTTGCAGTCTAAGTGCTAATGATGCTGTGTGGTGCAAATCCATGGAGACATGGGCATGCTGCTGGCAAGGCTCGTGCAGAGGTTTTGCAGGCTTTATCTTTGCATCACCAAGGAATTTTGTGTGGGCTTTAAAGCAGCACAGAAGGCAAATTTGTCAAGTAAGAGGGCGAGGATGCATATGAAAGTTACACAAGAGGCAGCATTACTTCCCTTCCTGCTGGGTGAAGGGCTCTTACAGGGGGGCTCAGAGGTTTGATCCCTACTTCAAAGACTACAGGCTTGTCTTAGGTTAAGTATTCCTTGAAAAGTTCGTCCAGAATGCTGCTCAAAGGAAGACCATAGAGACACAAGCCATAATGCTATATTACGTTGTTTCACTCCATAGTACCCTTCTGAAATATTTTTTTTTTCCTTCCTCTCACGTTTTTTTCTCTTTTTTTCTTCTCCATTATTTTTGATGTTGAGTAGCTTCAGGAACAGCAAACACAAGGTTTCTCAAGACACCGAGAAGCAGTTGTCTCTAAGTCTTCAAGCAGGAGCTAAGAATCTCATTCTGCACATGATATAAATAGCTGGGCAGAACAAAACCTTTTGAAGAGAGCAAAGTCTGAAGACTAAAAGTGGCGTGTCAGAAATTAGCAAACAAAAAGGTGAGATTTATTCAGGTATTTATTCAGCCATTGACCTGGGGACTGTATAAATTGGTGTCAGTGCTAAAAGTGCAGATGGAACAAACATAAGTTGGTGGGGTTTTTTTAAATCATCATGGCTATCCCATCCAGCTCTCTCCTAAACTCATCAGTGCCACTGGAGCCTTGCTGGAGTGAGAACACGTGTGTGAAAGGAAACCAAATGACATCAGGCCCTTTACTGTCATCTGTAGCTCTTGTTCATGATGCTGTGAACCTTTTATCAAAAAAAGCATCTTCAGTTTAAAACTGGAAGTGGTTTGCTGTATTTAGAGGGGACAGATAGGGCAGTGGGGGGCCCCCCTTCTCTGACCTATGGTCTCCAAAGCAGCAACAGTGTCAGAGATGGGAGCTTCTGCTTCTGCCAGTACTGGTTGCTCCTCTCTCTTTGAGGGTGTTTCAGTTTGTCATCTCTCCAAAAAAGCTGTTATTTTCAACACCAGCTGAAGAAACACACGACATGATCTTATGTAACAGACTAAAACAATCACTAACAGTGGTGGTTTGCCACAGAAATCAGCAGACTTATATTTCTTTACTCAGAACCTCAAACCTTGTTTAACCACTTCATAACGTGGGATGACAAGGTCATGTTAGAAATTTGACCAGCGGAACCGATTTATGCCCCTGAGATCAGGCACATCACAGTGTAGTAGCTGAGTGATGTTTCTGCTGTAACTGTGGGTGCACTCTGAAACCCCTCAGGCTGGAAGAGGCTGTATGCAAGGAAGTTTGTCATCTGAATTTCTGCAATCCCCCCTCCCTGCCCAGGCAACCATGTCTGCTGTCTCCCTACATTGTTGTTTGTTTGTTTGGGGGTTAATAACAATTCAGTTATCAAAATTGTTGCAAAATGTATTATCTAACTAGATACATCTGAAATAGTAAGGGAAAAATGAATTAAAGGGGATACCTGCTGCTTTCAATTCTGATATCAAAAGCATGTGTGAGATAATCCCACTGGTCAGAAGTGGCAGATTGAGCTGCTAATGGGCATGTTATCTGTGAAACAGCGCTATTGCCTTTCCACAGATTGCTTGGGGGAAAGTACAGAACAGTGAATTCTCACATTTCAGACTCCCTCTTGCTAAAAATAAATAAGTTTGATTATTCAAATATATGCTGATTGAAAAGCAACATTCAAAATAGATATTAAAAGAAATGGAAAGATGTCTTCATGCTTAGGACCTAGAGCATGAGAAGTTTGTATTCATGATTGTTTCTGCACTAATGACTCTATCTATGGCACTGAAAAACTCTGTCAAGTCACATGTTCAAAGTGGCCACACAAAATTAAAATCAACTCGGTGGTATGAAGATCCTTAAGCAGCTCTTGAGGATGCAGATTTGGTCCCTATGGGTCAGTTCCCTGCTTCTAAAGCATCAAAAAGTAGGTTTTTTTGTTTTAAACTATGCTTTGTAGATACATTGTCAGTAAACAAAAGACTTCCATGATGGAGACCAGAGCAGAACGTTGTTGTGGGTGTGGCAATCAAATTTCTAACTTTGCTGTGTTCAATACCTATGTCTGAAATTCATATAGTAAGCTATTTCAGTTGAAAAGTTGAAGAAAATAGAACTATAGAAATAGAGAAAACACAGATTTTTATTTAATAACAAGTAAAAATAATTGATATTCTAAAAATACTGTGTTGAACTTCATTCCATATGAAGGGATTTGAATTTTAATTGTTTAAAAGCACAGACAGTATAAGTAGATGGACTTTATGCGTGCAAGTTGGATAACTTAAGCAACTGTCACACTCATAGTGACAGCAACTGGAATTTGTCTCCTCTTGTAGGGAAACAGTAAATTAGAAAAGCAAAGTTTTCCGTGGATGAAACTTCCCTTTCTGTGGTGATGACTAATTAGTGTCTCTTAACCTACAGCTTTTATCATGAAATATGTATGAGGGGATGAGCACGTTTATAGAAATAAGGCAGCGGGGACATACTTCATTTTATTTATTTAATATCTTGAATTATTAAAAACACAGGTGGTGCTTGGAAGATAGTTTCTGTTGTTCTGTGAATTATCAACCAGCAAAAGGAGCAATATGTTGACAGATATCTTGACCGTGAATTACAATTTTGGGGATTGAACCATGAAGGATAAAAAAAGAGTGAATCCTGTTATATTTGTAGCGAGAGTGAACAGAAGCCTACAGATATGTGATACCAATATAAATGGGCATTAATTATTTTAGGATTAGTTCCTTTTTAAACAATAAATGTAGAAGATCACAAAGTAAAGAACTGCTTTCCTAAATGACACTTAAGACTAGGACAAACTCTCCTGGTAGACTGATAACAGGCTATAGTGCTTTTAATCCATAGGTCGTTGATTTGAATCTGTCTCAAAATGCTAATAATTAGTGAGGGTCAAGGATCTCCTCACTAATCTAGACGTTTATGTTCAGAAAAGGGCAAGAACGGTATAAGAATAAAAGGAAAGAAAAGAAAAATTGGAAAAAAAGAAAAAGAAAGAAAAAAATGGAGTGGTCTTTTTCTTTTACACCATAGCAAGGAATATAGACAAAATACCAAAAAAAGTCTTCCTTAATGAAATTACCTGCCTTTGCTTATAAAGGTACCTTTGGAAAAAAGTGTTATATTTACTTTTCAGATAATATATAGTAAAGAAATAGATTTAAAACAAGCATTACATTTCAGTGTATGTCCCTAATTCATGAGTAAAAGAACATGACTTTAACATCTACCTTGGACTAGGAATTTTGATTCAAATTTTTTCACCTATTGTGTTATTTTTGTACATTATAATAGGTTTTTCTATTGCTTTGTTGTGCTGTTTCCTTTTCTTCCTGGGCATGGACTACTGAACCAGAACTAACTAAGGTTTGATTAGACCACCTTTATCTAAACTGTGTCTGACTCAGAACAGAATCAATTCTAGAACAATTGTTCTGTGAAGAATTCCACAACTGAAGAAAAATAGAGCCTTATTTCCTCCAGTCTCATATTGTGCTCCATTTTCAGATATTGACTATGAAGATTTAATTGTACTCTAAATATCAATCATGTATTTCTCTGCACAGCATCCTCACATAAATAATCCATATGGGATCAGGCTACACTTGCAGCTCCTGTGGCACCTCCCTGCTGGACAATTGCTCTTTTAAAGCTCTCAGTGGGTTTTACAGTCTTCTATCTCTCAGCAGAGAAATGGCACCAGTCACAACTCTGGCTGCCTGGTACTGGTTCCTCATTTGTTGAGATGAGAATTGTCTGAGAAAATTGTAATATTTTTCTTATTTGATTCATCCTCTTACTAATGCTGTCCTTGCCCTGGTTGCATGTGGAAGGCCCTACTGTATTTATCAGACTCCACTCAGAGTCACCTCACAGTTTTTTATCCCTGTCACCTTTGCAGGGACACCTCACATGGTCATGCAGAGCCAAGCTCTGATTCAACAGAGCTTGTCCCCTTTACAAGGGGCCAAGAGCAGAGCTCCCACATGGGTATTGGTTCTGCAGAGCATGTGCCTGTGTGCCGGCTCTGCCTGGAATCAGGGACATCTCACACCTGCTGACGACCTGAGGCAACACTGAGTCTCCCCTTCATGCCACCCACTCTTCAGAGGTGCTTTCTCCAGTGCTGCACTCATTTTTTATGGTGAAATTATTTGAGGTTATCTAAAGGTCAGGAAAAGAGCAAACTTTCAATTAGAATGCAGTTTGCTGTTGGATAGCCAGTGAAATTTTTGTAATTAATGAAGTCTATTAATTTAGATCCTGATGCACTTCTCAAAGGCATCATCTTTTTCAGGTGCCTTTTGCTGCTCCTACTTTCCCCTTTTACACTAGCAACTCTCTATCACAGTAAGGACATTATTTTCCACTGTAGAAAAGAGGATATTTTTATTTTCATTCTTTGTCTTTACCTCTTCCTTGACTCAGACCTCTGTTTCTGACAGAGTGTGACTGAGAGTCAGTGACTTTCTGTATCTGCAGCCCAGTTTCCCAATATGTTATTGAACCTCTTTCAGTATTCTTAGTTGCCCATCCACTTCTGCAATGCAAAAGACCTTGTGATCCACAGTGGTAATGCTAGACATAGAAATAATAATAATAGGCAAACTGACATCCAGAAGCTGTCTACACTGCCACAATTATGCTGTTATATGTACTTCTGGCAGTTGGATAATCTGCATGTGACATTATTTTTCAGGTTGTTAATAACATTTTGTGAAATTCTGACTCCTGTGCACCACAGTAAATTTGAGTACTGTCAAGAATTAAATTCACACCATAACTCCTGACTATTTCACAAAATAAAGTTCTCTTTAACAAGTCAAATAGCAAAACAATGACTGTGGGCCAAGATTTTCATTTAATACCATTTATTGTTCTGCCTGTGCTCCAGCAAGTTAATCCAGCTATCTCTAACATACAAAAATCATATCTGCTTCCTTCTGCCACAGTTTACAAACACTCTCTCTGCTTCTTTGTTGCAGTACCTTGGATCTTCAATAGAGCCACTAATGACCATGTGATCTCAGAGGTACACTTTGAATGATCTTAACTTTCTTAAGCAGTCTTAAATGCTTAACTTTTTGTTAATCAAACTCTGGACATGCTCTTATTCAGCAAAGGGTTTCAGGATGCTGTCCTGTGCAGCTTCTGGGACGAATTAGGTGATTATCTTTCAGGAGAGCATTGCTGCACCATTCTGCTTTATAGCTCATCACCATTATCTCTCATTAAGAGTCTAGTCTGCTCAGAGAACAAGGAAGGTTTTCTCATCCTCATTATTTTCCAAACCACTAGTTTCCTGGCAAGAATATTTGTAAATCCAAGTTGTTCATTACAATAGCTAGGTGGAAATGTGACCTAAAACTATTGCCACATAAACAAAAAAACAGATTCAGACATAACAGTCATGTTTTTCATAAAATGGGAAAAAAAAACCATTAGCAATTGTGTATTTATAGCTTAGAAAATACCCTTTAGGTCACAGCTATTTATGTACCTAAATGTAGAAGTTACTAACACTTTAATTCAAATGTAATCTCTTATCTCTGACGCTTTGTTAATCCTAAGAAGTTTAGAGACCATTAAATTATAAAACTCTGTTATTAGATGCAGTCAAATGGGCAAAATCATTTGGCAAGCAACACAGAGAAAGTAATACGAATCTACTGAAAACTCTATACATCTTATCTGAAAAGAGATCAATTACAGGCTAAAAATCTCTTTAGGTTATACTCTCTGTTTTAGAAGTGATGTAATCTGCTGCTTTCAGACTATTAAAAGGCTAAACAAGCCATATATGAATTTTTATGTTGCTATACTGGTTAATAATTATACTGAAATATCTTGCAGGACAGGTATGAAATGCTTTACTCTACAGAACAGAGCACTCTGGTAGCCTGTGCTTCTAAAAGGAAAACTGAACACATGCAAACAGACTCAAAATGAGTAATTCACACCTCCTTTCTGAAGCACTTAATACGCTAAATCAGGAGGCTGGCTGGGTCTGCATGTCACAACACAGATGTCCAGGCTGAGCCTGAAGAGGCTAATCTGCACCCTCTAGTGACCCAAGCTAGTTGAAACATCGGCAGCTACGTGACGTGGAACATTTCCAAGTCAACACCTTTATTGCTCTAATACTGTTTTGGGGCAAATAATCAAAAATCTCAGTAAAACTGAGAAAACTTGGCTGCACCAGGATGTACAGAAGACTCTATGGCCCTTAGATGTTGGCTTCTCCCAGCTGCCAGCCCAGCCGTGCGCAGCTGCACAAGGTGTGGAACAGGCCCATAAGGTCCATGCTCTTTGCTCTGTTCCCCTTGCCAGCCATCCATCCCCAAACCGGCAATCCCAGAGCACAGACCAGGCGGGTCTGAGAGCTCCAAGCAATCCCTGCATTGCATTTCCCCTCCATGGGAGGGTTGTGCTGCACTCAGCTTCTTGCAGCCATGCAGCAGGTTTGTTGTACGGATTAGCCTGGGGCAGCCTTGAGTGCATGTTCCAAAAATAAAGGCAGTTATAGTAATCTGCTGTGGCAAGCATGTATGTGTATGATACGCATTTACTGCAAGCCTAGTGATTTAATAGGATTAAATTCTGATCAGCAGTGAGAAGATTGATCATAGTAATGAGAAGATGAGTAGAGTACATCTGGCTCAACGGCAAACTGGCTTGAAGAAGAACGTGATACAGTTCAGTGTACATTATGAAGGAATCATATTGGACCTCAGGCTTATTCGCTATATTAAGTGAGCTATGCTGTAGGAAAATTGAATAGGCCAGCATTCCCCTTTTTAAGTAAGCATCTAATGCTTTGCTGTGATGCTTTATTCCGTCTTCAGTACAAGGCATGAAATGAAGTGTTCAAAATAATGTGGTCAAAAAAGCAGATTTACAAACAGAGAATTCCCAGCCCAGTAGCCAATGTAGTACCATATAATGCAGTGTTGGGTGAAGATTATCACAAAGCGATTTTCATGGCTGCATTCAAAATCTATGCTGTCAGTAGTCCTGTTTTCAGTAGCAGTGAACCTGACAGGGAAATCATCTGAGAAAGAATAGACTCCCAGTGTTGTCAAACTGCAAGGCAACTCTCCAAAAGGGACAGCTTGCAGCATACAGATGAAGTAAAGGAACTACAGGGGGTTAGACTATGGTATAGTATAGATGCTCATTACTTAGAGGTAAAGCAAGTGGAGAAAAAAAGTTCAAGCAGTAGGCTCCAGGGAATTACTAGGGAGAATAATTAAAAATTTGGAGGAATGCTAATCTGCTGAAATGAGGGGAAAAAAAAAAAAAAAAAAGGAAATTTAAAGATTAGGAGAAAAAAAGTAGGTCAAGGGAGTAGAAAAGGCAGTGAAACCTGACGACTGCAAATGTGCTTTCCTGCCCTCCTGGCACCTTTGGAGTTGATAAGAAGAGATTGGCAGAAAGCAGGCAGCATAACCAGCATATCCAAGTGTAACTAGCAGGCACTTTTAATGAAAAACAGTAATTGAAAGCTGTCCTCTTCAAAACTACTTTTGCCTAAGGTGTTTTATGGTTTGGTTTGGTTTGTTTTTTCCCCTGTTCTCTTTTGTATTTCTAGAACTTAATTGTTGGGAGGTTTTGCTGGGTTATTTTGTTGGCAGTAGGTTTTGCTTTAATGTGGCTATTCTGTCATCTTTGCATTGTTGCATTTCAGTTTTGAGTTGCTGCTTTGGAAGTGTAGTAGGACTTTAGTTAAACCTGGAAGTTTATCATACAATGAATGTGCAATTTTTAAACTTAGAAAGGATCTCATCCAGAAATCAATATATGACTTCAAGGAAGTGTGAAAAGTCATTTAACAAAAGGAAAATGAAGATTTTTTTTCAAAAGTTGCAAACATTTTTTTATGCCATTGTATTTTTTTTTACTATGCTTAATAATAAGTCTCTCCAAAGGGTCCCTCTTTTTTTTAGTTCACGGCTTGAAGCAGAGCAGTAAATAACAACTTCCCTAATGTTCATTATCTGATTAACGAAATTGAGGCGTGTAACAGTGCAGAGGTTAAAAGACAGGGAGGATTAAAGGATGAGTGTAGCTAATTAAGGAACCAGCCCTGCAAGCAATTACATACATGGTTAACTTTAAGCACTTCAGCATTAATGGGACTACTCACATGCTTAAGTTAAGCACATGTGCTTGTGAACTGGAGCTTGAAGACCACATCCTGTGAGATGTTGAGAACATGTTAAACATTGAAGGCAACAGGATTGCCCTGATTCCAGAGGGAGCTGTGGATATTCTGCACTTTCCAGTACCAGGCTTCAAGATAGGGGAGCACGGGCTAATTGGGAAGAGCCTGTGGCCAGAGGTTTCACAGTGAAACTTCCTAGGTAAATACCAGAGAGCATTTTTTTCAGAACACTCTGAATCCAGCCTTCACTGATGAGCATTTATTTTTATTAAGCTTCCCAAGATCAATACTGAAATTAAGAATGTTTTTTACTCTGTTAGTCAGCAATATAGGATAAGAAAAAACAAGCTGAAAGGGATCTATTCCACTGGGGTAGGCTGGGACAAGGTATGGTGCCTGCAAGAAGTGGGTTGCAACAAAGTTCAGTTTTACTTCTCAAGCTCCATTTTATGCAGTAGCATAAAGTGAGCTACCTCTTTCAGGCATTTGGGCCCCTGTCAAGGTCACAGTAACAACCTTATTCAACTGAAACCTCATGCCCAAAGGACATATAGGAAGTCTATATTTGATCCAGACATCTATTTTTCCCTAGAAAACTGAAGTCAGTACTCCTTGTCTCTCCTGTAGCAATGATCTTTTTTAATTCAGAAAAAGCACAGAATCATTGATCCAGTAGGATTTTTTCAGTTTGTCACTCTAAATTTTAGAAGCATGAGTATCTCTAAATTAAACAAGCAAAGAAATCAAATGTAATTTAGTCCCATCTTCTGACAGTCTTAACTGCCCACAGTAGCTGGGAAAATATTTCTTACACTGTGTTTGGTTTGCTGTTTCCTAGGAAGAAGGAATGGCTGTGGATATCTTTTCTTGGGTTGTTTTTTGGTTTTTTTTTTTCCTCCTGGTGTGCCAAAAGGAAAGGGATTGTTTGGCATCATGCTCTATGTTGTTTATGGTCTTTCTGTATCATTTCCAGAGAAAGAAATAGTTTTTGACACTGATTTAGAAATTAGGATTAAACTGTCAGCATCATAACTGCCAACCACTTGAGCAGACAGTAAAATGATGGAAAGTGAGAAGACAGCCTTATCCTAGGTTGAGTATATTTCAGTGTCGTACGGTTTCCTCAGTTGGAATCCACTGGAATTATTGATTTTTATGTATTCATTTGTTTTTCAATTCTAAAGAGATGACCATTTTTAAACTAGGCTCTGTAAAAACTTCAGGTGTTTCCTCACCTGTTGTCTTGACCAGTGAGACTCCATTAGTAGTGGCAACTGTGCAGATTCAAAGGCAGGGAGGGGAGGGCATGGAGGAGAGGAGGAATTGACTTAATTGATTGGGCTATCAGAGAAAATATCCTTTGACACTGAAACTCCTCCTTATTTTTGACTTGACTGTCTGACAAGTTGACTTGACAAGTTGAAGAGACGGTGGGGCTTACAGGGATGGTCCCTTCTCTTGTACTGGTTGTTGCTCCTCTTTGACATGCAAATTCTGGAGCAGATCAACTGGGAGATTTTAGATGGCAGCATCAATATGTGGCTGCTCGGCATTAAATTCCTACTCACTACAAAGATCTGCCCTTTCACAGAGACATCATTCTCCTCACTTTCAGTAAGCTTTCCATGCCCTGGATGACTAAACAGCCTCAGCCTAAGAACTCCTCTCAGAAGAAGGTGAGATTCTCCTGCTTTCCTCCTCAGCTCTCACATTAGCCAGATAATGCTGGAAATTATTTCTTTTCTGCCGTTTTTGAGAGAGTGTCCATTAGCTAGTCACAGATTCTCCCCATTGTGTTCATTTGCCCCACTCACACACTCCCATGCACATTTTGGAAGAAAAAAAAAAAGGAAAAAAAAGATTTTCTTAAAAGATAGAATTCACATATAATATATTCAGCAGTACCTTTTATGCAGTGATAAGGCTTGTGTTGTTAGTGTGGATGCCCCTGTTAGTATCAGAAGGGCTGGGTGACATCCTTCTTTTCTGCAGTCATCTTGTCATCATTCTTTCTCGTTCTGCTAACATCACAGCAATGTACTGGGAGTTTGACAATTTTTTACTTAAATTTGAAAGACTACTGCCACAATTCTAGTGCGCCTGAAAACAGGAAAGGGTCGTTTCCATAGCCTACCTAGAGTCTTGGCAGCCTGCCCATCATTCCATGCCACTCATCCTTACCCCAGTCTCTAAAAGCCTCCACCTGACAGGCAGACTTTGCACAAGGCTCAGCAGGAACATCTCAAAGCTGGTTCCTGTGCACCTGAGAGGCCATTGCTGGTTCCTTCACCTTTGTTGTTTGCTTCGACACCTCAGAGTGGGTGCCTCCTAGAAGCTGTGAGTGTCTGCACAGTGATGTGTTCCAGGCTCACCTGGCCCAGCCTCTACCAGAGTGACCTGCCAGCAGCAGCTTTGGGCTGCTGAGTATAGAGGAAAATTTGGCCTTTGCTCTGTCCTGGAGTCACCCCTTAGAATTTCCAATGGCAGTATCTTCTAAAAGCCCTAATTCTTAAACCTTCTGTAATTCAACATCAAAGATCATATCCAGCTGTGCTCACTATTGCTTTTTCCCTCTTCAGATCCAAATCTGTCGCTAACTGCATTTTCAACTTTTTCAAGTTCCTGTGTCTTTTGAAGTGTCACTATGTCTGTGTTCCCCACAGCCTATTCCCCAACCTGCTTTGCACTGTTATCAAGGGCTGAGTGATCCTTTGTCCCAAATCCTCAAAGGAATATTTCAGTTCTTTCTTTATCCGTTTCTGAGACAGTTCTGTCCCTTGGCCTGTGCACTTCTTAATTCACTCTTAACATTCAATGCATTTTTCTATGGGCACTTAAAATTCACTCTTAACTTTCCTCATTTCAATCAACATTCACACAGGGACGCTTACATGTGTCTTGAATTGTCATTTTATTAAAACCCTTTGCTCTTTTACCATTTCAATTGCCATTCTGTATAATATCATTTGCATTTGCATGGTACCTTCCCCCATAAAAGACAAAAGTTTTTATTCTCTCTTAACAGATGAGTAAAATAGAATCAGAGAGATTAGAAAGATGTCTTTGCAGCTCAATACAACTATATGGTCTCCAATTCGTGAGCTTAATTGCACTGGAGGAAAATACTGTAAGCAAAATGGATTGACATGTAAATCAAAGTGATATAAATCACACATCTGAATCATGGAACATTTATTTGAATAACTGCTTTTAATCTTGGTTTTCATTTGCACTTATGCTTGTTATTCTAAAAACGTTTGCTCTTAATGGTGTACATAATCATTCAAAAATGCAACTACGCATAGCCTTTACTCCAGGCAGATATTACTTATTACATACTGTTCATATATGTGTTTATTTAAGCAGAAAATTTAACATATATTTATTCAAATTCTATTGTAGAAACCTTAAATTACATTAGAAAATAGTTCACTACATCTTCAATTTTATTAGACAAGGCATTTTTTAATTTGTATCCAGCTGAATGTACAATTACAGCACAAAAGTTGTACAAATTGAGATTAAGAAAATATGCTATTAGTAACCCTGTTGTTTTCTCAAGTATCCAATAGCATAATTTATTAAAACATATATTAGCATTAAATTTGTATTAACTAAACTTAGTGAATGGGAAGCTTGTTTCTTGTTGTTCTAAGCCACATATTAGGACTCCAAATCTGCAGTAGAGGCTTAATGAGATTTTCAAAACTGCACTGACAATCAGGTGCCTGCTTCCAAAGGAATCGATGGATACAAGGTGACCTGTAGGTAGTCTCGAAAATTCCCAGAGGCATCTATTTGCAAATGTTCTCAAAAAACTGTGCTTGGAACCTTCAGATTTCTGAAGTTAGTTGAGTTCACCCTCACTTGCTGTGTCTATTCGTGGATCTTGAAATAACAAAATAGGCTGTTCTTTTCAGCTCAAAATTGATCTCATTAGTACGTGTGATTTATTTGGAAAAGAAGCACATATTCTCTCTGCTCCTGCTGAACTGCAGAACAAAGTCATTTGGCCTAAAGCTTTTCTGCAGTCCTGAAAATACTTACAAAAGTAAAGAGAACCCATCATCTGCGCTGTTACAAACATACACATCGAAGATAAATTTAGCCAGTAGCACATTAAATATGTTGCTAATAAAATGCTTGAGACAGAGTAAAAAGAAAATAATGTTTAGGTGATACTGCATATAATTTGAAAAGCAACATTTTAACTCATTCTTAAGGGTACTTATTAATTAAACATGGTTTTTTTAGCAATAAATATATACTAAGTCCAAGGCTTAACACATACTTGGTCCACACTTAATTTCACATTAAATTTTAAATAGTTTTAAAATGATTTTTTTTAAAAATATTCTGTATTATTTCTCTGAAAAACAAACATTTTCATAATCTGTTCTTCCCTTGAGCTAGCAGTGAACTTCAGGAAACTTTTCAGATTTTCTCAGCCCTGACCCCTGGTTTCTATCCTTTCAAAGTCCCTGATACCTGCACTCTCACTGTGTGACTCCTCAGCCTTTTCCCATTCAGGTCGTTCTGCTATTGCTTATCCTCTAAGCAGACTTTTATTAGAAAGCGATGAGCAAGTTTTTCAGAGTCCAGATCTTTCTTCAACTAACACAACAACAGGAAAGACTTGGGGGGAGGGGGAGGGGGAGGAGTAGTTTTCTGCGGGCTCTGTGTGCCAAAGCTCCCTTCTGAACACCCTCCAAACTTTGGGAACGCTCCCATGAACAGCCGTGTGTGCCAAAAGCTCTGACCAGCCCTCATGCAGAGACCACAAAACATCCTCTACCCAAGGATACCTTCTACGATGTGACAATTGTCGTGCTGTGTACAAAGAATAGCAGACATTTCCGTTTGACATACTAAGAATTACTATTTCAAATCTAACCAGTAATTTTAAATAATTTCCATTTTATTCTAAAGAATGATATTTTAAGACCTTTAAGAAAGAAATGTTTCATAATTTAATCAAAGGAAATGTTTCATTATGTTAATTTTTTTTCCTTTCTTACTGCTTTCCTTTTCCTTGCAGCTGGTTGCAAATGTGAGTGCTCTTTTGTTTTGTTTCAGGTTAATCCAATACAGTTTTCATTTTGACAGATCTTTAGGCAAATCACAGTATCTGTTATTTATACAGTTCTGTCTGTTAAAGCAGTGATATTCACTGCTCACCACTTTAAGGACAAATTGAGGCCCTAATCCTGTAAAGACCTACCTATTTTTATGGGTAGAACTGCTTACTGAGCATAAAGTTAATCACATTAAGCTTGTAAAGCACTAGAGATCCTAGAATGGAAAACATTAGAGATGTGCAAAGTACTATTTTGACTTTCAAACACTTCTTGCTTTCTCTGCCGACTTCTCAAAAGAAGGGGGAACTCATTCAAATGGAATTAAAAAAAAAAATTAGTTGGAATCTCAGTTCTGCGTATTTTCTTTCACTTTTTGCAGAGAACATATTCTTTATATTAGTGGTATGTCAGTTTAAAATAATGTCTGTCTGCTCAATTCAACTTCAAATATTTTATTCCAATCCTTTAAAATACCGTACAAACAAAGTGGGTAAGAGCAGGGCAGACACACAGAAAATTATCGTTCACCTTAATTCAGAAGGTGCCTTGAGTAAATCTTTTTTTATGGCTGGGATAATGTCCTATTTGCTCTCCTTTCTCTCACCTCTGTTCTTTCCAGACCACAGATCCCAGAGTTACTGACCAAAACAAAAGCCACTGTGCTCTTTGCTAACCCTTTGCCTGCTCTCCCACCCGAAGTGCCTGGCAGCCTCTGCTGTACAGTTCACTCCGTGTCACAGGTGATGCTTTTCACTCTTTTTTCTTTTTTTTTTTTTTTGTAATGTGGAAAGAAAAAATCCTACACCAGCTTGAGAATCCTTTAATTCAAACAAGTGAGACAAAATGAGGAACAGGCTTAATCTCAGTTTTTTGCCTCAACCAGAGTTTGAAATGGGCTTTTTTCAAAATATATTCACAAAGAGCAAGGGAGAGGTTAATTTTGGCATCCCCAGTTCCACTCCTAGTACTCCTCCTAATTTCTTTCTTTTGCTCTAATTTTCAACCTCTTTGCTCTAATTTGGCTGCACTTTCTCATCACTCCAACAGTGACAGCCTCAGAGACCTACATTCACAATACCTCATAGATACAGATTGAAAACAAAAGGTATTGTTGCCATGCTGGGAAAGACAGAAATAGAAGTTAAAGATTTCCTAGGTCTGTGAAGTGTGAGAGCCATTGAAAGCTGTAAGGCAGACAGGTGTAAATCCATGCCTTCACACTGCAAAAACAGCTGGACTTTTGCTCAGCTGGTGTCAGGCAGGCTCTGCAACACTAGAGCATCACTTGTGCACAGCTGACATTGCAGGGAAGCTGTAACAGCTCAGGGGAAAATGCAGATTTATTCTTTGGGTAGGAGTTCAGGTTTAGGCACACAGTGGGGTTGCTGATCATGGTTTATCCTTTAGGGTGCAGCAAGGTTAGAGTGGGCTCTGGCAGTACAGGTCCTCAGCCAGAGTGGCTCTGAAGGCTTGTCTTTATTGCCTCTGCAGCGAGGCCAGACCAGCCTGGCTGCCAGAGGCCCAAGTATGAAGTCAAGACGTGCTGACAGAGGGAATATTTTGGCTGGTGTAACTGCACCACATTCCTGACTGACATAAGCGAAGACAGCATTTTTCTGCCCACATAGCTGAGCACACAGAAGAGGTCTACCAGCATAGTGAAGAGAACCAGAAGTGTGGATTAATTTTTAAATCTAGAGAAATAATTATCTATCATGATTGTTCCAGAAATCTTGAAAAGATGAGGCCAAAGGGCCCTAGAACTATAAACCAAATTTTAAAATCAAGTTTTATAATTAAAAATTCTCATTATTTGCAGTAATGGGGAAGCACAGGTCATGATTTATATTTCCTTGCAACAGAAAACATTGAATCATGAGAGCCCTTCCCTTGTGTCCTGAAACCATTGCAGCCAGGTGGAGTCATATGTTGACACAAGTCTCCATTACTTGGGCAGAATCAGTGTGTAAATAGTATATAATATTTGCTTAAATATTCAAACTTCTTTTTGTTTAATCTTCCTGGTACTTTTCAGGAAATAAGAGAGTATTGGCACCTCATTTCTTAAGTGCTCTAAGCATTGGTTTATCAGGTAACAAGGATTTTTTTCATTAAAAATTGATGGTATAGAAAATAGCATGTCATTGGCAGAAAAACACAGAAAAAAATCTTCTTATAAATCCTCATGTCACTACTGACAATCCTAATAAAAGTTATCTCAAACCAGAAGATTAAGGGATTTTTAAACAAGTAAATACAGAAGTAAAGAAGAAATTTAGACACTCAGGTCAGGCTTTCATATAAGTAAATATATTCCTTAATATATTAATGAAGTTCAGAATCCTGATAAATTGTTTCTTAAACAGAGCTTCAGTATCTTTTGTGTCTGCAGCTGAATGTATTTTAGAGAGTTTAAAAGTCAATACATGAAAGATTAAAATAGTGTGATTCACTAGTCTGTCACAGCAGGGTGGCCAAGTCTGCTCCCATTAAAACTGTCATTGCCATGTTACCCAAAATACTTACATTCAGAGACTGAGATAAATGTATACATGAAATATTTTAACATTATCAACCAATGAAAATAAAAGTAACAATTAAAAATCTTGTGCATCAGTGTTCTGCTGCAAACATCCATCTTCTAATTTAGTACACATTTCAAACTTACCATTCATGGATTTGAAAGAATTTCTATCAGTCAAGCTTGCCACTGATGAAACAAATTATCACTGTAATTGTGTTGTGTGCCCACTTGACTTGAATCTGAAAGTTTTTTTCACACAGCTTGAACACGCTATGTTGCTGATAAGGCAGGCATACATAAACTATCTTTAAGCCCAGAATTGTTTGCTTAGAATAGTAACCTTTCTGGTTGAAATTTTGCTGCTATTTTTTTCCCTCTTCATATTGTGTTTTGGCAATAGGAATTTCAACCATTTTAAATGAGAAAGATTGAAATGTGGTTTTTTGTTTGTTTGTTTGTGTTTTTAAGAATAGATGATAAAAAGTAAACAATTACGGGATTGAAGTGTAATTATACACAATTGGCACTGCAAACAGGTCAAGTTCTCCAATGTAGTTTCATAACTTTGTCTTACATCTTTTATAAAGGAATGGTGCAGATGGAAGACACCTTACAAGGAATGCATTGTTATGACAGTAATTCCTTTATGTTACTTTATTTTATGTAAAGATGTCTGTGAGTGAGGTGTCAGGTGAACACATAATTATTTAATAGCATTTAGCTGTTTATTCCCACTTGTGAATCTGAGTGTGCATGCTTGTGTATAATATAGGTATATAATACATGGTGTACTTGAATACTTAGGTAGCTATTCAAATTCAAATTACTACACCTTACTGGAATGGAGTACAGTAATTTTTGGGATTTAATTGCACTATGGTAAATTCCAAGAAAGCAAACAAAAACCAACCAAACAAAAAAAAATGTTGTTAGCTTGTCTGTTGTACCACAAGTGACTAATAATACTGAAGTTAAATGATGGGCTATAGCCACAGACGTACTGAGGGAAATATCTGGTCAAACTTGACTAGAAGAACCACTGTTTTTTGACTTTTTCACAGGCCACTGTGCCTCCATATTACCAATCTTTATAAGCACATAAGAGCAGTAAATTAATAAACACGTACTGTGCTTAAGCATTTCCCACATAAATTTATGAGCATACGGGAATGTGTGTTTTTGTGCTTAGAGCGGCATCTAGTGGGAATTTGGGATTATCGAACATCTCTTCCCTGCTCCTTCATCTCCAAGTAGACTGTTTTGCAAAAAGGAAAATACAGAATATTCTGAGTTGGAAGGGACCCACAAGCATCATCAACTCCAAATCTTAGATGAAAGGACCACATGGGGATCAAACCCAGCACCTTGGTGTTACCAGAACCGTTATCTAACCAACTGAGCTTATCTCAGGGTCAAGTACTGTAGCAGGGACAGCTATTAAGTGACAAACAAAGCTTTCTTCATTATTAAATTTTACACTGTTATCAAACTTAAAAGGGAAGTCAGAGTATTGGAGTGAAATTAAAATTTTATAGACTTATAAAAACTTACTGTCCACAAACATTAAATAATAACATACTATTATATAATGCAAATGTGCCTATCTCATAACAAATCTTTAAAAATAGAGTTTTAAAATATTTTATTAATATTATGGTGGTCATACATTGGAAGAACTATTGCTCCTCAAATTAAAAACTAAGCTTTATTCTTGAGGGATCCTTTTACAATATTTAGTGAAATAATAACTCAAGGTTATGATGTAAGAAATCTATTTTTAAGATTTAAAGCTAGAATGTAGTTTGGTGTAAGGAAATCTTCAGAAAGATAATTCAGTGTAAGTCAGAAGATGGCAAAATTCAGCAAACTTGCAATAAAAAGCTTTGTGATATATGTGTAATTAATAGAGAATAGTTATAAGGAGCTTATCTGCTAGTTAGTTGGCTATCTGAACCCCCTTTTTGCTGCAGATTTTTTTTTTTTCATTTCTGATTCCTATCCTACCATGTTTGTTCAAGAAAAAGTGGGGCCAAACAGTGGAGCCCAAAGGTTGTGAGTTGAGGACAGCCGAAGGTGGCAGGGCAGGAGATTGACTGTGGTGAGCATTGGTCAATTTATGCTTGGTTTATATAAGGTATTAATTTTGACTGTGACAGAAACAAAAGTTAAGAGGGATGGGGGGGGTAACAAGTTGCCTTGCAAAACATCTGAAATAAGCTATGAAGGAGACAAAAAAAATAGAGATTATTCCATTTTATAGTTACTGGGTTACCTGCATACCTACTGCTTTTTCTTACTGAGCATTTCCTACAAGATCATGCCTGGGCACTATTTCTTCTCTGACACAGGGACTCATGCAGGTCAGCTGCTCCAAAGTCTGCTTTTGTGGTTGAATACTTGCTTTAAAACTTTAAGTAGTTTCCTTAATGAAGTAATGGTCTGTTTAAACAATTAGAATACAGCAGAGTATCAGAAACTCAGCTGCCAGTCTATGTTTCTGCTCGTGATTTCAGACATCTTGAAGCATAGTTCATGCTATTATTAATTTATGAAGGATACAATACTGAATTGCTGAGTCTAAGTAAAAATCTGTGTGGGGTGCTACTTCATCATTATTTCTTCCTGAAAAGAAAAACGAAAGTTTTCTTTTGAGTAGGGCTGGATAAATCAATTCAGGTAAAGGAAACCACCTGAACCACTGACAAAACTTTAAAAGGATTAAAATACCTGCTGGAAAAATTGCAATAGCCCAAGGTTTTGTTTTGGTGGGTTGTTGGGGTTTTTTTTGTGTTTTTACAAATTTCTTATATTGTTTTTTTGAGAGATAATTATCCAAATGTTATAGAAAAGGCAACCTTTGAGGAAGTTTTGACCAGACAGCAATGGATTGGGGCAGGGCAATGGGGGGTGTGTGTGTGTGTGTGTGTGTCAGATACCTGACCTGGAAATATGTCCTTGCAAACTTACATGTTGTTTGCAGATCCAATTTCTATGCAAATGTCTTTTTTCTTATCTTTATCAAAGATCTTTAGATTTTTTTAGATTGGTATGAACTTTTTGGTAGCAGGGCCTGTAGCAATAGGACAAGGGGTTTTAGATTGAAAGAAACTAGATTTCAACTGGACATAAGGAAGAAATTTTTATGATGAAGGTGACAAAACACAGGAACAGGCTGCCCAAAGTGGGGGATAGATACTCCGTTCCTGAAAACATTCAAGGCCAGATTGGACAGGGCTCTGAGAAACCTGGTCTAGTTGAAGATGTCCCTGCCCATGGGGGTTTGCCTAGAGAGCTTGTAAAGGTCCCTTCCAAATCGAACCATTCTATCACTCTGTGATTTGCCACCTATTTCTTACTGGGGATGGGAGAAGGTTCAGTTGAATTTGAGGCTGGACTGAAAGATTCAGGCCTGTCAGTACAGCTTGGGACATAAAAATCAATGGTTCCTCTCTGGAGTACCATCTAAAAGGAAAGCTATCTTACCCTAATGAAGAAGAAGAGGTATAGGAAGACATCAGCAAGGGAAGAGTTAGTAAGAGATACAGAAACATAGAGGAAAAGGCTGAGAAATAGAAAATGTCATGAAAATTAATAGATAGATAGCAGGAGAGAAAAGGGAGATTACACAATGAGAGAAAACAGGGACTGAGAAAAGTTCAAAGAAAATACTAGCTTAACCTCAGTAACCCATTCACACTGGAAGGGCAAAGAATCTCATTTAACATTTCTTAGGTTTCAGAATTCATTGTACTTTGAAAGAATACTCGATAAATTATTTACACAGTTTCAACTGAGATTGGAAAAATCCCAGCCTGTCAGAAGCTAGGTTAAAAAAGGTTGGTGCTGTATAAATAATTTACTTCTTTGGGGAGGAAAAAAACATACAAATGCTATGTCTGGAGTAGAGAAGTGCTAAACCTGCTGAAGCTCATGAGCCATACAGTGAATTTAAGCCAGCACTACAAACTGAATGCTCTCATTTAAAAGCAGAGGCTATGCCAAAGCTAAGTTATCAAAAGAAGGTCAACATTAAAGATTCTACAATTCAATTCTTTCATACATTCACCCTTTTAACACCATGAGCATAGTCCAGTTTAAAAAAAAAAAATCATAAAAGGCTCTTTTTTCAGTGATTTCTCATTGCAACTAATTTAAGTAATGTGAGCTTATCATATCAGTGTTGTCAGTGTTGGGTTTTTCTTAATCCATTATTTTTATTTCTATAAAGTGGCACCCTTCAGCTTCACCATAACAATCCTACCAGATAGCTCCCATTCCAGTTAGAATTTCCTGACATTTTAAGGGAATCAGATCAAGGGGCTTGTTTGTTTTTACATGGAATAATTACTCATTGTGGTTATTATAGTATCTTTTAAGACAAATCACCATAGTAACAGAAGAAAGGAATTTTTACATATGTATACATATGTGTTCTATTATGGTTTTTATTTCAGTAAATAGAAGTGCAGAATTTGGTGACATCAGTGACCTTCTACTGCGACATACCAGCACTATGTGATACTCCCAGTAATGTCATTTGAGTAATATCAGCTGTATAGTGAGCACAGAAGCTGTCCCCACTGCCAGCATGGTTTTGCTGGCTGTCATGTAATAACACTCCTCCCCAAAGACACCATTCCAATGGAAGTTTTTGTCTCCCATTCCTCACTGAAGTCCACAGAAACTGAGGTGACCCAGCAGCATAGGAAGGGTAAGGCCCTAAATGCCATCCTCACTTCTTACTTCTGGCCACTATAGGAGCTCTTGGATAAATAACAATGATCCTGTCACTTAACTCTGTGTATGGTCAATGCACTCAGTGTATTGAAGAAAGTGACTATCATCAGTTTTAGTAGCAGTGTATTTATATGGTAGGTATGACAACAGCTTGTAAAGTCATATGGACCCTGCAGGAGGGAGTAAAGTGGGGAACAAGAGAGTTTCCCTGTTAGGGATGTTTTTCAAAAAAAAGTGCCAAATCTGCTGTCTGTGATGGAATTTCCCCATTTTCAAAGAATAAACTAAGCTAGTTCAAACTTACTGCAAAATGGAGTTAATATTTTGTTATGCATGAATTTAGGGGAAAAAAAAATAAGATTAAGAAAAATCAAGGAATTCCTTAATATTTATTGTTGATCCCTTCAAAATGAAGCTTTATTCTCCACTTGTCATAGATCAAGGGGTTTATCAAGGCTTTTATATATTTATTTACTATTTTTCCCAAATTTGTCAACTGGAGCATAACAAATGGAGAAAGGTAAACAGCACTAAATAATTATAATAAAAACTGAACAAAAAGAAATGGAGGATTAATTTCCTTGATAAATTTGATGTCATCCTTTGCTTTCAGAATTAGCTGCCTAATCAATGTTTCTTTTCACATTTGCTTACATGTGCTACCAGAGGGGAAAAATCACTAGTGGATAAATATGACAATGGATTAAAAACCCATCTATTTCAGTGTTATTTTGTCTTATATAGATTACTAGTCACTATATGGGAAAATATTTGCATGGCAAAAGAAACAAAACTCTGAAGCCCCTCTGTCTTTTATTAAGGCTAGTACAAGCTGGAGAGCAGGCTGCCCAGGGAAGGCATTTCAAGGGTGTCGGCAGATCCCAACCCCCCCGGGCATCCAACTGCACTGGGACTGGGGTACCTGTGCGAGAACAACTGAGGCTCAGCCACTACGATATGTGCCACGTGGGGTTAAATTCTCTGTGTAAAAATGACGTAATGGCACACATCAGGAGGTAAGTGTAATTTTTAAACTGGTACAATATATTACTTCATGTTCTTTTTTGCTTGATTGTTGGCAGTAGGAGGTAAGACACAGGAAGGAGACGGAAAGGGACTTTGTGGTGTGTATGTTCGCAGCCTGTTCCTACAAGGTGGCTCACACAGGGAGGGTGTCAGGAAGCATCATTTTATCTAAACTGAAGTAGCCCATCACTAACCTGGCACAGCACTGCCTTCCAGGCATCCCACTGGGGTCTGCTTCAGTGCCAGTCCCCACAGATGCCAGGGACTGAAACGGAAACATGGGCACCACTGCGGTTATTGGAAGCATAATCATGGGGGCTGGCTCAGGGGAGGAGCATTTAAGCTGCATTTTGTTTCTATTCTTGCATGGCTGCATAACAATTACCCCCTTCCATTGACTCTCCCCCCATGTGCTCCTTGGCCGTGTAGCTACACGGGATGCACCACCCAGGCACGCCCCAGCATTGTTTCTCGCCTGTTCTGCACGAGTGGTGCCAGGAGCCCTGCCTGGCCCAGCTGCCTCTGGGATGCCTGGGCAATGCTCCCCTGTTCCCCGCGGTTTCCATTTGCATCTCAATGCCAGAACTGGGCCCATGAGCTGGGCTCCATCTCAATCACACCAGAGCAATAATTGATTTCAGGCCTGAGTAAGTCCATTGAGCTCAGCTGAGTTTCTCCAGACTTACACTGATGTAACCAAGATCAGTTTGTGACGTCTGTGTAAGATGGAACATCATTACTAAGTATTTGTTCCTTTGCATTCACGGAGAGCCAAGGACACACTACTGTGCCATATGCTAATAAGGTAAGGGAGCAAACACCAGTGGATGAAGAAAGAAATAGTTTTGAGTTCAAATCTTTTATGATTCTAAAGCAAATTTGAATGGTATTTAGATAGAGATGGATCTCACAAATATACTATATATAGATTGAAACTTTGATTCTCATGATTTCAAGACATTTTTTCCATCAAGTCCAAAAATGAGTTATCCAAATATTCACCTCTCTTTTTCTCATTGAACTTTATGCTTTCATGTGAATGTGCTTACCTTATTTCACAGTAATGTTTCACTAATTATTCATTGATCTGTAGTTTTGTTTCCTGCTGAAAAAAAAAAAAATCTGAATTCTTTCAAATTTCAGATAAAATCAAAATTTTTAGAGTTACTCTATGAAAGAAAGCCAGAGCCCCTGCCTGCTGACCCAGGCTTATTCTTTCTGTGGCAGTAGCTAGGTCTGTCCTGTCCAGAACTTTTCCTGTGTTGCAGTGCTTTCAATCTCCATTGCAGAGATGATCTCTGGGTCTGCCTGACAATGATACACCATATCCACCTGAAGCTCCAGACCTTGCTACAGTATTATTCGCCTGTGTGGAAAACAGCAGGGAAAATATCAGTAAACCTAAATCTGTTACTCATTTTGGAAAGACTGACTGTAGTAAGCCCAGTTTAGCACCAATGACAATTTTAAGATCCAACACCTTTAGCCTTCCACCAGGGAAAAGAGGCAAAGTCCTCTGTCAGATCAGTCCGGTCCCAGCTGTTGAGGATACCTGAAAGACGAGATGGGCAGATGAACCACACCAAACTGTTTGTCTGCTGGCCAACATGAGGGCTGTCTTCTCCTCTGCAGTTTGTCTGTCGGCTTTTCATATTTGTTTTCCATCGTTACTCACTTCTGTGACAATCTCTTCTACAGGCACTGGAAAATGACAAATTTAGCTAGGAAATACAATGTGAAACATTTACAGATTATATATGCTTAGCTGAATAATAACTAAGAAGAAAACAAATTTCTTGGCAGAGTGGATTTAAAGAGTCTTACAAAGTTAAAGCCAGTAGTACAAAGTTCTGTCTTTCTGATGCCTCTCACTCACTTTCTTCCTGGTTCAATTCTTTGGTTTTTTTATCTTCTCATAGAACAGTAAGGTCAAGACAGTGAGCCCAGGTCTCTACACACTGGCTACTATCTGAGGCCGAGCCGTGATGCTGGGAGTGGGGTCTGACTACTGTACATTTCACTGAAGACTTTTTAAGGTACCAAGTTTTTTTCAGTTAGTAAATAAAAAGAGATGATCCATGCTTTTTGTAGAATGGACATTTTCCACACTCCCAATGGTTCTTACTAGCTGACTAAAATATAATTCAGACAGCACTGGAGAAGAATTAACTTCCTGAAATCCTCACCATCCCTGCAGAGGTGCTTTGGTCCAATTTTAAATAGACATTTCGTTTCCTAAGGTTTTGTTCAGTTTTAAGATGCTACTCATTTTAGTGCATCTTCTTTTGCAAATCCCAGAATAAAAAGAAATGTTGCAAATGCACAAGTCAAAGCTGTTTGAAGAGAATGTATTGTAAAATTATCTCTGCGTTCTTTTTATACTATGAAAGTGCTGACGGCACTTTGATGTGGAAAGGATGAGATACAGTAATCTGAGGGGCTGCCGTGAAAGGAACGACGTGCCTTAAGCTGGAACTATACAGAGAAACACACAGAATAATGACAGCCTCACACAACAACTAATTTGATTCCTTCTTTGTACTACAGTGAGTCATTAAACCACAGCCACCTGCTAATGAGCAGGGAGGCTTCTGAGCAGAGGTCACCTTTCTCCCACATTTTGTAAAACTCACTCCACCCCAGTTATAAAACCATCCATTATCACCTTTTCTTCCACAACATTTTTTTTTTGTGAGTTCACTGCCACATAGAAATCAAATCAAGAAAGTGAAAAAATTAGTGCCTGCTTTTGCAATTGAAAATACTTCTAATTTTTAAGTAGAAATTACTTCTATAGATGGGGAAATTAGTTACAAATATCCTTAAAAAAAAAAAAAAGATACCTACCTTCTCTTCCTTCCCGCCCCCTGATCCAGCTCCAAGTAAAGAACAAATGCAAAGCTGGAATACTGGAGTTTCAAGCAGGAGTAACCCTTACATCCATGCTTGCAGATCATTGCTCCACCAGCAAGTGTGGCATCACATTTTGGTATTGCCAACTCAGGTTGGGAAATGTTGGCTACAATGGGTGAGGGCAAGGAATTTAAAGAGCATCAGAGCTATTTCCTGCACAGGGAAATGTCATACTCATTCATACACTTATTCAAGTTTCATATTGACTGGGTTAAGGCTGAAAAAAACAGACTTCCAGATTAAGGCAAATGCTGAATTTTGAATGCTAGAAAAGAAATGCATCAAGGTACTTTTATACCTAAGAATGTTAGATAGTGAAATATTTCCTAAAGCTCAGAAATTGGTCAGATTATAAATCAGAACAAAATAAATCCACTGAATTGCAAATAATGCCCTGAATGTCTCGTCAAAAGCCATGCTGATTAGCTGCACCACAACTTTTTTTTGCTCACATTAAGCAAAAAACACAAGTGACTCACCTCAGTGTCTGTAACTATCACAAGGCCCCTAAAAACTAAGAATATTTGCTTAATTTTCCCAGACTACAGTTTATTCTTCCATCCCTAAGGTATGCACCGTGATGCAAACAGCCTGGAAAAACTGGACAGAGTGTGTCAAAGCTATGAAGATTTATAAAATAGTGATTAAAAGAAGTAAGTTTTTATTTACATTTATTTGAGAGGCCAGTATAACCTTTAAAATATTTTTACATGGATACATTTGACAGATAAATTACAGCATGTTTCTTTTAATATTGGTAGGGAATCTAATTAGTTGTAATTCTAATACAAGAAAGAATAATTAAGTCTCAGTGAGACAGAGAATGGACACACTCTGTGACCCAAAATGAACTTATAATTTCCATGTAAAAATATTTAGTGAATATGTAATGAAGCTGTGGGAAGCTGCAGGATCCAGTCATCTCTTATGCAGAGAACAAAGCTATAGAGTTAAGCTTAATTCTGGTGCTGCTCCACAAGTTTTCTTGTTTAGGACTTAGGAGTACCCAGGAATGCTATGATGTATTTCTTTTATGTGTATTTCATAGGACTTCCTCTTTCTCATATTTATCTTCATTCAGACAGATCTGTACAACTCAGAAATAACCACATCTGGCCAGTCATCTAGTTTACCGAATTCCTGCTCTGGCACAGATCTTATCATGTTACAAGCCTTTTACCCTTATTTACTAGTCAGGTAAATAAATATCTGTCCAGGTAGAGTTCCAAGTCCACCTCCAAATCTCTGAGGGGCCTAGGACCTGGCCAGCAATGGTCTGCTGGGATGTGCCTGAGAAAGATCAATCTGCTAAAGGGAGGCTATTTGGGGCTATCTAAACTTCCTCCTTCTGAGATAGGTTAAGTCTGAGCTATTTCTGTGACAGGTTATTGAAAATTATTTAAAACAATTATTTGCTTAAGTATGTTTTTATTATTTCATTTATGAATTTCAACTTTTGGCCAACCCATGAAATGGGATGGAGTAAAAACCAATGAACTACCCAAAATTCTCTTTGTAGTAGACGTTGTTCAGGGTTAGACAGTCTTAGGGCATCAGGATGGTGTAAGAAATGTTGGAGGCGAACAGATGAGGTTTGTGGAGGAGGCAGTTCTCTTGAACCAGCAGACAGTTACAAGAGTGAGCAAAGCCGAAGGTCAGCAGCTCAGCAGGTGGCAGAGGGCCCTGCTGAAGCCAGAAGGTGCCTCAGCTGTGCAGTGGAAAATCAGCTGAAGTGTGTGAATTTGTGACACTGATAGCTTTGTGTGTACACACTTCCAGCTCCTCAGGGTTGGTGTGAAATAGCCTGTGTTGCTAAACATCACAGCATGCTGCAAAGCTCATCTGTCAGAGACTGGTATCTGGGACTGACGGGGAGCTTGTCTGCCAGGACAGGGAGTCCTTCCTTCCTGTTTCATGAATTTGTCACTCCTGTGTGGGGTAACTGCTGTGTAAGGTGGCTGCTCTGACCTTTCATTTTAAACTCTTTGGAAAAACTTATTGATAGGAATCTTTTCCTTGCTTTCCTTTCCAGGCAGGTCTGTTACCCCAGCAGAAGAGCCAGCACTATGGAGAAATGAAGGGCCATGCCCAGCTCTCCTGGCTGTGCCTGCCACAAACCCAACTTCAGCCTGTCAGTCACCACCCCCACTCCCTTTCTCTTTCTTTGACACTCCCAGCAATCAGCTAAACAGAGCTAAATGTTTAGTGCCTATGAACACACTGGCAGCATCACTCGGATGTACACCCTTTTACTTAACCATGAAAACTGCTACTTTTCTGTAGATAGCTACATTAATATATAATCTAGCAGTCAGATTAGACTGAGTGTCATCTTTTCCAGGAAGATCTGCAGTCCAAATTGTCCTGTCTGTGGATAGGATAGTGGATAATCTGCCAACCGCTTTGGATTATAATTTAATACACTTACAAAACTAGTTTGCAGATTGAAGCCAGTGATTGATTTTTTGCAAAACCCACTCTCTCTTTGCTTTTCTTTATGACTCTTCCTGTGCTCTGTAGTGTTAATAGTACATTAAATTCAATTCTGCACTGAATGCAAAGATTAAGAGATTTTTTTTTCCAAGTGGTATCCTTTCCTGTTTTCAAGCCCTCTTATCTCTTACCCTTCTCCTCTCCCTCATGCTGTCTGAATTTCAAGGCTAATTGACAGAGAAACTGTCATTTTTTGCTTTCCAAATTTTGCTTTAATAAATTCCTCCTTTGAGGATGACGAATTTACTAGATGCTGTGAGGATGATTCTGCAGATTTTCAATAGTCATGATACTGTCAATCAACTGTTGTATTTTACAGAAAAAGTAGTGATGACTCTTAACACTGAAAAAATGTTAAAAAATTTTCTCACTTCAGGTTATCATAAAAATCTGCCTCTCTAAAATAGAGGTTATTCATGATTATTTTTATGAGTATTTCAAGTATGTCAGGAAAATGGATAATAGGTTTGGTATTTGTATTTCTATGTCTCTGCTGCAACTAAAGCTGTTCCTTGTTTACTCTCTCTTTGTTCTTCTTCACTTCATGCCACCTTTCTTCCCTGTTTATACACACACACACACACACACACACACACACACAAACACAAACAGTGCTCCCCGCTGCCTCTTGGACCAGGGCCAGCTGTCCTGATGTCAACCAGCAAAGGACAAACCCAGCCCTGCCCCTCTCACTGAGAAGCGACGCTCTGCACAGTGCATCCTCCCTTTCTTCAGAGGGCCAGCAAAGATGTCCTCTGCAGGCAGAGGTCTCCAAACTGGAACCATTAGAAGAATTCAGTCATTTAGTCAACTTTCTATTATTTGGCATATAAGAAGAAAACCAAAATACAAACCAAAACCAGTCTTTCAACTGTCCTTCAAACCAACACCTCTGGTTACAATGCTTGGCAGGATTTCTGTGTTCAGAGATGAATATATTGATGAACAGTTGACTTAATTTTCTTAAACTGCCCCTTCCTGAAAAAAAGCTCTTGGGGGCACTGTTTCATTATGAAAAGAAGAGAGAAAAGCTGAGAAGAACAAGATGCTTCTGTTCTCAGAATTTAATTTCCCACAATGACACACAGTGATACTACAGAGAATGGCATATAAGGGATAGAACTACTATTAGTTAATTTTGGAGCTATGAAAACTCCTCAGTGTCAAAAATTAGTAACTACATTCAAAGTAATTCATAACAGGAGCTGAGAAGTAGTGTAACAGTATACAAGGGAATTTACAAAAGGATTTCCAGAAATAACACTTCATTACAGCTATAAGTAGGAGGTGGGGAAAAAAAATCCATATTGTTGCTAACAAATGGTATCCCAGCAAATAACAGAAGCTATTGGATTAGGTAGGGAAAAAATAGGACAAACATTTTAATGCTTAGAGAATCTGTGTCTGAAAGATGAAATTCTAAAAATAATTGATTAACAAGACGCTATTTTTCCTAATAATCCTTATACAAGCAAACTACCTATGACCCAATGCTTGAAAAAAACCCAAAACTCCACAACAAAATCCCAGCCCTCTAATCCTTACTAAAGTACACTCACAGGTCTACAAACAACAACAACAACAAAAGAAAAACAAAAATAAAAACAAACAAAATGGGTTTTCTGGAAGTGTTCCTATCCAAAAAAACCCGACTACCTTCAAATATTAAGATTGTATCAAAGGAGATTTTCTAACATACCTCTGTGAAGTGAACCCAGTTAAAAGCTTAAGTCATCCAAGTAACAGTTAAGTTGTAAATCTTAGTCACTTTATATTTTTTGACCTGTGGTCTAAGACTACTGAATCTTAAATGTACTGAATCAGGAGAGTATTTGTGCTTATTTTCAGCTCTGTTAATTGAGGAGGCTTGCAGTCCTTGCTTTAACCTACTTTCTCTTCTAAAGCCATTTTGCCTCATAAGCCCCATGGAGATTTGAGAGGCAAAGCCAGTTTATTTCTACAGTGATCCCACTTTGTTCAGAAATATTGCCAAGGGCTTATTTGGAAACCCTTCTCATAGGAAATGGGAACATTTGGTACTTTGCAAAGACCGTAAGGACTCAACTCAAAATAGAAAGCACAGTTAGCAACCACAAGACAAGTGTACTGCCTCTCTCAAATATAACATCTGAGAAGAAAGGCTATGGAAAACAACAACAAAAAATATTAGTATTTTCAGATATTAAACCTGGTGTGACTCTAAGCATTGATGTAACTATTGGTTAATTGCTTGACAGTTATTATATATGACATTTTCTGATGTGGACTTTACTACACAATCTTTAGCAAAATGGTGAAGAAAATTAGTATTTTGTGTATATTTTCATGCTGCATTTTATGCCTTAAAATGTAGACGTCTTTTCGCCATGTTTAAAAAGGATGGGACAGCCACAATTACATATTTTGGAAAAAAATCTCAATCCTTTTCAAATCTGTAAAAAAATGAAGTATGTGTTGCTATGCTGGAATACCTCCTGTGCAGCAGGATGCAGACAGAGGGTGCTACCTGTATCCAGACAGATTTTCTGTGAGCACTCTCCACGATCACTTTGTGCCCTCATAGAGAACAGTGTCATTATTTTATGTGATCCTGCCCACAGCGAGGATGAAATCTCTCTGTCCAGAAAGCCTCCTGGGAAGAAGACCATTTTTTTGGCAGTGTTCAACTGCATTCATGGTGTCCCCAGAAATTTTGTGAAGTAAATACTTCACCAGTAATAGGACAGCAAAAACACATAACCATTCCAGTAGCTGAGTGGTTGAATTTCCTGCCCTGGGTAATGAGCAGAACCGTGCACGGCCACGGTGGTGCAGGGAGGAGACAATGCTTGGGACTCAAATTTAACCTTGCAGGTTAAAGGTCTCTTCCTTGATTGTAGTGGAATTCTGCTCTTCAAATCACCCACATCATCATACAGTCTGTTTCTGTTTAGACCATACAGAAAATCTGTTTTACTCTTCTTATTAATAGTTTTTTTATTTATTTATTACTTATAGCAGGTCTTAATCAACACAATAGTGCAATTAGTTTGGCATTACTCCACTAGCCGTGTCCTGGTGTTTGCAGATCTTCTGATCTGCAGACCATAATGATGACTAAATTGTCAAATAATAATCTTGCTTCTAAAGTTGTAATATCACAGCCCTTTGGAGAAATACAGCCATATGCCACAGGGAAAACAGTGCCCATTTTTAGCACAAGCAACACCAAACTACAAATCACATCACACAGAGTCAGAGTTAATTAAGTCAGGCACCTACTGTTTGCCTATAGTTTGCAATAGCTATTAATTTGCAGCTCTGCTGTAGTGTTAAGAGAAGAAAATTAACTAATGTAGCATTTTGTGACATGATGAACGCACTCCTAAGGGAGCTTGTTATGGTGACTTCTTCTGGATAAAACTGTTTTCAGTAAAATTTTAGACAATATGCCATAGTAATTTAGTGGGGGGAAAAGTTAACAGGTCTTACATCTGTCTCTGGGTAAAGTAAAAGAGGTCAAGAGCTTGTACCATTGATTATACAGAATGCAAAACCACACTAGAACTGGTAAAACTATCAAAGCAGCAGCAACATTTTGGCATTTGTTTTCATTACTTTGAACCAGTAATTTTGCCGATTTCTGTGAAATTGTTTGTTTGTTTTTTTAAAAAATATATACATTAAATATATACATTTTTAAACATCTTTAAACTCTGTGTTTTGTTTAAAATCATATTGAATTATATATATACATTTTAAACATCTTTAAATTCTGTATTTTGTTTAAAGTAATATTGAATTATATACATACTGTCACTCCAAAGTAATTGCTTTTATCTATTTAGTGCTTCTCTCTGTTATTGGCTGAAATACTTTCTTTTCCAGAATGTAGTGCTAACTCTTCCATTACACAGCACCAAAAGACTCTTCAATTTAAGGGGGGAAAAAAAAAAAAAAAGATGGTCTTCTGGGTACGGCTAGGGAACAATTCCTATGATATGAAATCAGACTGAAAAGATTAAAATGAGAGACAGGAAACAGCATTCAGGCTCTGTGAGGATTTAGACCAGCTACATTCACAAGTCAGGATGGATCATTGGATCACTTTCACCCTGAAGACAAATGTTGATCTCACATAGTGAAGAGCTGCTCTTTAACAGAACCAGTATGTGTCACTTCCAAGAGAAGAATATTGGCATCGCATTTTGTACAAAACCTAATAGTTACTGCAACCCTAGTTGACTGTTATAGAGGAACTACATATTTCAATACAAACATGCTTAAGTTTAAAATGTAATTGTTACTTTCTTGTGTCTATATTCTTCTGCCTTTGTTATTTCAGTTATGTTACTGTTCCATATAATAAAGCTCTTTGTGAAATACTTCAGGGGGTCTTCCCACTGTTGTTACTGTGTTTACACTCTGAAAAAAATGTTTTCAACCAACCTTCTGCATTTTTAAATCTGTTGGGATTAATTTACGTAGCTGGATATGCTGCAAGATACAAGAGCTGCAAGAGGTGCTCAATGTCCTCCCAATATCTAGATGACCTGTTGTGATAACAGGACTGTAAGAATTATCAAGAAACCAAAGAAATTAAGAAGTAAAGAATACACAGGTTTTTTAAACTAAAGTAAGGCAACCTATATATAGTCAGGTCCTTTCCAGTACATTATGATATACCATCTACCCATTGTGTACCTATGCTTTAATCTCACGTGAGATTCATAGGAAACAGTCACTAGCTCCAGTCAGACAGCACCTTTCCCTCTGCATTGCTGAAGAGATGAAAGGTGAACGTGTCACCCAAAAGTCCACTCAGTAGCTGAGAAGCAGTGACACTAACTTGTCCTTTACTTAAAAGCTTGAGTGGCTGCTTCTGCTTGATGACATAATCATAAAAATGAAGGAGAAAACTGACAGAAGGAAGAGGAGATGAGACTATTTTTTTTCTTTTAACAGTTGTGAAAGATCAACTATGGGCAGAACATATTTTTCATTTTTAGCATGGAAAAGCTAACCACTTAGCCACATTTTTAGCTTGTATCAATTAATTTATGGGTCCTTGATACAAGACAAAATTTAGGTGTAATTTCCAGTATGGACAGAATATTCCTGTTTCTAGTACATTTACAGTCAAGTTCCTTTCCTATTTAAAGAGCAATATTTTAGTAAAAATATATATCAATATTTCAGTAAGAGAAGGGTCATACCACAGAAGGTTTGCATGCTTAGCAAAGAATGTGGACACAACCCCCAAACCACTAACTTGTGCATTAGGTGATGCAATCACCAGGTTAGTGCAGGTAGGCCAAAAGAAAAGTGCATCCATTACCCTGTGCTTTGGTTTCTGGGCACAAACACACCTTACGGCACTCAACATCGTGACCCCATAACAGAGTTCTACTGTCTCAGCTCTGCAGAGCAGCAGAGATATTTTTTTCTTTAAATGTCAGGAGATACAAAAATACTTCATAGAGGCTAAAAAAAATCAGCACAAAGGAACAAAAAGATAATTGAAAGGGGCTTAGTTGCTAAAAAGGGATTTTGGTTGCTAAAGAAGCTAAAGCTGCCAAATGATGATCCAGCTCAATTCATGGTATAGCCTTGAAATTTCAGACACGTATTCTGACTTCAGGGGGCTTGCTGTGGAGTGACACCTTGGTTTGTTGAACTCTTAGCATTGGGGGAAAGAACCAGCATTCATCTGCAGTGTGCAAGGACAAAGTGAAACTGAGGACATGAAAACACCAGGTTTCACAGACCGGAATGACCCGTACTTGCAGTGCTACCTCTGGCCCTGAGCAGGCATGGCTTCGAACAAACTACCAAAAAAACATTAAGAGCATTGATGAGCAACACCTCATAGTGAAAAAAATTACTCTCTTATGCCAATCTGCATTCACTGTGCCTTCTTTTTCTGAATAATATGCCAAGTCTGTATATTACTTTGAGGGTGGAAGGTGCCTGAATGGACAGGAACTGTTTCCAGTCCCTGAAGCTGACTGGAGAACAGCATTGCCCCTAAATTGAAAGAAGGGAGATCTTAGCACACAGACTCGGAACCTGCTTTATACAATAGCTGAGTAGATTTTTTTACTATTATGTGAAGCAGCTGAGAGACTGTCATTAAAAATAATAAAAAAACATATGTGATGTGTTCTCACACAGTGGAAATTGTGTGGAAGTTCCACATATGATCATCCCTTCCCACTGAGCTCAGGGGCACAGCTCTGCTTTGACGAGCTTTCAAAACAAACTAGGAGTCTGCTGGTGCTTCCTTGAGAAAAATAAAATTTGTGATGGAGTGTCATGAATGTCACTGATTTGAGGTACCAAAGAGAGAGATTTCTCATAATAAAACCATGGTCTTTTAGCATTTATGAAAAGGTAAATGAGGGGGCTTCACAGCATAGATATTAGATCCCTCGTAAACAGGGGTATATATCTGATGTAAGAACATTCTTCTTTCTCTCTCTCTCCCACATGTTGATTCTTAACACACTGTATCAGAGATTACTCCTGCCACAAAAAAGGCTAGCAGGAGGGATTGCACAGCCACATCCCACTCTGCTACTGAACAAGTCCAGCTTTGTTGCCTCTACCAACCTTTGCTGGGTAAGCTCAGCTCACTTATCTGACCTTAAACTAAAACCACAGAAGATGCAATTTCTTGTCTCAGCTGAGGTGTGGAGTAATATCCCACAGCTGGCACATTGCAACAGCTATCTGGAAATACAGTTTGAGCCTTGCAGAAAATTTTAATTCTCCAGTGTGCTAAAGGTCACACTGATTAACTTGGATGGAAATTAGCTGTGTATAAATTTCTTACTCTTAATAAAGCAGGTAGGGAAACCAGTCTCCAATCCATCATTCTGCAATTAATAAAGCAATACTAACTGCAAAGAATCAGCTACCAGAATAAGGTATTGGAGCAGCTCTGGTTGCTTTTCCCAGCAGTATTAGGTACTTTCAGTGAGCTTCTATATACAAACCTTTTTTGCTCATTTATGGAAGACTGGGAGTTGATGGAACTACAGATGCTCATGCCAGGAGAGGTGCCAGGCCAAGGAGTGCAGCATGGTGATGATTTTTAACCTGTATCATTTCAAGCACAATGACAAAAACTGCCATGGGAAAACAACATGACTAAAACTATGTTTCCTGTGGCTTACTAATGGAGTGTTCATGCACAACATTAAGCTGATGAATATGAATTTTTTGGACACATCCTTTGTCCCTTTGTGCAGGTTTCAGATATTATGTTTAGTTTAATTACTATTAGTCTGAGTTGAATTGTTACTGCTTTCAGCATTTTCAGTGTGTAGAAATTTATATTTATCTTATCTGGAGGCAAACTTCTCATGTTGATTTAATTTTATATGAAGTGGGTGGTATTGTATTTTAGGGTCTTATCTATCATCATGCTTACTTAAGAAAAGAAGAAGCTTTCTGTGTTTGATTATTGCTCTCCTAAATACATATAAAGCCACTCTTGTATGACTTTATCCTTGGATTTTTTTTTCCCGGACTCCATAATCATGCTCCATTCCAATTGCAAGAATTTACTTCAGACTGAGGTAGAGATAAGAGCTCCTGACCATCTCTTACACTTACAGACTAGCTGCATGGTTCCTGCAGGGTGACTAG
The DNA here is from genome assembly GCA_035221455.1 of Xenops minutus. Classification (NCBI taxonomy): domain Eukaryota; kingdom Metazoa; phylum Chordata; class Aves; order Passeriformes; family Furnariidae; genus Xenops; species Xenops minutus. The sequence goes on along the minus strand of JAWWEE010000162.1, from coordinate 23,461,886 downwards.
GATTGCTAGTTAGATGCTTCACCCACCACAGCCGCAGAGATCTGAGTGCTTTCCAGGCAATTAAGGCGGCCCACATGCTGAGCAAGAAGCTGGGGAAGACACAGCAAGCAAAAGGATGCACCTGAATTCCTCCTACTCTCTGTAAATCAGAAACCACAGTCATGGCTCTACTTCAGACTGTACATTTGTGATTTTGAGTGGAGTAGATTTAAAAAGGTTTGTCTGGAGTATTCAACTTGCACTGCGACCTACTCCCTTAAAATGTTTGTTCAGGACTGCAGGCATTGTCTTTTCACCCTCACAGAATTAAAACTTGCATCTCTTAAAGCATGTTGCCAAACCCAAAGACTAGAACCTATTATAAAACTGAAGGTATTCTCCCTTCACCTTGATGAGGAATAAAATCTAAGTGTGACCTACTGCAGAGAAGGGACTGCAAGAGGAGCAGAACAGGGAAAAAAAAGGAGCAAAAGGGAGTTTCACTCCATAATCCAATAGTAAAAGCATTAACTTTGAAAAAAAAGGGAAACCTCACTTCAGTGCTCCTATTCAGTATTAAACTGCCCTTTCCCTTTCTTGTTTGATGAATCACACTTTCCCAGCCCCTTCTCTGCTTTCCGCATTTAAGAAGAGAACTGATGAATGCAATTTATGTCACCCCATGTTATTCAGCTGCTTTCAAAACATAAACATGTTTCTCAGAGGTTATCAGTTATCTTCTGGTGAAGGCACCTTAAAATAGATCTTTCTATTTCCCATCCATGTCCTCAGGCTCCCTGTGAGGCAAAAGCTCAGCTGTCCATGTTGTCTCTCTCGCAGGGCATTTGGAGGGACAGCTGAGTGATGGTGCGTGTGCCATCAGCCACAGGATGTCTCTCTCCAAAGATGCTGCTGCCACACTGGTGCCATATGCCTTTCTATTTTGTGACACCTGTTTACACAGTGTGAGTCAGGAAAAAGATTACTTTCACAGCAGAATGGGAACTGATAGAGCATTCATGGACAGGCAGTGGGTACAGGGAATATCTAGTGAAAGCATTTAACAATTCATATTGTTAGACTCTGTATAACATTCCTGATACATGCTGGTTTCAGTCCCCTATGGAAGTGCCACAGCTGCAAATCATTTTGAAAGTCAAAGAAATCAAATTCTGTAGCTAAAACTTAGTTACATGCAGAAAACCAAGCATGTACTTTTTCAGATTATTATTACTTAACATATCCCATGCCTGTGTTGGATTTGAGTATGGATTTCTTATTATTTTTTTTTAGTATTGCAAAGTAAATGAAAAAGTTGTTTTTTATGACTTTGTAAGCAAAAATAACTATTATCTCTCAAGTGCAGAGTATTTATATCTGTTACGATACACAATGTTATGATCGCATTGCTGGCCCTTGGAAAAGTCTGATAAAAGGTATTAACGTTGTTAATGCTTCAAGTGCTGAAGAGAACAGACAGGTACATTAGTTTCAACCAAAGAGGTTCTGAGTTAAAGTGCTGCACAGCACAGGCAATGCTCTCAGTCATGGACCAATACTCCCTTTCTCTCACTCCTGTGAGACTGTAATTGTGGACAGAAGAGGAGGACAGTCAGATAAAATCTTGGTGACTAAATCTTCAACAGCTGCACCAGATTAACCAAAGCTGTTCAGTCATGAATGTCCCCTCTTCCCAGTGTTGTGATTTTTATTTTTTTTTTGAACAGTAAGGATTTGATCCTGTAATAATTGTTGCAATTAAAGTAGTGTTACAGGTGTTACATGGTGTGACAAAACAGAAGTACTATATAATGTTGAGTAGAGAATAATTAACAACCTACAAAAAGAAGGAAAAAATAATATATAATTTTTTGTTATAATTTTCGAACCTTGAGAAAGTTTCACTAAATTCTGTTTGAAAAGGGAAATTGTGCATAGCATTTTCCCAGCACTGCTCCTACCTCCTTGCCATCTTCTGCCCCTCAACAGTGTCCCCGCACGCAGGGAGGCACAGGGACTTGCACAGGGACTTGCACCGGGACACAGGTGGGTGCAGCACTACTGCACAGCTCCGGCACAGACAGCCCCGCAGGACCCATCTGGCTCTTGCCGAGTACATGCCTTCCTGACCCTGAGCTGCTGTGTCCTACAGACGTTTATTTTCATTTTCATTTATCTCACAAGAACTGAGAGTGCACCGTAAGCATTTTAAGACCTTACATTGAATTGTCCTTTTCATTTTCCTCCCTCCCAATGCATTTCCACAACCCATACAAGTTTGTGTCAGTAGTAAGGCGCAGGCGCCCTGTCAGTGGGGATTCCAAACTGTCAGAGGTCAAAAAGTCCTCCTCTAACACACAGGAATCTTGAGAGCATGGAGGCACTCAGCGGGGTACAGTGTCTCCCGGACACACTTCGCTCAGTGTTTATGCTGCACACAGGCCCGCCGCGTCCCCGCCCGGCCTGCACAGCGGCACCCGCAGGAGCCACAACCACCGCTCCGTGAACGCTGCCACGCCTGGCGCCGTGAGCACGTCCCCGAGGAGCCCCGCTGTGCCGGCACAGCTCCCGCCTGCTTGTTACTGTTGTGGTGGTCGTGGTTGTTGTTGTGGTTGTTGTTGTTTGTCTCCGTTTACCCCCCCCCGCCCCAGGAGGGTCCCGCGCGCTCCCGCAAGATGGCGGCGGGGGCGGGGGCGGGGCCGGGCCCGCGCGCTCACCGCGCGCCGCCGGCCGGAAGTGACGGGGTGCGTGCCCATGCGCGGCGGCGGCGGGCGGAGGTGCGGGCCGGGCCGGGTGTGCGGGGAGCGGTACCGGCCGGGCGCGGTACCGGCGGCTGTCACCGCGGAGCCCCTTCCCTCCTCCTTCCATCCCTCCCTCCCTCCCAGGGGGAGCTCCCGAGCGCTGCCCGGCCGTGTGCGCACGCGGGCCGGGTGGTCGCGGCCTCCCGCGCCGTGCGGGTCTCAGAGGCGGGAGGAGGCCGCGGGCCTGACCTGCGGGCCTCGGGGCCGGCGGTGCCGCTGGGGGAGCTCCGGGTGCTGCTCCATAGCTGTGCTCCTGCCGCCAGGCACCGCAGTAGGCTGGGGTCGGGGGGATGTGTCCCTTGGTTTAAGAAGCTATATAAACATAGCTTTAAAGAACAAAATAAAGGTGCCGGGTCCGGCACCGTGTGCAGTGGAAGGTTCTTGATTGTCTTATATGTGTTATAGGTGAAATGTTTTTCGTATGCTGAATTCCAGCGTGGTTTGTCCCGTTACTGTACGTTCAGAACTTCATAAAAAAGCAAGAAGTCAAGATGAAGAGCAGGGTGACACAAGTAAATGTAAGTCTTCTTAAACCCAAACTGTAAGGTTTGATTATTCCCATGGTATTGGTCGTTAGTTTGATACTATGTTAAATAAAACTTCCTGAATGCAAAGCAAGCAATATGTAATTGACAGCAGCTGCTTACAAGAGAAATGATACTGTGGAGTCAGTAAATTACAGCTATTTCTAGCACCTGTTACCTTAACAGTGGAAGTCCTGAATGTAATTGACGTAGAATGATGAAATGATCTTAAAATGAAAACATAGAGACAATAAGCAGCAGCTAATTTGGCAACTGTATGCAATACTATGAATGCTAAAGCTTTTCCTTTTAAGAGCTGTACGGTTCATTTCTGAATGAATGGGAGTGATTTTGTAGGAGTGCAAGAAGGAAAAATTTAAAGTTAATTTTCTAAAATGATCACTTAGAAATGGTCTGTTTGTACAGGATGCTGTATTTGGGACAGGTTAGCAGAGCAGTGCTGTGCTGATGCACTGCCTGCAGTCTGTGGTGTTTCTCTGCCTGTGTTTCTAGAGCTGGACCCTGCATAAGCTTCCTTTTGGATCTAGCTTTTCTGACTGAAGTAGCCTTTAATAGGAATGCTTAAAGGATAGATTAATATCTTCTCCTGTTTTCCCAGTTTGGTGGTTGTGTTAGTGCTCCTTCATGCTAGAATAAGCCACTTAGCAAGAGTTTTGGACTTTTTGAACACTTTCAATCAGTTTGATCAAAATGCACAAGGAAGAACACTAACTTGTGGCAGAAAGCCTGGTCATGAAATCCTGAGGGGGACAAGTTCTTCAGCAAAGAGCTGCTTTTGCAAGGAGACGTGATAACTGCCAAATGCAGAGGCAGATATTACATTATCATATTTCTGTGAACACTTGTCTTTTGAGGTCTGCCTGGGCAAAGACAGATGACATAGAACCCTTAAGAATGGATCATCTTAAAAAAGATTCACTGCTTTCTTCCCATCTGCTAAATAAGATTTAAATACAGTAACTGTATTTCATTTTTTTCAAAAGTTTTTCTTACCATTTTCATGGAAGCTTAAGATACAGACTTGCATTATATTATTGGGTGGGGGAAAAACCCCAACTTAAGGACTTTTCTTAACCTTGAATGAATTCAGTGATCTGCTCTATGGTATAATCCCACAAATGAGCATTGAAAGGGGAAGAAAACTTTGTAGAAAATATGTGAATTTCTTGTACTAGCTTTGCAATCAAAGGTAATGTTGCCCTAAATTGTCAGATGGACATACTTTTATAGGCATTCCTGCTCCCAATAAATGATTCGGTGCATTTGATTTGCTTAATTGTCTTGATGCAGGCATGATAATACTGGGTATAATTTTAATACAGTGTTAGAAATATACCCTTGGAAAGGCAATATTCTTGGATATGTTATAGTGGCCTCAAAAATGCAATTATTTATTTGTGTATATGCACACACTCCCCAGTTAAGTTTTTGGATAACAGTCCACCCTGGTCTGGGGTGACCTCCACCATCTGGTTTATGGAGGGGGTGTCTTTGTATTCTAGTGACCAGTAGTTTTAACTGTCTCTTTGCTGGGCCAATAACTAGTGTGCCAGTGTGTTGGTGGAGGGGGTGCTACTTCAGCAAATGAGGTGAGAATTGCTGTGGGAAGTTCAGTCAAGGTGCATAATCCAGTCCTTGTGTTGAGGTTTTGCATCAGGTGAGGTGTTACCTATTTCACTGTTAATCACCATCTCACACCATGAGATTGTGGTTCTGAAAAATCATAATTAATACTCTGTGGAAAGAGAGGACCCTTGCAATGAAAGTATTGAGATTTCAAAAGCTGCTTCTTAACTCTACCAAAGAAATTTTAAAACATCTTGATGGATGTCTTTCTGTGTATGTTGTACATGCTGTCATGCTCCAGTTTTTGGGTATGACTCCATAGTTCCACATATCATGGTGCAGCCAATGGAATTTTTGTGAACTATTAAAGTGTATATCACTTAATCCCACAAATCTGCCTAGTACAACTTTGTCACTTAGATGTTTATATAAGAAGCTGGGAATGACTAATGAAAAAATAAATCATGATTAGTAAAAAGGGAGAAGGTAGGGAGAAACTACTCAATAAAGGGGGTTTTTAGGAGAGAGGAAAGACACTCTTCAAACAGGAAGTGGTACGATTCTGTTAATGGTGTTGCATGTGATGCAACAAAGTAAAAGGGCATTTGGAATGAGGAAGCAGGAAAGTGGTTCATCTACTGTAGCCTCCAGCAGTGATTGACAAATGCCTTGAAAAGTTTAGGAACAGGACAACTATAAAAGTATTTGCCCACATACACTCCCACTCTCTGGCTATTTGCAGCTTCCTGAGCCAGGTGAACTTTTTGGGTGACCCATGCCTATTTTTCTTCAGTATTTTTCCAGTGTCTTGAACCCATGTAACCAGTTGGCATCTGCAGCATCCTGTGGTAGGGCGTCCAGCTGCTTCATTTCTTGTTACTAGAAAAGCAGCTCTCCTTGTCATAACTGACTGCCATGAGCTTTATTTAATGGCCCTCCTTGTAGAGGAGCAGGGAAGTGAGGATATGGTATGCTTTGATCTGAAGATACGTGCTCAGAATCATGTTGGGGCTTGATATTTTTTTTTCCTTTGTTTTCCTAAAGCATGGTTCCAGCCACGAAAGGAAGGAAAACTACAGCTCCCGACAAGAAAGTTTGTCTCCGGAGGACAGGTAGAATAACTTCCAATTCTGTATATATACCTCACAAAGTTAGAGAAGTTAAAAAAATCATCTGATTATGTTTCTTTCTATGTATTACCATATCTGAATGTGAAGAGTGAGTGTAGGTTTAATAAAATACTGGCATGTCTGTATAACAGTAATTAAATGGATTTGTTACTAAAACAACATCTTAAAAAAATCCTTAAGGTTTAGTTAAATTGTCATGGGACTTGAAAATGGAAATTAGATGCCAGCTTTTTGCTAGCACTCACATATTGCTGATACCACAACTGTCATTTTAGGGCAAGAGTTCTGTGCTGCACAAGCAAAAGAAGGCAAAAGAAATGAATACGTGTGTTCCAAGGAATGCACAGCGCTGAAATTTACCTTGGCTATTTAATGTTATTATTGTTTAGCATTAAATTTTAAACTCTAGGAGGGGCTTCCTTTTACAGAGCTTTGATTATTTGGTAATGTTTTCCTGACAAGAAATGATTACTCTTTTATTTGAATGGTATGTATATTGAAGCTAAGGTTGCAGAAATGGAACAGTTCTGCATCGTAGCATTGTATTGCAAGCTGATATTAATATCATTGCTTTTCTCAGCCTCTTATTAAGATTTTTTGTGTCTTGGATTGCAAGTAGGGATATGGAGTGTGATAGATCTCCCTCTCCCAGAAAGAGAAGGTATTCTGATGACAGCAGATATGATCAGGATTATTCAAGAAGGGAATACTATGATGACAGAACTTCAGACGGAAGGTATCAAGCTCTTTCTTAATCAGTAATAAAATACTTCTTTCAGAGAGTAAAATGTGAGAACTTTTCATGAACCCTTGGGTATTTGATGAGCGTTTTCTTTTTAGAAGGATGGAAAGGGGGAGAGATAGACACTATGAGAGATGGGAGGAGAGAGACTATGATCGAAGGAAGCAGAGAAGATATTCATCACCTGATCACAGGAGTCCAGAGAAGTCAACAGTCCAGAGCTCACTTGCTCATGATGACAGCGCTTCAAAGAAGAAGAAAGAGGAAGTGGATCCAATCCTTACTCGCACAGGTGGTGCGTATATTCCACCTGCCAAGCTCAGAATGATGCAAGAGCAAATCACTGATAAAAATAGGTGAGTTGAAAGTGACATACTAGGTGTTTTTGTTGAAAACAAAACAGTTTAGGGTTTTAGAGAATGGTGGGGGAAATGGATCCATTCAGAGGGCTATTATTGTTGTTTTGAAGGTATATTTTTTATCAGAAGAGAGATAAGAGAATCAGATTAAAACTGTACCTGCTTCTGCTGCAAAGTAGAAATTGGAAAGTGTGTTACAGAACATAGCTAGGGACTTTTTGGAACATCTTAGAAAACTGAACATACTAGGTTATACTATACATGCATCAAATTTTGGTATGTCATGTTGGTTCAGTGGTTTTCGAGTAGTTAAATGTATAGGTGTGAAGTGATCTTTATGCAGCAAATATTTTCTTACATATTTTATGATTAAATGAAAATGTGAATGTAAGCTGTATATGTAAATGTACTCAGTGCTACTTTAAATTTATGGATTAATAACTTATGATGCCTTTGTAATAGCTTGGCATATCAGAGAATGAGTTGGGAAGCCTTGAAGAAGTCAATCAATGGTCTTGTCAATAAAGTGAACGTTTCTAATATAGAAAACATCATTCATGAGCTGCTTCAGGAAAATATTGTTCGGGGAAGGTAAGTCTTAGTATTTTAAAGTAATTCTTTGGCTTTTCTAGTAGTACGTGTGTGATTCGCGTGTACATCACTGTGGGTGCTCTGTATACTGTATGGATGCTAGTCAGATTAACCTTAGCCTATATTGTTGTATGCAGAGTAGTCCCTTACTTGGGAAAGGAACAGAATGCTTGGTAGAATAAAACAGTGCAACAGATGGTGTATGTTTCCTTTTCTTAAAGGTTTTCCCCTATGCATTTTCTTTGAATAACTTGTAATTTACAGTTGTCACTGTCTGTTTGCTTTTTTAGTGCTGGATTTTCTTTCTTCTGGGACAAATAATATTTGTAGTCAGTGTTTAGCAAAACAAGTTTTACTACAGTTACCTGTCTGTTGTTTGTTGTTGTAATGTAGAGAAAAGACCATTATGCTATTTGAGCTCAGTACTAAGTCATGGTGACTGCAAGTATTGTGTGATTACTTTCCTTGCATTAATTTTGATGTCGTTAGAGGTTAAATCTGCAAGTCTAAAGGAGCATGGGTTTCTTAGGTTAGCTACCATTTAAACAAAACCAAACTGTCAGCAACAAATATCCAAAAATAATTCTGGTACATTTCAAACACTTGGCAGCACTTTCTTTGTCACAAATTAAGCACTGTTACTTGAGGAGGTATAGCTGAGGAATGCATTACTTTCATGTATGTTATACCTAGCAGGAAAATCATAATCCTGCAGCTAGCATAAAAGTAACATGAGAATTAAGTAAAATCCTGAATGTGATTTCTGCTAAAAGTAATAATGAAGTCTTAGGGATTTCTAGGATTGGTTTTAATTTGCCTGCATTTCATGTCTCTGAAACTTAATTTTTATACGAGCAATAGTATTTTAGTTTAGAAATGAGCTTATTCAATGTTTATTTGAATATTTAATTCATTATTCAAGTTTATTCAATATTCCACACTTGTCTGTGGAAGTTTTGTGTGTGATTTATAAATGTCAAAATAATGTAAATGGGAAATGGCACCATTTCCCTTTTTCTTACAGTTAATTCTATCTTCCAAATAGGCACAAAGGTGCATATAAAAGTAGTGAAATGAAGTTTTACCCGGCTGTCAAATACTTTCCTGAGTTTTTAAGTAGAGGATAAATAAGAACCGAAACAGACCCGTTTCAGTTTGTTAGCAAGAAGTAACTAATAGTTTCAAAGTGGAAATAATCTGCTTATGTGCGCTAGTATGAAATGCCTTCTATTCCATTTGTCAATTCCAGAGTAAGTCAGAATAAGGCCCAGGTAGTTTGTATTTCATACCATGTAAGGAGGGTTTTTTTTGAGGATTTCAGTGGACCACAAAGAAAATAGTTGGATACCCATGTGTTCTTTGAAGATTCACATTTGTACGTCTCTTTTTTTCCTCCTTCACTCATTTGTGATGGAGCAAAATTGAGAGGGGGGGAAATAAGTCTCACATTCTTTTTAGACTTTAGTCTTGATAATAAATCTAAGAGAGATCATTAGAACAAT
>JAWWEE010000162.1:23427142-23452571 GCA_035221455.1 Xenops minutus | reverse complement strand
TGGAAAGAATCTGCTTATGTGCACTAGTATGAAATGCCTTCTATTCCATTTGTCAATTCCAGAGTAAGTCGGAATAAGGCCCAGGTAGTTTGTATTTCATACCATGTAAGGAGGGGTTTTTTTGAGGATTTCAGTGGACCACAAAGAAAATAGTTGGATACCCGTGTGTTCTTTGAAGATTCACATTTGTACATCTCTTTTTTTCCTCCTTCACTCATTTGTAATGGAGCAAAATTGAGAGGGGGGGAAATAAGTCTCAGATTCTTTTTAGACTTTAGTCTTGATAATAAATCTAAGAGAGATCATTAGAACAATAAAAGAACTATTATCTCATGAGCCATGTGTTTACGTTCGTTTTGGTTCCAAAATAGTAGTCTTTTATAATCAGCCTGTGTTTGGGTTAAAAAGGGATAATTGCAGGATACAAGATGGCTATTTACATGCTTAGCATTGTCCAGTGTAGTTCTAAATGAACAATATTTAATGGAAGATAAGGTACCAGTTTAAGAATTTCTCAGTTCAGACAGATTTGGGTAGCACATTTTGCACAACTCCATTTGTGGTATGATAAACAATGGTTTGAAAACGACCATCTGTTGTCTTCAACTGCAAAATACTAATTTTTGTGATAAGTATTGAATAAAAATACTACGTGCCTTACTACCAGAAAAATCCTATAACTTATGTATTTTTACAGGGGATTGCTGTCTAGATCCATTTTGCAAGCTCAGAGTGCCTCTCCGATTTTTACTCATGTTTATGCAGCTCTTGTGGCAATTATCAATTCAAAGTTTCCAAATATTGGTGAATTGATTCTCAAGAGGTTGATACTTAATTTTCGCAAAGGATACCGCAGAAATGACAAGGTGTGTAAAACGTGAAGCAGCAACAATGCTGAAACTTGTGATTCCGCTGTACTAACTGTGTATCAAGTGTGGTCAAATGACAGACTTCAAAGGAACTCAGTGAAAACCTGGGTCGAGACCAGTCTTAAGTACATTTAGTACTGTTAGAGTATCATCAGTGTTTGGCAGCCTATTCTGGGTTGATATTGTGATGGTTTTTTGAGCTTTTTTCTTTTTGAAAGTGTACAGTTCTAATTGTAAACAACTACCAGTATCCCAAAATTGGTTTGTGACTTAATTTGATTGTGTGATGCACAAATCTATAGTATGTCTGAGTTACAATTTTTTTTCCATATGTTAAAATTTCCCATTTTATTTCTTTTGCAGCAACTCTGTCTAACATCTTCAAAATTTGTTGCACATTTGATGAATCAGAATGTGGTATGTTACTTTGTTTCTACTCAATCCAAACCATAAATGGCTAATTTTTAGTTTTAAGACAGCACTAGCCTAAGTGACAATCCCTGTTCTAAAGGTTCCTGAAAATCTGAGTGTGGTGCCCACTTAAAATTGTTAGGACCTCTTTAGAAAAATGTTGGTTGTTGCTTGTGCAGCTGTCATCACTTATGATTATACTTATGCTCCAGGGCTTCCCCAGATTTCATATTACATTTGGGCTAGTATTCAGACAAGACTTGATGCAAAGCAAGGGTCGTCTGAGACTGTCCCACAGATCTCAAAACAGTTTTCTTGCAACATGTGTAAGCAGAACTAGACTCAGTTACACCTAAATCAGATTTGTATCCAGGTCTATGCTTCTGTTATGTGTTAGGAATCAGGATACTCCAATTTAAATAATGGCAAGAAGCAGTGTTTCAGGAATGCATTGGGAATGCAGCATTTTGGTGAAGAGGAAACTAATCTGAGACATGCCATTTGTTTATATGCCTGATGCTGGAAGAACTGATTTAATTACAGACACAATGCACTTGAAACTAATTTCTGTAATGCAGGCAGTGGTTTATTTGCTTCTTGGAAATGCATTCTATTTTTTTCTTACTGGCAAAGTGTTTTTCATTGCTTGCTTGTTCCCTTCAATAACATGGTGACATTGGCTACGAAGTTGGTGTCAATACAGTTGGTGTAAAAACTATTTGAAGTTTTGAATTCCTCTTAAGCAGCTTTGTCTCACTACTGTTGCCTTGTGTGTGTGAGTAAATTAGGGTGCTGTAACATCCTCAAAGGCTGTACAGGTCTGTCAAGTAAATCACTGTGATGATAGTGTAACATCGTGCATTCTAATTATTTGCTGATACTCTTTTCATAGGCTCATGAGGTTTTATGTTTAGAAATGCTCACTTTGCTTCTTGAAAGGCCTACTGATGACAGTATTGAAGTAGCAATTGGATTTATTAAAGAGAGTGGGCTCAAATTAACAGAAGTTTCTCCTAGAGGTATTAATGGTAAGTATAGTTAGCCAAAAACATCTTTTGGTCATCTTGGTCATTTAAGAAATCCTCCTCATATTTACATTTATTTCTTTTCCAAAGCAATCTTTGACCGTCTTCGACACATTCTGCATGAATCTAAAATTGATATGCGTGTTCAGTATATGATAGAAGTCATGTTTGCTGTACGGAAGGATGGCTTCAAGGATCATCCAATTATTCCAGAGGGTTTAGATCTAGTGGAAGAGGAGGATCAGTTTACTCATATGTTGCCATTAGAAGATGACTACAACCCAGAGGACGTTCTTAGTAAGTTAGAAATGGAATTCTGTGACTGCATTCCCCAAGAAAACAAATTCAAGATTAAATATTCATTGTTTTCTTCAATTAGTATTTTAAATAAAGATTTTCTTTTATTCTAAAGATGTTTTCAAGATGGACCCGAACTTTATGGAAAATGAGGAGAAATACAAAACTCTGAAGAAAGGTAGGAGTATTTGTGTGTACACACATTTTATATATGATATTTATGTACTTCCACACTTATCTATGGCATTTACTTACCACCTGTTGTTGCCAGCCTTTATTATTTAACAGTGGGTGATATTTCTATCCTAGATAACTGATGTTCAGTTCACCATAGACCTTTCATTGTGTTCCTGCTATTCCGTGTTGTTTCTCCAACTGTTTTCTCCTTTAATTATGACATAGCTGGCTTTTTTTGCCTCTGTCACATTCTCCACCTGAGATATCCTTTCACTCTTTAAGTGTTGGATCGGGGGGGTGGTTAATGAACATATTGTGGTTTATATTCCTTTAATCTGAGATATGCTCTTTCAGAAATTCTTGATGAAGGTGACAGTGAATCTGAAGGAGATCAAGAAGCTGGGAGTAGTGAGGAAGATGAAGACGAAGATGAAGAGGAAGATGAAGATGGCAAGTGTATAACTAGCACTGTAGTAGTAGGTGACTGTAGATGAAACAGGAAAGAAACGCTTACCTAAAATGTTCAAATGTTAAGGGATGCTTTCATCTTAAATTTTGCTCAGATGTGTTTGCTAGCAAATAGTATAAAAGTAATGGTCTAAAAGAAAACAGGCAGAAAAGGAAAAGAACTTTGCTTGATTATTCTTGACCAATTCAGTTTCCTGTGAGAAAAGCCTTGTAAGCATAACACATGAAAAACAGCAAACACAAAAACAGTTCTGTAAACTTTCTAATACTCTATAATGTTTTAAAGTCACTTTCAAAATGAGAATGAGTTTTCTTAGAACTGTATCTACATTCTCTATATTTCACTTCTTAGTTTAGTACAGCCCTCTTTCTTGATCTTTAGTGGAGACAATGTATTCAATTCCATGGAAAAAAACAAGTTGATGGATAAGCATAACTGAAATGTTTATGCAGGCTGCATGAGTAACTGAAAAGCCAGTCAGGTATCGGTCTTGTAGAATACCAGTAATGGATTTCCTTACTAGTTTACTGGTGCATTTCACAGAAGAGCAGAGGTTTCAGGTCGATGAAAAGTATGATCATTCACATAACTTTTCATCATTTATGCTTTTACCAAACTTCAGAAGACTGAAGGCATAGCGAATACCTTACAAATGAAAGTGTTCACAGAATGCTTTGGTTCAGAATGGATTTTCCTATGCTTACTCCAGGACAAAACAGAACTCTGCAGAATGCTGTTAACATAGGTCCTGCATGTAAGAGAAACTGAGAATTACTTGTTAAAATCAGGGATGCCACATAAAGAACTGTACAGTTAAATTATGCAGAAAACAGATTGCTAATAATGTAGACAAGAAACATTAAACTCAGAGGTTGCAGGGATTAAGTCACCTGAAAAGTCTTTAAAAGAAGAATTATCCTCTTAAAACTATATAAAAATATTTACCTCTCAGTTATGGATGAAGCAAATACTGATTTTTATTTTTTCCCTATCTTTATAAGTAAAGATTAAAAAAATACATAAATGTGCTAAACAGTCCTAAATATTTCTAGGAAAATAATGTGCTGCAGGCTTGGTAAATAATGCTCTGCTAAGAGATTGCTACATGTATCTTCTTTAATATTTTGCTCTTTACAAAACTGTGTTTTTCTTTTACAGGTCAGAAGGTTACTGTCCACGATAAAACAGAAATTAACCTGGTTTCTTTCCGTCGTACAATTTATCTTGCTATTCAGTCAAGGTAAATATAATTTGTACACTTATGAGTGTAGTTCTTTTGAAATGGGTGAACTGTAATTCTGTTTCTTTTAGAGTTCTTTTTTAATACGCAATTAAAAAAAAGAAAGTAGGGAAGTGTTCATTATGGAGCTTGAGCTGACTGTGTAAAGCAGACTGTTTTGCCAAATGAATACCCAAATTCTTGTTCTAAGATAAATCTTATTTGTTTCAAAATGTTTTTAGTGAACTCCAACTTTTTTATAACTATGGCTGTAATCAGAATTTTCTGAGTGAACAAAAGTCAATGATCTTTAGATGATACAGCATTTTAAGAATTTATGAAAAAAATCTATGACACTTAAAAGTGCCGTAGATTTCCTCCGCTTCTGAAAGGAAGGAGTTCTGCAGTGTGGTTCTCCTTAGGGCTATTACCATCTGCATTGCTTGTAAAATAAGTATGCAGATACCAGCCCTGTAGTGTACTGTATTTGTAGTTGTCTTGAGAATGAAATCCCCTTGCAGTACGTGGCACAAATGATCAAAACATAGTGGTATAGCTCCTGTCTCACTGGGTGAGAGGAGAGATTGATCTGCTGCATGCCACTGAATTCCATCATTAAAAGTGGGCATGGCCAATAATGCTCTGCAGGTCTGAATCTGCATGAGGAGTGCGATAACATAGTTGTGGTGTGGATCATTACAGGTATGAATTAACACTGTACTGAGAGGTATGAAAGGCTTTTCTCTTATGTTTCTCAAAGTTGCTGTTAAATAGTTTCTTGCCATACTTAAGTTTGTTCATCTTATACCTGAGTGGGAGGAGGTATTTGGTGGTAGCTAAAGGGTTCCAGAACAGGACTCCAAAGAGGAGTGTGGTATGTGCTGCTTTTGGAGCTTATGTGCAATGCTTGCATTTCAGTGTGTTTCAGGATGTGCAAAATGAGCTCCCACCTTTCTATGTTTTATATGGCTTTGTAAGATGATGAAATGGCAATAATGACTTGAGTCATCTTGTTCTCAGGTGATTCACTCATGTAATCAATTCCGATTAATTTTCAGATATAAATTCATGAAATACAAAATTATTAAAAATCGTCGTCCCCCCCCAACAAGAAAAAAACAGCGAATTAGACAGCTGAGGTAGTTTATTTCCAAACAGTGGAAGGTTCTGCACCAACAATCAATCTTAATATAAGTCTGAAATGTTTTTAGCATAATGTATATTGCACAGATAATGAGAAGTATTTTTTCTATTCAGCTTAGACTTTGAAGAATGTGCTCACAAACTGCTGAAGATGGACTTTCCTGAAAGTCAGACTGTAAGCCTTGCTTCTTACTCTTTTGTTATTAACATTATTAAGAAATAGTACTATGGTAGTATCTAAAATCCTTGGTTTTTTTCTGGGACCTAGTCTGTACAGCAACCAGATGAATAGAGTGATTCCTTTCAGCTGTTGTTCCTCAATGTGAATTTCACAACCTTTAGAGCAAATAGACTGACACATATTTCATAAACAATTTGTCTTATGCATTTGCCCTTTTCTGTCAGGCAACTCAAACGTTTGCTTGTGGGCTGTTTGAAAAGGTCTGTTGTTTGGACTTTTCTCCTATGACAAGAGCATGGCTGTCATTCTGAGAGTTCTGTCTCTGAAAGAACTCAGGGTTGAAGATATTTGCAGGCTGTAGACTTTATCAGTGGGGTTTGAAATGTAGCATAGTGCTAAAAGAGTGTGTTGTTTTGTTGCTTTCACAGTCTTTGAACAAAGAGGGTATTGAATTAAAGCAGTTTGGAGCATGATTGCGTTGCTGTAATCTCGGAGATCATCAGATAAAGCTGTTTTGTTTTCTGACACTGTAAGATCAATACAATTGGTATGTTTTCAAGTAAAGAAAATTGTCCTTCATCCAGTACTTGTCTTTGGTACTAGTAGAATGTAAATACCCATCTAATTTTATAAACAGCTTTTCAGTCAGCTGTAAGCCTTCATCATGGGAGTTGCTCTTGAGAGCTGTTCCTTTCCTTGTGCCTTTAATTATCACTGTTCTGTTTTATTTGAAACAATGTATGTAGTAAGTTGCCTTATTAGTATAATACTAACCAGTGAGGGGAGATCGGTGCTATGGCTAGGTGTTCTTTGGGATCTGGTTTGCCCATCAGTTTTTCAATTCTTGTTCTATTTTGTTATTAAGCAATTTACATGGAAGTAAACTAAGAATTGAGGGGGTGTATCTTTTTATCTTGTTCTCTAATTCTGTGCATGAAATGCAATACTCAGCATGCTCAAGATTATAATTCTCAATGAAGCACAACTCAAAGAATTCTAAAGAGAAAAAAATTTCCCAGCAAATCAATTCAGTTGTAAAGAATAGAGCTGACAATCTAGAATATATGTGCTGGATCATACAACAGATTTATAATGTATAACACTGCTTGCTTGTTAGGTAGCTGCTCAGAGAACTACTTAACTCTTGGTATTTAATATCATTGCAGTCTCTGTCAGTTCTTAACTTCTGTGG
This sequence comes from Xenops minutus, assembly GCA_035221455.1. Classification (NCBI taxonomy): domain Eukaryota; kingdom Metazoa; phylum Chordata; class Aves; order Passeriformes; family Furnariidae; genus Xenops; species Xenops minutus. The sequence goes on along the minus strand of JAWWEE010000162.1, from coordinate 23,445,588 downwards.
GCAAAATCTGCTCAGAAAAATTAAATTTCATAGGGGAAGGAGAAAACCCCCCAACAATGAGTATCAACCTACTATTCAGTACTAGTTGTAGGAATTACTGCAGTTCAAGGTCCAAAACTTTTGCAAAATTTCATTCTCTTATCATATGAGGCCTCTTTGTGCTGATTTTTTCCCCCCCCTAATAATTGTGATTACTTTTCACCTCATTTAATCAAAGATATGAGAGCTTTTGACGCGCTCATTGTATAGAACTAAGCTCCTTTATGGGGGCAAAAAGAATAAAAAAGATGCTTCCTGATCAGTGTAAGAGCAGAAAGAATAAGCAGATATAGGCAATAAAATTATTCAAGGATTTATGGGGCTCAAGACAGTCATGATGAGAAGCAGGAGCTAGAGAGTATGTCTGAAGTATTGCTTAAAAATTGTGTGAAACTTTAAATTCTCACTGCAAAACTTTTGTTCAAATCTAGTCTACTTTTACAGTAACTTTGTTTTCCTTCTGGAAGGCTTTACTTAACAAAATACCATTTCTTTGATTCTGTTATTGTAACTGTTTTCCACAAGTTTTGAGTAATAAATTGTCAATTAAGTACAATCAAAAACCTGGTAAGATCTGTAACCTGAAGACAAACATGGACAACAGTTTTGAAACTAATATAGTTTTAATGGCTATCTTGCTGGTTAATTGTTCTGGAAGTCTTTATGTGCAGAGACTTTTGGTGTGACTTCCCAGGGCTGTGTTCAGAAATATCAGTGGTTGAATTATCAGATTATCGTGTCACATTAACTGCTGTGCAACACGAATGTTTGTGTGCTTAATGCCAGTAATGGATCTGTCGCACAGCTCTGACTTGCAGAAAGAGGATTAAGGTTCAAATGGATATTCTACGGACTAGAACAACTGTTCTAAACAAGCCTTGCTTTTGCTTCTTTGGACATATGCTCAGCCTTGGCACAGCACACTGTTTCTCTTTTTTAAAAATGTACTGTCATTATCTGTATTAAAGCTGCATTAATCCCATGCATTACCAAAAAGGAAAATTTAAATAAATTAAAAGTGTAGTTAGAGGAGTATGGTATTACCAGTTGTTCTGGCTTCTGAGCTATGAGGAAAGGAAACAAGCAAGCCCAGTTGAAGTGTCAGAAATGGGCTTTTTACTTTATGCTTACCCTTGAACAGATTTTTGTCACCTCTGGTCTTGGGAGGGAGTACATTTCGGTTTCTGATGATTTAGTTAAAAAAAAACGCAGAGTTGAGTTTCCTCACAGTAATACTAAAGTACACAGGAGTGATAACTACTTAGATGAAGAATTGATCATTCTTTAAGAAAACATACATTAGGAATACAGATTTTTTTTCCTTATTTAGTTAAAATGTTATGCCTGTAGATTGCTTAATTTTAGAAGGTTCTTAGCATCATTCAAGCTGAGAACAGAAAGGGAAATCTCTTATCCTGTTGCCCAATCTCCCTCAAGGTTGGTGGGAACAACTAAAAACAAACCAACCATACATTGCTCTTGCTCATTGAAAATGTTCCTAAAATGAATTGCGTTTAGACTTTTCTTCCTTTTTTTGCTTGTGGTAACTTAATTTGTATACAGCAGTGCTTGGAACTTTTCTCAAATAAGTTAAGAGTTGCTTCTGTATCTGCCCCTCCGTGTGTGTATCCCAAACAAGAGTAATGGGTCATGGGATATTTTTATTTTTGTTACTTGAAATGAGAAAAATTATTGTAGGCATAGCCTTCTTGAAAGACTTATGTGTGCAACTGACACATCTTCACTTTTACAGGATGGTGTCACCTGCTCAAAGCAATCCTAGTTGGAGGGGTGGCAATGTCAGTGTCTCTTGTGTTACGTATGCACTGTCTTGAAGATAACAGAAGTATTTATGTTGACTTGACATTCAGTGAAAATGTAGTTCAGGAAACTGGTGTAGGGTGGGATGCTCTAAAGCTGGTAAAGATGTTCTGGTCAAGTTGATGATTTCTTAGATTCATTTGTTTCCTTTCTCACTGGAGGGTATTGCAACTGGTACATTTGGCATCTGCACCATGATTAGTTCATGGACTTGGTAGTACCTGTAAAAAGGTCATGATCCTCAAGTAGATTTCCTGTCTTCTGAAGCAGGACTTCCTGTGGGCCTGAGATGTGGAATCAATGCAAATTTTCATAATTTATCAATTAAAAAAGAGTGTAGCATGTACATAGCATGTTGTGGTGTGTGTTGATGTCTACAAAATCAAGATATAGAATACATGCAGATTTAGGCTGTATTTGAGTGTTACTCATAGCAGGCATGAGCTAGAATTCTGACTAGACTTTGATTTCCCAAGCATATATGTATGCATTTAACCTAAGGAGATGGAATTGTTCAGATTACGTCAGTGGAATCACTTAAAATTAAATTTTTGTATGTATACCCTTAATGTGAAAAGAAAGAGATACTGTGGGGCTTTGATGTATTTTTTCATCTGACTCTTTTGTGTGTTTTGCAGACTTGTAGCATCATGATTAAAAATATATCTATCCTTATATCTGGTTAATGATTCCTGTGTAAATTGTTAAGTCTGATTTATGCAGGGTTTTTGATAGCCATAATCAGCTTTAAGCATAGGTTGCTCTAAATGTAAAGCACATTTGGGTAAAATGTGCTTTATAAATAAAGGGACAAAAAGGGACAAATAAATAAAGGGATAAATAAAGGGACAAAAGTTGAGGAAGACTCTTAGCTGACCACGGGGCAGACCTGGAGACAGTGTAGTAGCTGCCAAAGGACTGCGTGTAGTTTGCCAGGAAGCCTCCTGCTGCTCAAACACCTTCCATGGCTTTGCTGGCCTTGGCTCTACGTGGCAATTTGATAAATAAAGAAGAAAAAGAGCAGAGATGCTGGAAAAAAATAGGTCTGTGGGATATGCATATTAAAATAAGCAGCAGTAAGGAAGGCTTTAAGGTACTCAGGGGAAGTAAAACACACTTCAGTGAAATAGAGAAAAAAGGTAAAATGTAGCATCCTTAAAGCAGTGCAAATATATAAAATGCAAGGCACTTATTTCACATAATTCCAATTTCATGTTGATTTAAATGAACCTATGTCCTTTAATAGGTTTGCTCCCAGCAAATCATTCCTTTAGTTCCATGAAGAAACACCTAGAAACCAAGTGTTGGCATTGATAGATTTATATTTTAAAAAGCTGCATTAGCTGACTGAGTGGGGATGTGTCATGGTGGCTTCGGTTTGTGAATGCAATGCATGGAACAGATGTGGAGCCGGCAAGGGAGAGGAGGGGCAGATTGTATCCCTGCCAGCTAGGGAGGGGAGAAGAGACCTTCTCGTGGAGTCAGCCTGTGGGGCAGCTCCAAAATTCCAGTCTTAGCTGAATGCAGATCTTAAAGAAATTGCAAACAATGAGGGAAGAAGGGTGTGTGGGGAAGCGAGAGGAGCACTGTCTGGAAAAAGAACCCCATGGTCAGAAGGGAGTGAGAAGGCTGAGTTACTTTAGCTCTTCTGTCTGCAGTGAACGTGGCCTTTGTGTGAAGCTGAGAGAATATAGATTGGGTAGGGCGCGCTTGTTTTTTAAAATGGTAAAATTAGGGAAAAAAATTAAGTCCAATTTTTCGGTCTGTTCCTGGTTCACCCTTAAGCATCTTTTAATGTCTGATGATACTTGCTGTGTTAGATTGAGTCACAGTTCATCTAAACCATTGCTCTGTTTGGGTAAGAGCTAGTAGGAAGTGTTTAGTGACAGCTGTGAGAAGTACAGTGCGTTTAGAGGGAGCTTTATCTTCTGTCTTAGTGATTTTGGGAAGTGCTATTGTTAGCCATGATACCATAAGGAATTCAAGATCATCTCAAAACATCCTTCACCATCTGTATGAGATGTCAGGTATTTTTGAAGTGTTTGACTTCATGATTGGATAGCTATATATACTTCTTATCTCAGCAGAGTAGTCACTTGTTGAACATGGAATGAAAACTGTCAAACAACACAATATATAAATTGCCTGTAAAACTGGGGAACAAATTCACTGCGTTTTTCAAAACAAGTGATGGGCTAAATAACACAAGCTCTTCCTGCTATGATCATCATTGGGAGTACAGAAATGAGTTAACTAACCTTTGAACCTGTAAATGAACATGAAATTCCCATCTGAACATGTCACATATCTCAAAAAAATAATTAAATAATTGAAAAGTGTTAATTTTAAGTCTGGAAGACAGTTACTCTCCACCTAACCTCAAATTGTTTAGGTAACACTAGCAAGAAAGTCTTTATGGGCAATCTATTTTAATGCATTGGTTATTCAAGATACCCTGCTAGAAATCTTTGTAATATTTAATTAAAATGTTAAAATATTTAATTACTTTAAACCACAGGGGATACCAATGCTATAATTGCATTTAAGATGAGGAAGAAAAGTAATTTGTTTTTCAAGTCTTCCTGATGTTATTAACAGTGGCATCAGCACTTTACCCTTTTTATTGTTTGAAAACTGATTAACTGCAGCAATCCTGTAAAATGGGATAATATAAAAAGTTAATACGCATTTTAATACATCACACTAACAGAGTGTGATAGTGTTAAAATGAATGCCTTTAAACACATCTGTAAGTTTATTTGGTACATTACTGCCTCATTATTTGGAGGGGTATTTTTTTCTTGTTCAGCATGGTTGGCTTTTTATTTGTGTTGAGTTTTTATGATGGGCAAAAATGTTTCTTCTGAATGTACACTTCGAAGAATGGCACAAGTGGGAGAACATGAAATCTAGTATATGCTCTCTATATATATACACCTAGTATATGCTACAGTAAATTGGTGTAAGATACAAAGAACAAAATGCTTGAAATCATCCTTGTTTTGTGGGAGTGTTACTATTAGTTTAAAGAGAAATTAAGCTAATAATGAAAGATACATGACTGACAGCCAGAAACCAATTTGGAAGTGTCATAAATTTGATTATGCTATGGAATTGGTCTTAATAAGAAAACAGTAATTAAAAAAAAAATGGGGATAAACTGCAGTGCTGTTTAAGCTTTGTGTATGTCATGGCTCTAAGTTTATATAGCAATGTATTTTTTTTGCTTGTCTCAATATGCCCTAAACCAATTCATAGCTGTATTACAATCTCTAACTTACATAGTAGGTCAGGGCAATAAGTTTTGTTTTAAACTAGTGTAGGCTTGCTTGCCTGGCTCACTGCTCTCAGCCCAGGAAGGACTCTGGTCCTAGAGGTGAGCTACAGAGCAGAATCCATCTCTGTGTTTCCCTCTGGTGCTTGGTTTGGGGGGTGTGTGAAAGAAGAGGTGGGGGAAGCTACCAGAGGTTGATCTGATAATGATCTTGAGGTGATAGTATTGGGAGACAAGGAGAAAGGGAGCCAGACAGCCAGTATTCTAGGAAGACTGGACTAGGTAGCTGGTGTAAGGAAAAGAGAGCATCTTCTGTTGCTTACATCTGTGTTCACCATGGAGATGGGAAAAGGGAAGGAAGACTGTCGATGATGGGGGATGCACAAAAGTTTTGGGTTTCTTCTGTTTCTTTCTAGGCAAGGAAAGACGCTTTTCTAAAGGGTGATTCTGAATATGAGCCTAAACCAGCTGCTTTAGAAAAGTTCCTCTCATTCTCTTGGTTATAGATTGTCTGGCCATGTTGGCCTGCCAAGGTTGAGTTTAGTCTTTCTGAACATTACCCTCAGGACCGGAACAATTGCAGTGGAATGCAGCCTTCTATTTTGCTTGTGATAAGCAGAGCTTGTCAGGAAAATTATGGCTGAATAGTTTTAAGGTATTAGTACATACCAACAACTACAGATATTTTTGATATCGGACATACTCTGCTAACCATGCACATGGTGTTTTGAAATGGCTTGTCTGTAAGCCATTTTGACATTTGGAAGTTCTAAAGAAAGTTCATTTTCTCTAAATGCCAGGATTGCTGCTATTTAGAACAAACAAAAAACCCCAAAACAAAACAAAAAAAACAAGGAACATGCAAACAGAAAACCAAAACCACCAAAAAAGCCCTTAAAACCTTACTTTTTCTCTTATATCTCTGTTTTTTCACTGTGGTAAGATGAGTTTGTAAATGAGTTCTGATTTTTTTTATTAGATGACAGTGTGTTAACACATAGATCTTAGTTTAAGCAGAAGAGGAAATTTGAAGGGCAAAAGTTCATATTCACATCCCAGAGGAATTCACAAAATTTTGATGTTGCCACTGAAGTTTTATGTAAATTCTCATTTCAAAGCTCCTATCCATGTAAGGCTTTCTTCAATTATTTGGTACTTAGTGGTGGGGTTTTTTCTGCTACAGTGCATTTACCTAGAGAATTTTTTTTTTCCATAACCCAGAAAGAACTCTGCAATATGATACTTGACTGCTGTGCTCAGCAAAGAACATATGAAAAATTCTTTGGGTTGCTGGCTGGGGTGAGTTCTATTTTCAGATTTTACACTTCATGATAGAAAATTTCATTGGTTTACTCTACTTTTTTGTGTCAAACTTAAATTTTAATGGACAAATAAAAGTAGTAGTCTTTTTATCATTCTGAAAATGCTTGTGTTGATTGTATTAGTGGGTTGAATTAAAATTTTGATTTTAATAAACACAATGAATGCAGAATGAGAGTACTCGTTTTCCCTTTATAACATTGATTATTTTGCCTCATTTCTCATTATGGTAGAACAATAAATCAGTGGCAAAGGAATGGTGCTAAAAAGACAAAAGTAATTATCAGTTACCAGAAAATACCCTTTTTACAGTGCTGAGTATTAATTTTGGAGACTCTAGTAATTTACTACTTTTTTCAAAGCAGCTTAGTAGTTTTTATTTAGAGCACAAGATTGAATACTTACTGTCCTGGGTTTGTGTTTTGTTTGTTTGCTTTTCAATAAACAGCTAACTCTCTGTTTTTGTGTAACTAACTGCTAATTTAGTTGCAGTGATTTTTCTTAAGTTCTCCTTATCGACAGTATTGACAGATCTGAAGAGTTAAGGTGAAATATTTGTCTTCTCAAGGGAGCAAGTTAAGCTGAAAGGGAGTGTTTTTTTTCTCTTCTGTGTTTGTCATCCAGTAGTTGAGGAAATCCTTCTGCTGACGGTCGGTTACAAAGCACTAACTGTATGAATCTGCATGTTCAGATGAATATAAATGTTAATTTTCATAGTCTTTGGAATGTTTATATCCAGAATGTCTTAACTTCTGTGTTTCCTGCTGCTTCTCTAAATTGAAATAGTTGTCCAATGATGTCATGAAAAAAATGGGGTTACATCCAATATTTTTACTGGATATATAGAAGTAAAACAAGTTACTGTAGTTCAAAATTGATAATTGCTACTTTGCAATGCAGACAGGTTTCTTGTTCTGACAACTGCTGAAAGAAATAAAATATATCTATTTAAATGTGTTTTCCTTCAAGGGTTCTTTTAAAAGGAAATCTTGCAGTAAATATTGACACAATTAGGCTATTTGCATATTTAGTATTTTGTTTAATCTTGTTTAAATTGTACAATTTTGTCTCAGCGTTTCTGCATGTTAAAAAAAGAATACATGGAATCATTTGAAGCTATTTTCAAAGAACAATATGATACCATTCATCGTTTGGAAACAAACAAGCTGAGAAATGTTGCTAAGATGTTTGCTCATCTACTGTACACCGATTCAATTCCCTGGAGTGTAAGTTAAAAACAAAAAGCTATTGTCTTAGATTTCTTTTCAATAGTTAATCTCCAGTACTCCACCATAATATATAATGTATTAGTTCTAGTATTTATTCTACAATTTGGAATGGCTTGTACTCGTAGCAAACTGGATTATGTTAAGTATCTTCTCAGACACTGTTGAACACTTCTGGTTGGTTCCATCTCTTTTTGCCTCTTGTACATCATTTTCAGGAGTAGATTTAAGCTGTTTTTTTATGGAGCTCAGCTGGAATTTGTTGATTAAAATGTACATCCTCTAGAAAAGAATTTTGAACTTTTAATCTCTTGATTAAACTTGATTTTAGTTCTATTAAAAGTTGTATAGAATTATAAAACATTTAAAAATACTGCCATTTCTGATTTAAATACAAAATAAGTAAAAGCAATCTTGCATTCTGAGATATAATACTGTAACATTAAAAATGAAGAAATAAGTATTAAGGTAACTTCTCTTTTCGAATTGTTTTATTCTTGTTTCATAGCCTAGTCTAATTTATCATTAAAGAATTTGTCATTCTTTAGACAGAAATATTTTACCTCTTCAGTATTAAGTCCCAAATCTCTAATTTTCTGGAAGTTCACACATCTGATTTTCTCTTCTGGAGCTTTCCTAGGCAGAATAAATCCTGCAAGAATTGCTTGCATAAATGTGATCAGAAGCTGCTCCCAGGTGGTAGAAAAGAATTTTCGAGGAAGACAGTTTTGACTAGAAATTACAGAATTTATGTTCTTCTGTAAAAAAGAAATAAAAAACAGTCTTTATTAGTTATTTCATAAGGACAAACATTTCTAAGCTAAATAAAAGAATATATGTTGAAACTTAAGGATTTATATTTTTCTAAATGTTTTCAGGTCCTTGAATGTATCATACTGAGTGAAGAAACTACCACATCCTCCAGTAGAATTTTTGTCAAAATATTTTTTCAGGAACTGAGTGAATATATGGGACTTCCTAATTTAAATGCAAGATTAAAAGATGAGTAAGTTGTAATTTTATTTTCAGAACTGTGAATTTAATGAGCTTCTTTATCTCTAAAAAGTATAGGTAAGAACTCTGTGTTCAAGTTCAGTTAAGTTCTGTAGCTGCAGTAGTTCAACAATAAGTTCATGTATAGATTTAGTCATTGCAGAGTCACATGAAATTGAGTGCATTACCATCATTTTGGGTTCATATATGTGTATGACCATTTGCAAGATATATCTTTGCCCTCTTGCCCCTCACCCCAATGATATTCAGCTTTGTGTAAGAATTTTCCAAGTGTGAGTCTATTTTTATAGTCAGATATATATAGCTGCATAATAAATATTGCTATGCCTTCTGTTTCTGACAAAAATTAGAAAAAACCCACACAATTATTAGTAAAAGGTTTTCTAGGATCAGTTGCTTATCCTTAAGTGTAATGTAAATAGCACCTTTTAAATCTATATGGGATTTAGTGCATTGCATTCTGACAGTGTTACTTTCAGTTGCTTGATCTGTTTCCTCTAAGTTGCCATTTCTTCTGTGTATGATGAAGAATTTGCTAGTTGCTTTAGCTCATGTAAACTTAAATTTGAAACTTGAGGCCCTGTAAGGGGAGGTTTCAGCATAGGTACCTAGATCTTTGAGCTTCTTGGTCGACACGTATTATTCTTTGCTATCACAGGCTACTGCAGTTTCACAAGTCACTTCAGGGCATCACATGATCTGTTACTATGCATGCAGTTCTTCTGTGCGGGAAGAAACTTGTTTTCATCAAAGAGCAAGTTTTTCAATAGCATTTGATAAGATGCATCATCGATACAAGCAATGAAAGAATTGAAAAACGCATGAAGAAACTTTTGCTCTCCTCTGGAGATCCATACAGTTTCTTTTTTCAGTTTCTTCATGTCAGTGAGAGTGCTAAGCTGACATGGTGTTTAATTCAGATGTTTGTTTCCATCAGGACACTGCAGCCTTTCTTTGAGGGATTATTGCCTCGGGATAACCCAAGAAACACTCGCTTTGCCATCAATTTCTTCACTTCTATTGGCCTTGGAGGACTAACGTGAGGAACAATTTTCCGATTTGATATTCACTGTCTTCATCCTTCCTCCCCCCACAAAAAAAAAAATAAAGAAGCAATTTTTTTTTTTTCTAATTAGGGATGAATTACGGGAGCATCTTAAAAATGCACCGAAGTTGATTATGACACAGAAGCAAAATGTTGAGTCATCAGATTCATCTTCATCTTCAGAGACGGACTCTTCCTCAGATTCTGATTCTGACAGCAGCAGTAGTAGCTCAGAGTCATCCAGCAGCAGTGACTCCTCATCTAGCAGTGACAGCACCAGTGACTCAGGTACTTAAACACTAGCCTTACAACGTTTTACTTCTCTTTTATTTACCTCTATACATCTGTTTATTTCTGTTTCCATGCATACTTGTTTGGAGGACAATCTGGCTATAAACAGTATTAATTTCTCTACTTTAAAAACTAACAGATTCTTTTTTAACCTAGTTTTAAAATATTAAATATTGCTTGTGGAAACTTTTTACTTTAGAAAAACAGAGTTCCATTTTTAGAGACTTTAGTGTCTGAGAAACAATTGTTTTGTAGATCACTTTTGTTAGACAATTCATACCTGTTGCGCACTACTAAGACTTCAGTTTATTGGAGGATGGAGGGATTAGAGTCACTCCCTATTTATATCTCTGTGGGATGTTTACTGGTGAACTGCAGAGACTAATATCCACAACTCTGTTTTGCTTGGGTTAATTGAGTGAGCTTGATACTTAATAATACTTGTGTCCTTCCCTGTAAATATGTGCTTCTTTGTGAGTCAAAAATTACTTTATTCAGTTCTAGCAATGTGTTTAAATATTATTCTCCATCTAAGTCTCCATTTCTAATTCCTCTTCTTCAGGAAGAGTTTGTGTGGTATACACTGGATGCTCTTGTCTGTCGAGAAATCTCCAAGGAAGAATTGGCTTTTGCTGGCAACTTAGTATTTTTATGCATTATAATTAGTGTTTAGCATCTTATACCATCCTACTGGTGTAGAATCTTCTGTTTGACATGAATTGTCATAAACATTGCTTAGTCTTTAAAGTACATGCTAGTATGAGTTAGTATGTGCAGTCTCCCCCAGTATGTATAGCATGAACAGATGATAACACAGCATGACTTCCTGTAGTACAGAGGTTTGCTGATTCAAACTTAATTTGATTTATTATGTGGCTCTGAAATGAAAATGTTGATTAATAAAATAAAAGCAGTGTGAGCTGCTCATGCTTGGAAATGCACTTGAGTTCTCCATCACAGTCTTAGTGCACAGGAGTGTGAGCTGTGTGCCAGAGCACTAATCGCATTAGTGATGACAGCACGAGGGGAGGGCACTGTCAAACAGGGTCAGGGAGGCGCTGGTTGAGCACAGAGCCAGATGGCTCCTGCATGGGCAGCTGCAGCTCTGCTGAGCTGCTTGATGGGAACCAGAGGGGCAAGTCCTTAGTGACAAACCAACTGAGTCTGCCGTTGTGAGGATGAACACTTGATTTTGTGCAGTTTAGGACCTTTGCTTTGACTACTTGCTTTTTCTCTGTTCAGGAACACATTCATTAAAATTTGCTTCTTAATACCTTTGCAACTTGCTTTCACTTTTTCTGGTTCTTGTGTATAGTGGTAAAAACACGAATTGGAGATAATACTTTTTAACTGGAATACTTTTTAAATTTAGTTGAGGCCCATTACTGATTATAACTCCAAGTCCTCCTGTGTTTGCGGCTTTTTAAATCTATAAAATTACTTGGAAGAGTTAAAAGGCATTTTTCAGAGGAATGTGCCTGCAGTATTCCAGTGTTCTAACAGTGGAGTGTATAAGAAAAACAGAAAGCCTCCTGATTAGAAATTGTGCATAGAGCTAAATTAGAGATTACTGTTTTACTGCCAGAAAATGTTTGGAACTTCATCAGCTAGCTTAGCTCAGCACTGCTCTGGGGAGGTAATTCTAACCAAAACAGGTCCAGCAGAGGATGAAATTTACCTGTTATAAAAGCAGATGGTTCTTTTCTATTTACTTTCTCTTGTCTTTTTCTCTGTTCTACTGGATGTAAAACAGTATGGAAAACACAGTTTAAAAAACTTACTGGATTAAAATGTATCTGAATTGATCAATCATTGTATTTTATCAGAATGTTAGGAAGCGTTAGTTCAGACATGAGACTAGACAACTGCGGTAGAATTTGGATGTTATATATGTACTAGTAAGTCACTTTATGGCTGTGATATTTTCAAAAGGTGATGAGAAACAGCTGATTTGATACTATAGTTCCTACAATAAGGTGAATTAATGGTTACTCTAAATGGCTGTTAGTGACAAATACTGTGGAGTGCAATCTGGATGTCCCTTATAAAGGGCAAACAGGAAGGGTAAGGCCTCTTCCACTGAGGTGAGCACTGCTGTGTACTTAGAAATACAGAAGTTAATTTTAATCTTGTTGACAAAACTGTCACTATTTCTTCTGAAAAAATGATCCCAAGTGCCATTGTTATCTTGCTGCAGTACCAATAGCTCAAGCCATTTCATCATTCCTCTTATTTCCTCATAGGATAGTGTTGGAGATTTTTCCCCATCTGCTGTTTTTAATCTCCATTGACTGATAAGCTTTTCCAGGAAAAGTAAATGATTTTGAGACTGGATAGTCTGGGAAAGGTTATCTTCCTAAAAAAAGATTGTGAGAGTGCTTTGATGTATGACTTTACAGCCTGTGCCCGGTCCTTTTGTATCAAGTCAGCAAGAGGATGATGACAGCAGGTAAAGGTTTTCAAAGGACAGGCATCAATTGGAGTTAGCTAAGGGATAAAAATCAAAGTTCATTATTTTGGAACTTTTGTCCTGATACATGCACACAAAAATTTTTTACAAAAAAATAGCTTTTTACAATTTTTTTCTGTATTTTAATAAGCAAATTAAACTGCAACCTTAATCCCATAACATGCTATAATTTCAGATATTTCTAAAGCCAGAAGAAGGAGAATGCAGAAGAAAAATAGAGAATCTGATAAAGCTTCCAGGAGAAAACAAGAAAGAAAAAAGAAATCAGTTGAAAAGAAAATGGGAAGGAGGCATCAGGAGGACAGAAGTGATACTGAGAACAAATCAGAAAGAAATCACCGACATTTAAGAGAATCACTCAGAGATGATGTATCAAAATATCATCACAGAGATGAGTCTAATGGCAGAGACAGTTACCGTAGTGGGAAGGATAGGAACCATGACAGAAGTAAGGATCTAGAAAATAAACACAGTAATTCAAAAGTTAAGAAAGCAGACAGAAAAGCTTCTTTGTCTGATGATGAAAATTACAGACAGTGGAGCAAAGATAATGGACATCGCAGTAGAAAAAGAGAAAGATCGAAATCCAGAGAGAGAGACCATGACCATTCAAGTCCGAGAGACGTGGACCAAGAGGAGTGGTACAGAAATGGTCCAGAGAAACACCGCGAGAAGTACAGCCGCTACTCTGACCAGTACTGGGAGTCCAGACGGGACGAGGAGAGGGACTCCAGGAGGGGCGAGGACAGGGACTCCAGGAGGAACGTGGAGAGGGAGTCCAGAAGGGACGAGGAGAGGGAGTCCAGAAGGGACGAGGAGAGAGAGTCCAGGAGGGGCGAGGACAGGGACTCCAGGAGGGGCGAGGACAGGGACTCCAGGAGGGGCGAGGAGAGAGAGTCCAGGAGGGACGAGGACAGGGACTCCAGGAGGGGCGAGGACAGGGACTCCAGGAGGGACGAGGAGAGAGAGTCCAGGAGGGGCGAGGAGAGAGAGTCCAGGAGAGGCGAGGACAGGGACTCCAGAAGGGACGAGGAGAGAGAGTCCAGGAGGGGCGAGGAGAGAGAGTCCAGGAGGGGCGAGGAGAGAGAGTCCAGGAGGGGCGAGGACAGGGACTCCAGGAGGGGCGAGGAGAGAGAGTCCAGGAGGGGCGAGGACAGGGACTCCAGAAGGGACGAGGACAGGGACTCCAGAAGGGACGAGGAGAGAGAGTTCAGGAGGGGCGAGGAGAGAGAGTCCAGAAGGACCGAGGACAGGGAGTCCAGAAGAGATGGGGATAGGGACTCCAGAATGCATGAGGACAGGGAATCCAGAAGGGATGAGGAGAGAGAGTCCAGGAAGAATGAGGACAGGGAATCCAGAAGGATGGAGGACAGGGAATTCAGAAGGGATGAGGAGAGAGAGTCTGGGAGGAATGAGGACAGGGAATCCAGAAGGACCAAGGACAGAGAGTCTGGGAGGAATGAGGACAGGGAATCCAGAAGGACCGTGGACAGGGAGTCCAGAAGGATGGAGGACAGGGAGTCCAGAAGGATGGAGGACAGGGAGTCCAGAAAGAATGAGGACAGGGAGTCCAGAAAGAATGAGGACAGAGAATCCAGATGGAATGAGGACAGGGAGTCCAGAAGAGATGGGGATAGGGACTCCAGAATGCATGAGGACAGGGAATCCAGAAGAGATGGGGATAGGGACTCCAGAATGCATGAGGACAGGGAATCCAGAAGGCTGGAGGACAGGGAATCCAGAAGGGATGATGACAGAGAGTCCAGAAGGAATGAGGACAGGGAATCCAGAAAGAATGATGACAGACGAAGGGAGAATTCCCCACACAGGCGAAAATGAAGCCCAACCACAGTTTGAAAGAAATGTGCATTTCTGAGCAGTTAAAACTGTATTTTAAAGTCTATTACTGAACTTTCTTTAAAAAAAGGTTTTGTACAAAGTGATAGTTTGCATTTGTAAATTTTACCAGACTTTTTCAAATTTTCTGTACCACTTTTTTATAACTGTATCATTAAGTCTTTCTGTTAAGGTCTTCCTTGGGAAGGACAAAGCTCTTTATTTTGTGAATAAAACCATTAAGATATCAGTGAAATGGGTGTTTTGTCACTTAGTTTCTAGTATTTGTAACTGTAAGTTTACAGTCTAAAAAAACATTGGTTTTTCACTTTGCTTGTTAATTCAAAGCCAGATGCTGAGGCTGGGGTGATAAATGACAAATTTCAAATTACAGTGTGAATGTTATGTGAGAAAACTTTATAAAATTATTCAGACATTCTATATCTGTATATTCTTCCAACTATGCAAACATGAAAGCAGGTTGGTAAAATTTTTCATGAAATAATTCAGTTGATTTTTGAATTCAAGAGTCAAAAATTAAACCCCCGGTGTTGCTGTTTTAAATGTCACATGTGAAAGTGTGTCAACTTGTTCTGTTACTTTTCACAATGTTTTTTTAATATTGTGACATCCTGAGCTAGTTACACTTGGGATCTTAGGGGGGAAAAGGGTTGGTTTGGTTTTTATTTTTTCAACTTTGAATTTGATTTAAAAGTCATAGACTTCCACTCTAGCACTACGAAGGAATTGTTTAAGGAACATTTTCCCCAGTATATAAAAAATAAGCAAAATAAGAGGTGTTTCAAGTCTTTCTAGGCATTTTGAACTACAGGGCTTGAAGTGCTCAAGTTTATTGAAAGTAAAGTTAAAAAAAAAAAACACAACCCTCAGTTGCTGCAGCAATTAATAGTATAAAATTGTTCTATCTGGAGTCATGTGGACCAACTACCTCTACCTTGATTGCATGAGGAATTGATCAGAATCATCTGGTTAAGACTCTAATTCTCAACAGTAAATCGCCAAGGAAAATGTGGCAAGTCTACTGGGATGAAATAGGAAATAGTGTGGGCAGGGTGGGTAGGAGAAAGTGGTGATAGTTGTAGATTATGCAGTTGTTGATGCCATATAACTACATTTTTCTTTTTAAATTTGTGAAATGAACACAATGGGTGGACATGAGAACTGACACATTTCATATGTAATTCATATTTCATCTTGTATAAAGCATAAGAAACATATTTGAGCTGTTTTATAACAGAAAATAGAACCATTCCTAAGGAAATAGATCACTTTTGCATAAATCTCGTCACATTTTTCTAAGAAAAATGTCTCATTTTAATTTTTTTTTCTGTATTTAACAGAATTTATTTATGCAATCTTTCATGTAATAAAAGGTTTTCAGGCAAAATCATTTGCATAGAAAATAAATTCATATTGCAAAAAAAAAAAGTTTCTATCTTGTTAAGCCACACAACTAAAAATACTTCAGTAACATCATGTGATATATGTTTAAACTGTTGGTTTTTTGCCCAGCCCACATCTCATTTTCAGAAAGGTTTGGGCATTTTGGCAGTGTATGTTAAATCCATGCAAACTGAATTTGAAAGAATGTTTTCTAAAAAGACTTCGGATGATTGTCGTACTTCTTTGATAGCTGACTATGCACATTATTGAAAATAATCAGTATTTCATAATGTTTTCATTGTACAAGTTTATTTAATCTATCTAGAGTAATGCTTCCCTTACTGTGTTATGGGTTTAATAGCATATATTTTATTAACCCATAACCTTTGAGAGATTCTGGTCAACTTAAAAAGTTTGTTAATGACATCTTTAATAAATGGAAATACATTAAAACAATACATGTGAAAACAAAACATTTATTAAAAAATAAAGCATTTGATCTCAGACATTCTGTTCAGGAAGTGCCAGCTTAAATATCTCCAGTTCTTTGTGTTATTCCACCTTAGCTGCTAAAAATATTGTGCTCTGTGGGGAAAACAGGGAGAGGGTGAGATTAGGACTTGAGCTCAAGTCTTTGCTGCATATATAATTTCTTTGTGGTTGGTTGTTTTTTCATTTTTAGAAATATTAATAGATATTTAACAGATCAAGCTATTTAAACTAACTGTTGTTTTTACCAGTTATGCTCTGAGCAGGTCAGTGTTGTAGTTTTTTACAAGAGAAAGAAGTCAAAATAGACTGTAGTATTGAAAATGAGGGTATTCCCAGAGCTGCACAGTGCCACAGGAGTGCTGGGGGTGGTCAGCTCTTAGTCACTGTGGAGCCGAGTGACATGCAGAGATCCTGGGCTGGCTTTCCTCAGCAGGAACAGCTCGTGGTAGTCGATGCCCAGCAAGGGACTAACTCATGCATCCAGTCTAATTATTCCTGGAGCTCCAGGCTGTGATTTGAATAGCAGTTTTGACTGAAAGACTGGACAAAGTGGAGGTTCTCATGGCTATTTTGTTCAGTTGTTAATCCCTGATAGTTCAAAGTAGACTGAAACAGCCTGGCCGTGGCTTGCTTCCGGGGGAGGGCTCACAGAGGCAGCTTCCAGGCTGGGTTTGAGCTGCTGTGAACCCAAGAGAGGTTTGGGAATGAGCTTGCCATGACCTGTTCAGATCTCACATGCTTAGAATTTACCTTTCAAAAGTGATTGTAATGTACAGGTCCATAGATACAGCAAGAGAGGCTTCATCCCTTTTGCTAGGACTCCCTGGCCGAGTTCCTGAATTTCCTGGTGGTGGTGGCGTTAGGTGTTAGAGAGATGAGCTGCTGACGCACCCAGCAAATTCGCCATCCGTGTAGGAATAAATCATGACAGAAGTGTTTGTGGTATTTGTAAGAACTGTAATTCTGTTCTGTAACTATATTTTATTTGGAGCAAGGTCTAAGAAGCTTGGTTATTCATATACTCAAGTCTAAAGCATGTTTTTATGAGGGAGGAAAAAAAGACTACCAGTGTTTAGGTCGCCTTGTTACATAAATCATCAAAATACACTGTCATGGTATGAAAACAGTTTGATACATTTTGGGACAAAACTTACCAGATCTGTTTAAAATACTTGAAAATTGTAATTAACAGATCATGCTTTCTAAAGTAGTTTGGGTTGCTGTTGCAGTCTTCAAATTGTAAATAGATAGTTCATCTCAATTCTACATGGCAATGGGAACCCAACTACAAAAATGTTTTTGTGTTAAATGAATTTTCAATCAGCTCACGTACATATTGAAGATCAAATTTAGTTTTGAATATTACTAGTAGTACTAACTAGATGCTGATGGTATTTATTTTAACCTAGGAGCATAGTGTTCTTTTGTTTACTTCATGTGCTGGTAACATAACTTCTAAATGTGAAGGTACTTTAAAAAAGCTTAGTGCATGTTAGCACCCCCCCCCCCCCCAAAAAAAAAATAATACATGAGCTAGGGTGGGCACTTCAAGCTCCAGGAGCAATTTAATTTAAGTGCCTTCCTGTCATTAAATTCATACAGTTTTGTGAATATAAATGAAGACAATAGCTTATCTTCATTCACCATTCTTAAACTACTCTGAATTATCTTTCACTGCTGAGGAAAGCATAAGTCTTAATTTTCTCAGAGTATCTAAAAAAACCAGAAGTCCTTTATTATGTGAGCAGAGAATTGACTCTGGTTACTCTATAACATAGAGCAGGAAGACCTTCAGTTTATTTTCAGTTAGATTTAGTATATTTTTAAAAGTTGTTTTGAATTTCTTAAAATTATTTAAGAAATCGTGAAGTCAAAATGCAGGATAAAGAGGCATTTTAATTAAAACTACATAGAACATGAATTGGTAGGTTAAAAGTGGCATGAGCGCATTATTACTTTATATACTGGAAAAACGAGGTCAGTTCAAAGATGTTCTGCTTTTTTATGTTTTTCCCAGGTCTGTAATTTGACTGAGGGATTTTCTTTTCTTGTCTACTCATGAGTGTCATCAAGCATTTTCTTCTAACTTAAAAAAACAGGAGGAGGTTATTATAGTTTCAAAACTCAGTTGGAATTTCTTCCAAAGCTTGGAGGCAACGCCTTAGCACCGATAAAAGGTTTAACAAAGGACTTCTTGAATATGTATGTGGTGAT
>JAWWEE010000162.1:23381608-23427042 GCA_035221455.1 Xenops minutus | reverse complement strand
TCTAAATTTAAAGGAGAGGAATTATTCATTGGCCAACATAAATATCTTAGTTCTCCCCTCGAACTAAGACAGAGGTGCAACTTAAAACCTTAGTGTTGTTGGGGAAAATGTTTTGTTAGCCCATAAAACAGTCAAGTCCATTAAGAAAATTAGCTGTCACGTTTTGACTGTTCAAGCTATGTCCATTTTGACTTTTTGCATTATTTTGTGCAATAAACTGGGCACCAAAATCTTTCTTGTGGAAGGAAATAAGGTACAACATTTCTAAAAAGAAGATGGTGAGGAGAAAAGAGGAAGAGTGTGGAAGAGGATGCCAAGCTCCAAGAAACTAGTTTGTCTTCAGTGTCGGGGTGCCTGACAGGTAAGGAGGTGAGGTGAAAGCTGTTCCCACAGGGCACTGGTGGCACGGGTGTGTGGGTGCACTGCTAATTGGTTTTAACTTGGTGACTGCTATTGCTCCTTAATTATTTAACCAAAATTTACATTCTCCCTTTAAAATTGGAGGACCCTTGAAGCTTTCTCAGTTCTTTACCTATTGCTTTTGGAGGTACTTTATGCCTCAGTGACAGTTGTGAAATCTCTTGTGAAATTTCAGGTTCTGGACTTGTTTAATAAAAAACTGTGTAAAAGTTCCTTTGTTAATAGCTTACCTAAAATTTGGTATAACTTGAGGATTCCTTGTATTTTCAAGTCCCCATGGGTAAGCTCATTTCCTTCCATAAAGACTGGAAATTTTCAGCATCCTTTTTTTACACTGCAGTAGTACTTTAGCTAATTGGAGAGATACTCATTGATTTAAAAGGGAGAGGAGTAAGATGTTTCACGTAGTCTCTTAAAGATGCTGCTCCTGTATTGCCTGTATTTATTTTGCTCAGTACTCATCTCATTAGGCTTTTCATCATTTTTTCCTGTTTTAGTTACAGGTTTTTTCACTTTTTCCCTGGCCCTTCTGAACTTCATTCTTTATCATATGCAGTGTTAACCATTTAGAAAAGTATAATGCCAAAAATACATCAAAAATTTTCTATATATCACTTGCATAATGCATTAAAAAAAATCTTTAAAGGATAACTTGGCTGAAGGAACAGTGTGTGTGCACACCTACAATAAAGAACAAGTGTGCAGCATGCTGCTTGCCTTCTTACCTTGGAATAATGAGTTACAGGACAATTACAAATTTAATGAGGTTAATCAATCTGACATTTGTTGACATTACTTCCTGATTGCCTTTGCTAGGAAGAAGCATTGGTGGAGTTTTACAGGGTTCTGAATTTACTTAAAGGTCTCATGTGTATCAGTGTGCCCTCAGAATAGCCACGTGGTACCAGGAACAGCAGAAAAGGATAGGAGGGGTCAGCATACAGCAGAGTTGGATCCCATAGGCCTCGGTCTGTCTGTAGGGAATAATAAGAGTTGGTGTCTTACTACCTAATCAGCCTGAGTCTTGACCATAAAGGCTCACGCAGATGCTCATGGAGAGATGTGTGCACTGCTCAGCCCATTTATCTATCACCTATACCTGGACAAGGCTGTTAGGAGAGAGATGTTTCTTACTGTCTCATCCCTTTGACCCATCATGTCACAAGTTCAGAGCTAGGTGTGTTATGTTGATGTCCATTTTGATGATCATTGCTCTACTAACATTTCAAGCAATGTAAACAGTAGGTCAGATCAGCTGTTCCTGCACTCTGAGGGTTCACAATGTCTGTCTTGAACCCTGCGTGTCTAACCTGTCATGGCTGCTTTGTGGGTGATAAGCAAAGAAAACCTGCAGCATACAATGAACTGAAAGAGCCTCTCTTGTCTATAAAGAGAGTCCAGAGGGAATAGCGCCATTACACCGAGGTTAGCTTTTGCAAATACTTTCCTGCTCCTCCATCTTCCTGACCTTCAGTTACACCTGAATGTCTTTATATGAAACTGTGAAGTGTCCCAGTTTTTCATTTGGTAAACTAGAGACACAACGAGAAGTGTCCAAACAGTCAGCTTGGAAGTTCCCCTGGAAAAATAATGTAGGCTGGTGGTGTTGAAGGAAGAAAGACTCCACTGACAGTTCGGTGGCTGACAGCAGCCTTTTATTTTGCTGTTTCAGTCTTAGTGAGAATGCCCTTCTCCCTTTCTTACCATCACCCCTTACTGCTGGGAGCGTTAAACACACTTCTTCAAGGGAACGCATGCCAACAGAACTCTCACATTGTCCTCCCCTTCCCATCTCCCATGTGTCCCTTCTAAAGGAAAAGATGGTCACTTCTTTCTGTTCCCTTTCTAAAATGGCATCTCATGCCCCAGTTTTGGTGTGTGTATATATACCTTGAGAAGCAGGCTTAAGTAACTGAGAGGTTTCATGTGGCCTTTTCTGGGTCTCCTTTGTTAACCTGTATTAACAGACTTCAGTGTCAGGGAACATTTATGGTGGACAGAACGTTGGGTTAATTTGGGGGTTGAAATAGCCAATTGAGAAGTTGATATATTAGATCATGTTATGCTGGTGGTGCAGGCAGCCTTTGTGGCCTCCCATGAGGAAGGAATACTTAGGTGATGACTGCCTGGAATGGAATGCACACTTTTAATGAATATGCTTCCTTTGTTCAGGCCTTGAGGTTGGATGTTGTTTCCGTAGGCTCTTGTTCTTTGATTAGATTCACAAGGTCCCCTTCTTTTGCTCTACACTTCATTATGACTCACCAGAGATGGGACGCAAAAGTGCTTAAGAAAAAAATTGAAGCCAAATGACTTGATCAGCGATTGAAATGAGAAACTGAAAATACTCATTTGGGGGGAAAAAAAGTCCCTTTGCAGCTCTGTTCCTTCCTGTCCTCTCTTCTCTGCACAGAAAAAAACCTTGTTATACTTCTTTGTAGAAGAGAGATGGTGCATCAGGCTGTTTTGATCACTGTACCTGTTTGAACCGGGAATTCTTTGAGATGCCATCCACAAGTGCTTTACAGCCCATCATTTGTGCAGATTATGTGCATTTTATGATTATGGCTGTGAGGAGAAACTGTGAGGACGATCTCCTTGCTATGTCCATGGCAGGGAAGGACATGCTCCTTGCAGAAGGAGCCTCAGGATAAGTTCATCCCCATGCAGGCAGTCGGTTGGTTTGTTTCATTTTGCAAAGTAATTCTTTCCTCCCATTTCATTTTTAGCTCTCCATTTACAGAGGTGCAGATGTGCTGGAGAAGTGTATTTCAGTTTTCCACATACGTATAAGCACACACTTATACTTGCATGCAGTCTTCCATTTTCATTCTCCTGTTACGCAAGAATCTAAGATTAGTTGTATTTGTGAATTAATATAGTTCATTGGAATAAATTTCAGCTATTTATACTCTGTAATGAGCTTTATCAACATGTTATCTGAATAGCTTCCAAACATTATTTTTAGCTCTATACACTGTTAACAGTACAAAATATTCAAAGTCTTGATGATGTGAAATCTAGCTGGGAGAAAAAACTGTGGTAAAATAACCAAGGTTCTGTGCTAATATATGGTGTAATATAATGTCACCAAAATGCCTGTTTATTGATAGTACCCCATGACAGGCATTTCAAAAGGTGGGATTACAATTGCCAGCATTGTTAGTGTATATTTTGGTGTCACATTCTGAGGTTTTATACACATGCAATTCTCCTTTCCTTTCCAGGAGTAATTGAAGCTGAAGCTTCACTAGAACTGTATGCATGTCAGAGATGAGGCTCTGCCTTGGGATGCCAGGAAGATGGGTGGATCATCCTGTGGTCAGTGTGCCTGTGATTACCAGTGTGGTAAGGAGCAATGGCTGGATTTAGTGCACAGGCTCGCTGTGGTAGTTTCTACCCAAGACTCAAGGTCTACCTCATTTTGGTTGTATATATAATCCAAAACTTTGTTTGTTTCACAGTATTTATAGGAAGGCTTTATTTCCTTAATTGCAGTTTCACTGTAGTTTATAAAGGAAATACAGCACGAAAACCCATTGTTTTCACAATCTGTGTATCATGCGTTGGCTGAGGGAGAATGAGCTTCAGGGTTAGTTGCATGGCAGTTGTCATCAGTCTGGGCAACTCTCGTTTTGAATGACAGCTTTGATATGGACTTTAACCCTGGTGTTGGCTATAACTTTCTCATATTCCTTGTTCCTATTAAGTCCAGTCTCTCCTTTTTCTGTGAAGAAAATCGCCCTGGGTTCCACAGAAATTCTGGTATCCACCTTTTCTTTTCTCTTTTCCCCAAATATGCCTTTTTGGCCTTTTTGTGTTTTGCCTTCTGTAAAGAGATCAAACTGCTGCTGATGAATGGCTCAAACATTTGACCACCTGCAGTGACCGCCCAGGTGCTGTGAGGGACTGGACTGTTGGTGCTGATGGCTCAGCCAGCAGTGTGTTTTGCTGACAATGTGTAGAGTGGCCACCCAGGACAGGGGCTGAAGGCTGCATATCCTACACCTCAGGCTACAAGCTGGGTGTTAAATAGGATAAGGAAAGAGGCAAACCCTGTGATGTGGTGTAGTGTTTCTTTTTCCTTACACAGATGACTCCGCGGAACATTCACAGAAAGCCTGAACATATGAATTTCTCGTTGATGAGTCATAGGGGGCCATAATGGACTCGGCTGCAGTGGCAGAAGGACAGCTGCAACACAGGTGTCAAAGACTCCCAGAGTATCTCCTGACTCACAATATCACATCATCCAGTGTGAAACTCCCCACCCCAGGGGAGGTACTGGAGGTGTTCCCACCCGAACAGAGAGTATCTAACTCAGGACTTCCCTCACCACCCCAGGCTTCTACTAGCACCTTGATGGATCCAGACTCTGACCACCACTTTGACCAATGAACAGAAAAGAATTTAAAGGGGAGGGGGAAATCTCGCATCTCCAGGAAGCCCCTTTTATTTTCTTATAAAGTTTTCTGCTCCCTCTGATTGTTCTGAATTACAAGTGAAATACTGAATTCCTTATCAGTCAGTGTTTCCTAAGAGGATGCCACAAATCTTGCAGACTGCTGGTGTGGAATTGTCTACAACATTAAAAGAAAAAAGGCTGCAATATGTTTTAAATGTGTTGTTTTCCTTTTCATTGAATATCTCTCCTGTTTCAAAATAGAATAAGAAGTGCTCATTTTCTCTTCCATGTAATATTCATTATTGCCCATGTCCAGGGCTAAGTGCTTTTCTATTCATCTTTTCTGTAAACACTTCTTCAGAGTTTCCTTCTGAAGAAAAGCCTTCACAACCTATAATCATATTTATTGCCTCTCCTTTCTCTCTTGCACTATCCTCTGTGATTCTTCACCGTCCTCTGGGGCCATCAAACACAGCATCCCAGTTGGTGGGACCAAACCACTAATTTTCAAAATGGCATTTTATTGTCTGTTTTGGTGTTTCGGATTTGTTGGTTTGTGTTTTGATTTTTTTTTTTTTTTTTTTTTGGGGGGGGAAGGTTTTGTTTGTTTTTTGGTTTTGTTTCCCTTATGCTTTGGAACAGTCTGTTTGTTTGCTTCTTGACAGCCACTGAATGGTAATCAGCCAGACTAAGCTGTCCAGAGTGATGCGCTGGTCCTTCTTCCACAACTAGAACACCAAACTTGCGTGGATAATTCACAAGATTTCACCCAAACTAAGACTTTCAGCTGTCAGTGTGTAGTGCTTTCAACTTTGGTTCTTTAGTTTCCTGTCACTTTTGTTTCAAGTAAGCTGACTGATAGCTCACTGTACTATATGATGTCAGAACACGGGTTTGGGACTGTTTCACTGTTAACCATCGCCGTACACAATATCAGCCATGTCTTTGTAAGCTTTATATTCTAGCACCATGTCTGAAATCACTGATCTCTTACCTCACAACTGACTGGTTTCTTTAACAGCCTCATGTGCAGAACTTATTAAAGGCTTTTTGAGAGTTCAGAAGGACCAGATTATTCCAAGTAGGTTCCCTCCTATATCTTTTGCTGGTTCCTGTAATTCTAATTGCCTTTAACTTAATACTTTTTAGTGAGTATCTATCATGTAACTAAAAATTAGGTCAATAATTTCCCTAAAGACCTTTGATATACAACTGACTACTTGAATTAAAGGATTAAATTGTTAAGAAAAGATGACAGTCTTTCCAAGGGGATAATTCAAGGACTTTAGTTCAAATTCATTTAAAAAAGTGTTTAAAAGCAAAGCTATTTAAATGAGTAACTTAAAGAGTCTGGGTGTGCAAAATCCTCAATTCCAGGTGGTTGAGCAGCTTCATTTGAAACTGCTTCAAGAACAGCTTGAGTTTAATTTGTTTCATGCCAAGGACCAAGGAAAAAGCAGTGAAATAAAATATTTTTACTTAGTGAAAACTGTCTTAATCATTGAACTACTTAGTTCAGTCACAAGCAGACATGACAGAGCTGCTGTGTCCCTGACTTGCTACAGCAGGTGACAAAAACAGGAGGAAGTGTGAAGACAACATTACTCCCTCTGGATTTATTAATCCACTGTCAGGCCTGTGCTACCACAGATGCAGCAGCCTGGCACACAGCACAGGGAGAACGTCACAGACAAAGAGGCTTGAGAGCAAGGCTGAGGACAGCACTGCCACGTCTCCTTTGCCTGATCTCCACCTTCCTGTCTTAAGCACTTGAGTGCGCCCTCCCCTGTGCCCTCCAGGAGCCAGGTGAAACCGATGGCAGGATGAGGAGCCTGGCTGGGAGCTGAGGGGAGCAGACTGCTGGGAGGGAGAGCAGGATGAGAGCCCCTCAGGACACTGACACAGGGCACAGGAAACAACTTTCCTTGTTGTTGACAGCACTGCATACAACGTGCTCTCTGGGTTATGCACAGGATTTTCAAACACTCACTATGTGCCAGAGGAGCTTAGAGCTGGACAGCCAGGATTGATTGGATCTTCCCAATCAGTTCCGCAGACTTCCTTGCTTTCTTCTCTGTACAGAGTTGTTAAGCAGTGAGTGACAAAGCTGCAGAGAGTTCTTGAGAAAAGGATTTTTTTTTTCTTGCCCATTTAGTGTCCCTCTTTCTACTGTGAAGAAAGAATGAATGCAAGTTCCTAGGGGGAGTCCATCTTCCTGCTAGAGTTGCTTGAAGATTTTAGGCTCCAAAGGAAATGGGTGGATGCTGTATGGTTTTGTGGGATGATGGCTGGCAGTGGAGACAGTCATGTCATATATCATTTCCTTTGCTGACACACAGCAACCTGTCTCTGCCATGCAGTTGCCAGACTGTCACATATTTTCAAAAGAGGTGATTTCCTGTGCCTACTGGAAAAAAATAGGAAACTTTGTCCCTAATGAGCTTAAAAATGTAAAAGATAGGAACTTTGTGTAGGTGTAGATCTGAGCAGTGCATCACTTAGTCTTCCTCTCAGTGTGATCCCAGAATTAATTAATTTGTTGCTATGGTTCTTTCAATAGGGTTTTCTTGTTATAAAAAAGTTAGAGTACCAAGTGTCTTGATTCTTTTCTATTTGCCCATGCTGTCCAAATGTTTTTTAAAAAAAAAGAAATCCTACTATTTTGATATACCTGCAGAGTTTAGTGTAAGGAAGGTTGTTTTGTTTCTGCTAAACGCTGCTGCAGCCACGATTGCTGATGTCCTGATCAATTCAGTCATTCATTTCACCTTTATAATGAAGTGAGAGGGAAGAGGGAAAGACTGAATGCACATGAATCATTTGGTGAAAGATCCTGTAGGTTAATAGCTTATTTACCTTAAGCCATTCAATTTCTGTCCAATTCATTTCTCATCATAATTGCATAGTGGACCAACTTTGATAAAACCTACCTAATACATAAACTGCGTTTGTTTCATAGATAAATGTGCATCTGCACACTGAAGCATTCTATTAGCTATGTGGAGTGCAGAATATTCATTAGTGTTCCCCTTGGAGCTTCTGTCAAATGGACATGGTAGGAGCTTGGGGGATTTCCTTCCCCTTTCTGACACAGGCACTAAATCAGGTACCAAAATCTGCACATCATCCAAGACCTATCCTAGACCTTGAAAAGCCCCTGGAGATCCCTCTGCCTTATTGTGATCCCTGGGACTGCTGTTGTATTTCCTTACAGCCTGGTACTCACAACACCCAGGAGAGAAAGTTTAGTACAGCCAACAGAGACTTCATGAAGTAAAACTCTCCTGCTGTATTTTTCACTAGTTCTGAGGAAGCCCAGTGCCTCGCACATGATACAAAGCAGTGCCTCGGGCCTGCCTGCTCTGCAGGGATCCTGGCTCAGCCCCGTGTCTGGCCCAGTGATGGGAAGGGTCTCACAGAGAGCACCTTCCCTCTGCTCTGAGGAAGCTGTTGCTCTATGAGGGGCTTGACACGGTAAGAAACCCACCAGTACAGGACCAAGTGCAGATTTTTTTTGCAGCTGTAGCCTAAGCAATTATCTTCTGAGATCTGAGAGCTTCCCGTTCTGCTTTTGCTTTTGACAGTGCTTGAGCTACACTTTTTCTGTACATGTTAAGCCTCCTCTGAGAGAGAAGGCAGATCTCATGGTAGTGCACATTTCACATTGCACAAGAGGTTTGATTTGCTTCTCTGTGGTTACACCAGATGCAATTTAGTTTGGTGGATACTATTTTAGTGACTGTTCTTTTTCTGGGACTGTGTAATCATATGGAGGCAGCTTTTGGTCTGTTTAGTATGTAATTAAGCTGCATCTATTGCTGTCTGTTTTTGACAGAATGAGCGAGTAAATGAATGAATGAAAATGTGCTGAGGAAAAAAAAAAACCCAGCTCTTTTTTCAGTTGAGTTATAAACCCTGAGAAAATCAGGTGTAGAATTGAAGTACTGATATAATTTCTATTAATCTCCTACTATAATCTTATACAGGATCCCTCCATACAATCTAAGGAAAGACTAAATATTTCAAAATTTTTGTGGACCTTAGTGGCAAATACAGTAATTCTAGGGCTGTAATTTTGTAAGGCTGTGGGGTTGTATGTTTAATAAGCAGTATTTAATTTTGCATTGTGTCAGGCCTTTAAAATATATAATGTAATTACAAAGCTGCATATTAAAATGAATGTTTAAATTTGTAAGCCATCTTAAGTTTCCCAAAGTTACTTTATTGCATTATCTGCCAACTAAAATTCAATAATCACAATATTACTCTTTAATCAACAGAATAACTTAGTCTCAACACTGTGCTTGAAATCCCTATGTATTTTAAAAATGGTATATCCACATAATATATCCATCCCTCCTACTAGTTAAGCAGAAGTAACTTTCTGCAACTCAAATGAATATATGTATTCATAGGTATAACCCCCCCATGGAAGTAGGAAATCAGAATAATCTAAATCTTACTCTTCTTCACCTTTTTTTTCTCTTTCTGTGCTGTTCCTATGGCACAAGGCTGCTCTTGGAGGTGTCCAATTACTGTGCCCTGTAGACTGATTCATATGACTCATCCACTGTGTCAAGAGACATCCACCCTATTGATGCAATTTCTCACATTTCTGCTGAAATTAAACAAGCACAGCTGCAGTTTGTCCTTTAAATATTCTTAGAACTGGTCTCCATTCAGATTTTTTTATGGATGTAGCTATTTAAGTTGGTTTGCATTCTGTCCTGCATTTTTCTGAAAGAGCTATCTTTTGACAGAAAAAGAGGGGAAAAAAAAAAAGAAGTTTTAGAATGGAAAAAGAAAAGTTTCCACAGGAGAGAGAAGTCTTGATATGCTGTCTATGTGCTGGTGGGGGCAAAAACCAAACCAACCAACCAGTAGTCAAATACTTAAAAATTTTCAAAAAAGACAGTACGACCCACAGTATCCAATAACACAGGTAACACTAGTACAAACTTTTAGTGAGGATCTTTGTACCAGTACAGCTGATGTGTATTCACATATGCTGGAGTAGAAATGCTCTTGTACTTCTTTCCTATACTGGAATATGCTGCAATACCAGCATTGAGCATCTAATGGATGTGTCTGCTTTCATACGTAGAGTTTTATGGCATGCTATATGAGCTCAGTGAGGTAGCCAAGTAGTGTCACTTGTGTTGCCAAATTTGCACTCGTAGTCCTGTTTAAGAGAGACCTGCAGTTGGAACCAAATCCTATTCTTGTTGCCACAAGAGTAATTCCCCTCAGGGATTAATTAGAAGGACTATTTTTTCTATAATTCTGCATGAGACATTGAGTTTTCACACTGAATAGTATTAATTAAAGTACCTGCAATCAAGGACACAATGTATTTTCATAATGCTTTCTTTATTCTCATTTTTCAGAGAAAGTCCTGAGGCTGTTGTAAAGAAAAGTCTATCTTCCACCACCACCCTTGTTATTTTACTCCACACTGATTTTTACAAGGTAAGCTCTGGCTATGTAAAGAATAAAAGATTATGCTTATCCTTGGTACCTTTTCAATCCATAGCCCAGGATAGAAGATGACTAGTTTCCCATGTGATCTAAACCACTACCACTTACATTGTATTTTGTATTTCATAGTTTTCCATCAGGTGAAAAGTGGCAAAATCATGCTGCATATGTTTGGCTTCTTCTCTGTCCTTGAAGTGGCAAATCTCTTGGAGAAGAGACCATCCTTAGCCGAAGAATGATCTTTTCAAATCTGATTTTCTTGGAATTGTAGTTTGTTGCACTATTTTTCTATTAATAGAATATTTTTCAGTCTATAAGCATATGTGATTCATCATCCTTTTTACTCAGTGACACCAAATAACAAATGCATTAGTTCAAATGCCTTATACTACCCTTCTCACAGTTCCTCATCTCCTGTGCTGTGCAGGTAGTATTATTTTAAAAACAGATGGGAACTCAGGAGGTGACTCTGATCTTTCACCTGTACTTTAGAATAGATACTGCATAGTTCTTATCTGGAAACCCCTAGTGATTTTTAATGGACTCTGGTTTAGGAACACTGAGGGAAGAAAATATTCTAATTGGTTTTGTTTTTCAGCTGAAGAACAGTTTGTTTCTATGTTAAATGAAGTAGTGAAAACAAATAGCATGCCATCTGGCTATCCTACCTGGATACTTTACCAGGAGGTTTTCAGATGTTCTCTCTGCCAGTTTTCAACTTCTTAAGTTCTATTTTACTAACATACTTTCTTTATCCAATTGTTCTTTCCTATCTAGGAATTATTCCTTGAACTGAACTAGAATTTTAAAAATCTTACACTCTTTTGCAAAGATTTCACCTGTCTCTTGCTTGAATTATTTATCTTCTAAATTACAAAATTTCTGCTGTTTCCAGCATTCACACTAAATCAGTTATACAGAGAAATAGTCCTCTATGCTATCTGTGAAGCTGATATTCTCGGGGGACAGGATAACACTGAACAGTCTTAATATGTACCAGTGAGCTCTCATTCTTAGAACAGATTGTGACTGAAAGGAAGGGTTTAGCAGCTTTTCAAGTGCTTGGAAAGATGTCATATGTTTTTCTTTAGATCACTTTTTTTCTGCTTCAGTTTCTCAAAGCAAGAACATTCTGCAAAAAATAAACACATTTAGCATAGCTGGGAAAGTAATGAAGCACAGACACCAGTAATTTCATAAAACCAAAGCATTTATTGCTGACTGCAACTTTTAATATTGTTTTTACTTAGTATAAAACAAACATGTTCACAAATATTTTTGAAAATAACTGTGAGTATATAAATGACAGCAAATTTGTGAAGAAGCATCCATATATGTATCTATTTGTTATTTATTTTGAAGATGCACATAGAACTCTAATCACAACTTAGTGATGTGGGTTTTTTGAGCATGACATAGACAGATAATGAGAATTCCTTGTGCCAAACAGCCTACAATCTAAATCCACATAATTTTCCTCAACATGCAATCAGGAAATGGAAACACTATCATGGAAATTAACTGACCTGTCACACAGTATAAATAGCATAGTTATGTAAGATTGAATAGTTGGCAGATAGCTCATAAAGTATATTCATTAAAAAACTTATCAAATAATTTGGAATAATGCAGGTAATGTGCTGGCATCCTTCCCATCTGATACAGAGCATTCTAGCTATAGCTAGCAGAGACAACTTTAAAAAAGGGATAACTCTGAACCATTAATAAGACAAATGGGACACTTAAACACACTGTAAAATCCCCATGAAACTGGAAATCTGTGGAGAAAAATAAAGAGCAGTAAATAGTTAATAGCAATGGCAAAAAGCACCTCAAGAAACAGGAACTCCATCAAATATAGATGCAAGGTAAAAAAAGAACAAAAACAAATCATTGCCCTACTTAAAAAATAAAGATAGATTGGTTAGCAAGTAGCAGGGTGGCTAAGTAGTTGCTTTGTCTGTTTCTACAGGGGAGGCAGATGGAGATCTGCTAAATCTGGGATTGTTTTCCCAGAGGCAGTAACAGGGAAGCTAGAAAATGTACAGGCATAGAAGATACCTGGTTATAAAATGTCAAATTCCCTTAGAGGAACCAAAACTCAAGACATGCATACAGCTGTGAATTTTAAATTGAGTAAGGAAATCAATGAAGTTTCAGAAATCTTAAAAAAAACCTTGATCAAGAAACAATTCTGAAGAACTCCTTTATTGTAAAAAAAACCCCAAACCAAAACAAAACCCCGCAAAATCACAACTAGCAGGTGACAAACAAGGAACAGCATGCCAGTGGGAAAAACTCTTACAAAGTCTTTTGAAGCAGTGCTGTGAGAAAATACCAAAATCTCAGTTTGATTAGGGAGAGAGACATGGATTCAGGCATAGAAGATCATACTTCAGTCATCGGAGGGACTTTCTTCAGCATATTTTTTCCATGCATGAAAGTGATTGGTTAGATTTTAAGCTGCGTTTTACTAAAATTCTGTTTATCAGGCCTTAATACTGAAGACCACAGAAATGAGTGGGTATTTTCAGGAAAACAAAACAAAATACCTTCCAAATTTCTTCTCATCTACATTGTGACAAGGCTATTACTGTCTTAGAATGGGCAGAATGCAAAGCAAACACAAAAGGCTGCCTATATTAAGATCAAGCAAATATAAGTTTAAAGAATCTGGGCCAACTACCCTGGGAAAGAAGGTGTGTTGAGGTAATCACTTAGAATCATCTCCCATTATAGGAAGTATTGATACTCAATGGAGGGAAAATACTGACATCACTCTACCTGCAGTTTCTGTGTCTGCCTCTGGTCTCCCAATTTCTGAAATGTATTTTACTGAAAGACTTCTCAACAAGGTGAACATTTAATGGGTTACTACCAGGCAAACCAGTTGAAAGGAGTGCTGGAAACACTTGTGTTTATTTTCACAGAGGGACACTTGTGCAACATGCCTTGAAAGTATTTATTCTTGTTGTTATTCCTTGCATTATTGGCTAATGGGATCACCAAAGAGACAAATCAACATTTGGAGCATTAGGACACTAATTTCGTATTTTGTATAGACCACAAACAAAGAAACAAACAAACAAACAAACAAAAAGCCTATAGTTATATCTCAAATGTTCTGTGGTGCTTAGAGACAGCTTATTTTCGAAAGGGATGATAATAAAACATTATTGGGCCTTAATTCTCAAAAAAAGTACCACAATCAAATAAAGGAAGACTTCCTCAAAATAAGTGGTAGGCCTTTCACATGTATAAAAGAATAGCTTAGTGTGGAGAACTCAGCAGTTTCCTTGTTTTCTAGGGACAGAGAAAGAGTTACTTAGAATTTGTGCACTATGTTTTTTACAGGATGAATCATGTCTGTGAGGGTTGCTTGAGGCAAGGGGTGATCTCTCCTCATAGTGTGATACAAAATGTCACCCAGCTGTCACATTACCATTCCCTTTGGCAAAAAAAAAAAAGTTCTTCTTGGCTCTTGGGACATCCCAAACTGATTTCGGGTTGCAGGCATTACTAAGAGTCTTGTTTGCATGCAGTGTTCTGCATGGATCTATTCCTTGCAGTGACAAACTCATGTCACACTAAACCTATGCTCAGTGACAGATGTTTTAGAAAACTAAAGCCATCTAAGTTTGCTTAGGTAGAGCCAAATTTAAAGTTCTGAAAAAACTGAAATGATAAAATGCAATTCTAATTCACACTCAGCATGTCTCCTTCCTACTCTGCATATTCTTACTTTACTCAGGGTAGGATCCCACCTCTGTCTGTTTTTACGTGTTGGTTTATGCAGATTTTCAGTGGAAATGCAGCAACTAGCAGCCTTTCCTTCCCATGAGGCTCCTCTGAATTTACAGACCTGTTGCCTTATAAAGTCTCCTGGGTTAAATTGCCTTCCTGTTGGTCACACCACTTCTACAGATGTTTTGATATTCTATAACAATTCTGTAATTTCTTAACCTCTAGTGTGCTTTCAGCATTTGATAGAGATGAAACGTGACATTGATAATACAGATCACAGGGCATTTAAAATTTTCCACCTTTCACACCTATACCATCTTCTAAACCACAGGATTTGGTAGAGAGATGGAGTCAAGAATGGTGAGTTGCACAGTAGAAAACTTCACTGAAATGCATCATAAAGGTGATTACAATTATGTGTTAAATGTTACTGTTTCTGATGAGAACAGGTTTTTCAAAGACAGATCGAAGACATACTTTGTTATCAAGTGTTCAAAACCATATGCAATTATCTATCTGCCATTGCACCTCTTTGTTGGAAGATGATGGTTAGCATTCACTGCATTTTTTTTTTCTTTTGTAAAAGGTAATTAATGAGTCTACTCAGAAAGAATGTTATAGTATTCACAGGAGTTCTTAAACATTTTCATCGTAATGGCAAATATGGTGCATGGTCATTTGTAGACCACCATTCAGTCCGAGATTGAATAACATCTCTATGGCAACTACAACAGCTGCTTACATAGGAAAGTAATATTGCCCGAATATAACATTCTTAGTTCTTTACAGTAGGACTGTAACAGTTGGATCTAAAGAGAAAAATTACTCTTTCCAGTCCTTAGAGATATTTTGAGATTTCTGAACGTCTTTTGGATACTGTTGTTCTAGTTTACCGCAAGTAAACTAGAAGGGCTAAAAGATAAACAAAAGATAATCAAATATGAAAATATTGGATATTGCTAATATGCAATCACACATAGATGTTACTTTTCAAGATAATCAGTTTGGTGTTTGGTTGATCCCAAATCCTGCCAGTCTGGAGATATATATATATATATATATATATATATATTTATTTTCTTTTTTTTTTCCTTTTTTTTTTTCTTCTGGTGAGTAACTGAAGGAGTTGTGTACACCCCAAATCCTCTACCAGTGGCCCAGTGTTTGCAGTTTCAGTAGTGGATTTCTCCTACCATGCCATCTATTCTGCTGCTATAGATTCAGACAAACTCAGGATTTGGGGGGGGGGGGAAGCGTCCTATTTTCAGTTTTTCTTTTTCCCTTTAGTAGACCAGCAAATCTTTCAAAAAATCACTTAGTGATACTTTGGAGTTCAGATTTCTTCTGAGCAAGAAGTTTATGGTAGGAAAAGCACCAGAAGAAGGATTATATTCGTGCTTTCATGGGATGATTAATTCAAACTCTCAAAATTTCCTGTTCTGAATTCTAAAAGAACTTACTGAACATAAAACTGTAAACAAGGTATGATGCAATTCTTAATGGTATTAAGTAGCACTGCTCTTCTCCAAAAGTTGAAATCAAAGCAAAGCAAGAAGATTCTCTTCTATGTTAAATGTTCTTGTTTTCCTTTCTGCAAAGGAATAACAAATTACGTACTGCAGGATTTCCCGTTTGCATCACATTCTACAGGAGAAATATTTGAATTATAAAAGCTGATGCTATAAAAACGCTTATACTTAAGTTTGTATTGATTTTAATGTTTCTCCCATTTTTATACTGTTTTTCTCTTAGGTACACTTGCAAAACTGAATGTTTCCTAGTGGAACGATTATATTTGGGATAGAGTCCTTTACAGTTTACAAGGCAGAACAGGTAATTATTTATATGGTTGTTGTTTTGAAGCCCTCGCAGGTGGGCTGGCAAAGCCACAAGGGCTGGGAGCCTCGCTAGCGGTTTGCTTAAATTCAGGAAACCAAGAGAAACCCCTGACCACCCGAAACTGAGGGGGGGCCAGGAAAGCAGGTGGGGTTTTCTGACAACTGCTGCCTCTTGTGCTGCTTTCGGCAGGCGAACCCCGGGAGGAGCCGCGGATCGCTGAGGTGGCCGCGCTCGGGCGCCGCTGGCTTTGCCCAGGGAAGGCAGACACGCTCGGCTGGAGGAGGATCCCGGCTGGAGGAGCCGTCCCGCTCCCCGCGGTGCCCTCACGGTGTGCCCCGGCCGGGGCTCGCCCGCAGGTGCCCTGCCCTGCCCCGCCGCACCTGTGCCGAGCCGTGCCGAGCCGAGCCGAGCCGGCGGAGCAAGAGCGGGGCCGGGGCCGCGTCCCTCCCTCCGCCCCTCTGGGCGGCAGCCGAGGTAAGGGGCGGGCGGCGCCGGGCTCGGCAGGTGCTGGCGGGGACCTTGCTCAATGTCACGGGATGGGGATGGGGACCGGGATGGGGATGCCGACGCCGACAGCGGAGCCGCAGCCCCGGCCCAGCCCAGCCCGCAGGTAGCGGGGTCCCCGCCGTGCCCGGCCGGCCGGGGTGGGCGGGGGGTGGGTGGGGTTTATCCGCAGCCTCGGCTGCTTCCAGAAGGGATAAAGCGCGCCCGTAAATAGGTCAGGGGCTTGGGCAGCGCGGGGGATTTGCGTAGCGATATTTTGGTCCGTGGGAAAGGTGCGGGGCTCCTTCTCCGCGCTCCGGGGCTGGACGGAGCGCTGCTTTCCTGGCACACAGAGCGACTTTTGAGAAGAATAGTTGCATGAGCATAGCTCGGCTTTCTTGTTTTATAAATCCCTCCGACTTCGGGAAAGTTAAATTTCTTCAGCAATGGAGGAATTAACCTACATGGAGGAGTTATCCTTGATGAGCTAATTATCCATGGTGAGTGTTAAGTGCTTGGCGTTGCGAGCCCGTGGACGGTGGTGGCTGCTGAAAATATTAAAGTTTATGTTGTGGTAACGCTGTTTCAAAACATGCAAAGGAGAGGTACGTGCCCCATTGTGTTTTCTGTGGCTACAGGCACGAAATTTCTTTGTTTCAGAGGAACTGTCAGAATATTCATGCCTGTGTGTGGGCTCGTGTTTATTTTCTCTTATTTTTGACTTTTGAACAAACTTGGGAACTCTCTTCATGGATTTTAAATATTGTGGGTTTGTCACTAGGTCTTTAATGTTAAGTTTGAGTGGCAAAGTCTGTAAGTGGAAAAGTTAGACAAGTGTGGCACTGTGAGCACTCAGAAGTTTAAATAAATCTTCAAAGCGAACATTTAACTGCAGCTAACTACTACTTATAGGAGGAGGGAGATGGTAATTTTATTTCTCATACTCTGCTGCTGTTTTAGTGATATCTTTGACAAAGTATAAAAATGAGGTGCAAAACAGGTCTATTGCTGTCAAGAACCTTTGTGGTTTTTTATCTGAATTAAATGTAATATGAAGCAGTAGTGTAAAAACCTGAAGCCACTGGGGATGTGTCTGTGTGACTGCAGTAGATGTAGACAGAGCATTGCTGCTGCTGGTCCAGGATGAGGGGCAATGGCAAGGTATCTGTGAGATGCCCAGGCTGGTGAATGCAGAGTGAACGTGCTCTTTGAAGCTTTTGCCTCTCCACAGGAGCATTGTGTTTGCCAGGGGATGCAGCCACCCCCTGCCCTGTTACTGCCCTTCTGAAAAGGCAAAAAAGGTATCTCTTTGCATAGTCCAGAGCTGATACTAGACTGGTTTGAACGGATTATGCTCTTCTCCTTTTCCAAAGATGTAATTTTGCTACTCCTTTCAACTCACCAGGTCACTAGTCTGCTTAGAGGGAGGGATGAGGTTTTTCTTCTGTTTTGTTTCTAAAGCATTCTTCTATAGATGCAAACTTTTTTCTGGTGTTTGGTCTTGCCAGACAGGTTTTTTGTGCCTTGCACCTTTTTCACTGAATGTGAAGTGATATGGTTGTGTGACCCCTGAAGGTAGAAGATAAATTGGAACTTGTGAAGTTGGTCACATTACTAACACATTTTCAATTGTTTGGTTTAATAATCCATAAGGCAGTAAGAAATTAGAAAGAAAACAATGATCTCACTTGATATTTTCACTGGATTAGCAAGTTCTTGTATCTTTTTTGCCAATGAATTATGTGGTGGATACTTGGTTAAATTTAGCAGTATTAACAAAAACTAGCAGATGTCAAGGCACTGTGCTGT
Organism: Xenops minutus; assembly: GCA_035221455.1. Lineage (NCBI taxonomy): Eukaryota > Metazoa > Chordata > Aves > Passeriformes > Furnariidae > Xenops > Xenops minutus. The sequence goes on along the minus strand of JAWWEE010000162.1, from coordinate 23,408,864 downwards.
CTTGCCTCTTCCCGCACTAGCAGGAGCTGTCCATTGCTCTGTGCTCCCTCTGCACTGCACACTCTCTCACAAGGGATCAACATACACCAGCACCAGTTTCTCTTAATCAACTGTTCCTTACTGTCTGCATATCTTTTTTTTTTTTTCATTTCTTGGATTTCCTCAGCTGAGTTTTAATTGAGAGGATATCTTCCTACTTGAGCGCAGTCGCTCAGGGATAAGGCAGTAGAAAAGCAGGGAAAAGCCTTGTGGAAGATAATCTTTTGGGGGAGCGTAGGCTTGTTAGTTAATTAGCTCTGCAAGTCCTATGATTCTGAACAGCAATGAGGATTACTGCATAAAACATAACAGATGCTTTACAGTCATCTCCATTTTTTCTCTTCAGGTTATCACAAGGGATTGTGGTTTGAGAATTTGAGCTCTAAGAGTTTGAGAATGTATGAAATGGGACATTCATATTATATTCGAAATGAGATTATGATACAGCTGTGGTAGGCTCCAGTCTTGAAGCATTCATCAGGCTGTGTTGGGATGTAACAGAACAGAACTGGAGTGCAAGGTTCTCTAGTGTACTGAAATACGCTGCAAAGCTTAGATCATCTGTACTTAATGGGAAGAAAAAATGACTTTGCAGTCTGAACAGCTTGCTTTCTGAAATTCTGCTGTCACTTTACTATATGCTTTAAACCCCTTGGAATTCCTCAAATGACGACTTGAAGCAGATAAATATTTTGTTTCTGTAACTTTTTGCATTACATTCAGAAAAATTGTACTTAATATATGTCACCCATTAAGATACAAGTGTTAGTATTGTATTTTATGTGATCCTGAATTACCTCTGATGCAGTGAAGGTAGAGGCAGATGTTAAATGACATAATATTCTAGCTAACAAAGAGAAAATTTCATCCAAATCCATAGAATGCACTTGTGTCTTTTATCCTCGGGCTGATGAATGCACAGAGAGTTGAAGGAATTACAGGAACTTCACTCTCATGTGTGACTGTAATATCCCTCTAGCTGCATAGGTTGCTAGATTTTCACCACATACTCTACTTGCCTAACTACAGGTGCAGATCAAATGTTGTTTGAACGGCTATCTTTTGCTGTTATTTTGCCCACAAAAAGTGCAAAATATAGAGGTTCTTCTGAAATGTAAAATTTCTCTTTTTACTGCAGTTTCACAGAGCATGCATGATCTTGTAATAGGAAGTTTAAGGTTTTCCATATTTCACAAAGGCCAGTGTTTTTAGAAAATACTATCAAAGACATTTTAAAAATTTGTATCTTAACAATTTTTTCCTTTTTTTAAAAATAAAATTAATGTATTGTCTGATATTATATAATGCACAGAGCGAGCAGGGTAATTATGACAAAAATCATATCTGCACCGTGCAGTCATTTGATGTCGTTCTGTGTTGTTGGAGAAAGTGCAGCAAAACTGTAGCTAGTGTTCTAAAACAGTTTCATTCAGTAGAAGCACAGATTATTAAGTAAGCATTGCTTAATTTATGGCATCAATATTAAGTTGGTAAAAATAACAAAATATTTGGCAATTTTCTTTGGTATTATGTGTCTTTTAGTGATAGAAGGTGACGGTCTTTGTTTGCCATGAATAAAACCTTTTTTTTTTTCTTCTGATGCCCTGCAATACATCACATTTCATGAAGTTGAGCTAATATTTCCAAGAGTGATGAATCACACCCATTAACTTTCACGTTTTGGTTTCCTTTTTAAGTTTTTAAGTGATTCTTTTTCATCATCTGCAATAATTCTTTTGCGTTTCTCAAATGTGCAGCTTGTTCTTAACACACTGTACATTTTGCGTGCAACTCTGATTTTTCTTATGTATTTGCTGAAGTTGACTTTGCTTTCTATAAACATATTAATTGACATGTTAAAAATTCATTAGACAACCTGAGCTTCCAAGGCTTGTAAAAATAGAAGCCTTGTAAACCAATCTAACTGTATCAGTGCAGTCCCAGTCCTTTGCTTATCAATATTGGTACGTTAACCATTTGTTAAAGGTGATGCCAATACACATCTAGGTATGTTAGAATTGTGCTGTTTACTTTATTCGTGATTATTTGAATATGAACAAGTTAAGCCCTTAGGAAAACACTGTTAATGCTTCATGCCTCAGTGAAATTATTCAATAAAATTTTGTTCATTGATAACTTTTTTTGCTATCAAACATTTATAATAAGGAATTTAAGAGAGGGCAGTAACTAAACATGAGTATAAGCAGAAGCTTTAGACAGCTGAAGTCCTTTTTTATCTCATTTTATATAGTAAATTGTTTTCAATTGCGTAGACTTCTGTTTAAGTGTTTCAGAGTTTTTAAAAACATTGAAGGTTTGTCTCGAACACAGAGACAGCATTAAATAGGTTTCAGTTTACAAAATAGGTGAAAGGTATTTTCCTCTGCAGCAGAATGCAGGCTCTGCATAACTATGCATCTTGGTTCACAGTTTTCTAGACCTTTTCCTGGTAATTTTGCCGTGTGACAGGATGATGGGTTGTGGTATTGGTAAAATGCTATGATTTTGAAATATACTGGACAGTGTTTCACTGCTCTTGGCTTTCTACTGGTAAACTGTGATGCAGTCATGCTAGTGCTGAAAGGACGGAGAACTTAGGGTGCACCTGCAACCAAGTCAGTCCTTCTGCGTGTGAGGTCGGGTGATCTTGTCTCCTACAGCCCACTGATTCACACTGAGGGATGTCTCACAAAGTCTCCCCTCGCAAGCAAGCCACAAAGCTTGAGGACAGTCTGCTCTCTTACAGTATCCATTACTGGCACCTGTGTGCAGGGAAGGTGATCTTTAAGGCTATGGTAAGTCTTGTGTATAAAGGAAAACTTTGTGAGGCTTTTGGTGCATCACAACCAGTGTGTTCTCATACCAAGTGGTTCCTAATCGAGTTATTTCATGGTGGCTGGTGTAGTGCTGATTCCCAGCAGAGGATGTCCCCTACTGAATCTTTCACACTTTTCAGCATTTCTGAACTTGTAAGATCTAATGAGTTTATAGCTTAAGTGGTTATGGCTGTAGGCCCTGTTGTTCTCTCTATAAATACTTGTGCAGGTACCAGAAAGTTAAATGTATGGTAGGAGATTTTGTTTAATAACACATGCTGTTGTATTTTAATTTGACACTTCTCAGAACATCCCATTTACATACAGTAGACTGTCAGGTCTCCTTAGTTTTATTAAAATTAGATACAATTTCAAAGATTAATTAGTTTAAGGATCAGTGATGTGACAGGCCCTGTTAGTACAGTATGCTTTAAAGTGGTAGAAGGGGGGGGGGGAAGTTTAATGTGATTTTTGTGTCATTTAGTTTATACTTTACAGTGTTTACTTGTATCTATCATAATTTTTCAGCTTTAAAAACAAGCTTATTTTCCTAAGCCAGGAAAAAAAATTGAGCAGAGACTCATTATTAAGGCGTATTCCAGAGAAGATGAGTTTGGGTAAGATATTAAGTAAACACCGTAAAAGTTCTTACTCTGCCCTGTGCAGCAAGACTTTCAAAGAAGACATAGGTACCTCCTAATGGGATTTCATAATGAAAATGCTAATAAAAGCTAGCAGAGGAGTATCTAGTCTTTCTTTGCATGACTGCATATGACAAAACAAACAAACAAACAAAAAATTGCATATTCTTTCATTCTTTCTTCCTTTGGCCACCTGATAATATTTGGATGGTGAATCTTTGACTTGAAGTTGTGACTGCGTGTAAATGCCTAGGTGCACCTTCATCTTTCTTTTAAAATGAGATTATCTAATACACATTATAATTAAGAAAACCCCTTATAAATCTGCATCAAAGCTTATGGAAAAAGATTCTGCCTTTGTCTATTTGTGCAGTCTGTTATCTGCAATGCAGGTACACTCTATGCCAGACAGATGCATATTTGGAAGATTGTGGGGCCTGTGCATAGTCAGTCAGTACCACGTTTGATGCTTCTCTGGGTTCATTGTTGATCAGAGAAACAAGAATACCCCTATTATAGACCTCAAAAAACATTAAAAGTTTGCAACTTAGAATTTGCAAAGTTAAGAATTTGAAAATTAGATAATGCCAGTAAGTGTTGTCTCTACAACCATAGCTGAGCCTGTTGGTGTGTATAATCAGGAGTAATTTTTGTTTTGTTCAGTTTTTTTTATCTTGTAAGACTCTCCTCGGGCCTTGTGCACAGGATGGGTAATATGTGCTTCAACAACAGTAAAAAAAAATTAAAAAGAAATCTTTGCAATACTCCCATGACACAAATAAATGGCATTCTCCTGACATAGGGGTAAACTTCAGCACAGAGAGGGTTCTTCAGCAATGTTACATGCTGAGTTTGAGTTGGGGGTACGTCAATGCTTGGAATGATGCAGCGTGTGCTCACAGCAGAGCTTCAGGTGCCTTGAATAGCAGCGTGAGCATTCAGTGCTTCTATCGACTAGAGCCTGCAGTTATCAGGTCAGGCTTCAGGCAAGGTGTGTGCAATTAGTGATTGTGGAAGGATTGATTTAAAGAACTTGCCCAGCATTATAGCAGCTCTGCGGTGGAGCCTGGGCTGTGGATAGGTTCTGCACTACAGCATTCAAATTCCTTAACCTTGAGAGAATCTTTTTCTCTGGCAGTCTCCTGCTTTTCTTCCAATTTCCACAGCAAATGACACAGGTATTTTTCAGGAGGCAGCTGTTTTTATGACTCACATTGTTTGTCTTGACTAATCTCCAGTCTGTGAGGAGAGGGAAAATATGATCTTATAATTTAAGGAGCCTATTAGTTGGGTTTTTTGAAAAAGCAAGCTATTCTGCCCTAAGGAAACATGGTAAATCTTGAATTTTTCATCAGTGAGTGCTTTTCAAATTGTTAAAACTAGAGTCTGGCTTCTCAAGCTTCTGGAATGACTGAAGAAATAAATTTCATGCTACGATGTGGAGTAGTGTTAGAGTCTTGACACGCTTTGTGTTTCACTGGTACTTGCTCAGGTATTGTCAGATCCTACCGTGGAGAACTTCCGCACATTCTTTTAGACAGATGACATGAGAAGCAGCAGAACCTTATTGTCAGTCACAATGGAGTTATGACACTCCTAGTTCCATATGAAAAATATTAAGTACTCCAACATATGAGGAGGGATGTTTGGTGATATTGTCTTATTCTATACAGGATTAAACTGCTGAAAATTAGTATATATTGTCTGTAAATCTATACAATAAATTTTGAAGATGTAAAACACTAGTTTCAGAAGTGTCTGACACTACTGAAACTTTAGAGAGTGAGTCCTATGAGGAGCAGCTGAGGGAGCTGGGGTTGTTTAGTCTGGAGCAAAGGAGGCTCAAGGGTGACCTCATCACTCTCTACAACTACCTAAAAGGAGGTTGTAGCAAGGTGGGGATCATCCTCTTCTCCCAGACAACTAGCAATAGGACAACTGGAATTGGTCTCAAGCTGTGCCAGGGAAGGTTCAGGTTGAACATCAGGGAGAATTTCTTCACTGAGAGGTTGGTTAAGCTTTGGAATGGACAGCCCAGGGAAGTGATTAAATCACCATCCCTGCAAGTGTTCAAGAAACAACTGGACATGACACTTAGTGCTATGGTTTAGTTGATAAGGTTGGGCTAATGATCTTGAAGGTCTTTTCCAACTTCAATGATTCTGCGTTTCTATAATTTTTACTGATCTAGGTTTGAATAAGACTAAACCCGCTATACTCAGGGACCCCTTCTCTACAGCAGGCAGGTGACAGATGTTCTGGAACAAGTGAAATTCCTGAAAGACTAGACAAGAGCCATCTATGCTGCACTTTCATTCTTTTTCAAACAGGTTGGAGGAAACATTTCAAGCAAGTTCTAGTGTATCTCCTCAGCATGTGGGTTAGTCTCAGCAACTCATGAGTATTGTAAAAGTAGCTTGAGAAACCAGACAATGGAGCTTTACAAATTTCAGCAAGCATCAGAGAACTGTGTGTTGATGATCAGTAATAACAAATGTTGACACAAGTAATGTCAAAATCTGATTATGTTGTCAACTTCATAGTTTGGCTGTATTGTGAACTATGTTGCAATGTTAGCTCTATAAATTTGTTGAGACTCAACTGTCCCCTTCATAATTACAATGTACCATATAACTCAAATAGGATACGGTAGTGAGAGGTAGGCAAAACAGGAATGGTGTATTGCTCTTTTTTAACTCCTTCAGTGAATTTGCATTCCTGCATATAACTTGGTGGTGGCTTGTTGCAGTGTAAAAGATCTAGAAAAACCATGTCCTTGAAGGACCTCTCATATGTGTTTTGTAGTTCCCAGAAGCTTTTCACTTTTCTTAACTGTAAATTAGAATATTAGTCAGGTTTCTGTATCGTAGTTTAGTAAGACAGGATCTGATTTTTTTTTTTTCTGCATCTGTACAGAGGACATGTAGATCTTGAGCAAAGATAGGAAAACTTCCTTCTTGTTCAGAGGAAAAGATTTATACTAACCTGATTTGGCAAACATTTCAGGAAAAAAAAAAAAAGAAAAGAAAAGAAAAAGGGAAGCATATGTTGGCATTAAAGCCCAGATGACACGACACAGAAGGGCTGCAAGGAGTCTGTGGCTGATAGGAGCGTGCGGGGTTTGTAATCTCCACATGCAGCACCGTGGCCACTTCCTGCTCGTGCCGTATGCGGTTGATCAGGGGGCTGTTTTACCATGAGGTTGTGATAACTGTGGAAACTGTCATGGGGAGTTAGGAGTCAACATCATGTGTCATAATGAGCATGGGGGACTTGGCAGATCTGCTGTTGTATGCTACGACCACAAAAATGTGTTTGTAATATTAATGTGATGGGGTGGCTCTTGTTTTTACTGAGTTAGAGACCACATTTTGTGACACTGCAACAAAGTTTCGACTGTTTCTGATTATGTATTTTTTACTTTATATATACATTCTTGAATCTTTTCCTGTCATCATTTGTGCGGCTTCTTCCATCTTATGAGAACTCTCAAATTCCTTTTATGTCAATTTGTTGCAAAAAGCTGATTTATTTTAAAATTTCTTATAAGGTTGAAGTAGCTGGCTTTGTGCCGCAAAAGTATTTTATGTTTTTTAAAAGGATAATTTCAAATTGCATTTCTGAATGGGCTAGTTTCCATAACTGAGCATTGCTAGTTTTCTTAAGAATTGTCAGAATCTCTCTAAAATGCTTGTTAGGATTTGTATTTCATGTTTTTCCATAAAGCCATAGGCAGAATTTAATTCATTTATCAGAGTACTGCCAAATGCTTCTCAGAATTAGTAGGATAGTGTGAAGATTAAAAACTTCCTCAAGATTGCTTTGGATTTTTCAAGTTGCATGAGAGTAGTGAGCTGTGGCTTTTGTGGGCTGACTGCAGGCAGCCCTGCCTGGTCCTTGCCACTTCTGAGCATCCTCTACACCTCACTCCTTGTTGTCCGTCAGGCAGCTTTAATGCCTTAGTCTTTGGCCTTTCCTTCAGCAGATGTATTTCTTGACTATTCTCATTTCTTGACCCCTGTGTTGGCTTGGTGGGCTTAGTATTTGACCTGGTTGTGTATTTGATCCATGTCCCCCTTCCTGATTGCTGCCTAGCTCAACAAATTGTAAAAGTGGTCAGCAACTCACTGGGTTTCTTGATCTATCCCAGTAAAATATCTTCTTAGGGATGCTGCCCCATTTTTAATAAAAATATTTTTGAGCCCCTTTTCCAGTCAGTGAAGCCTGAAATAAAAATATATTTTAAAAAATTTCACGTATCCATTTTTGTTTTTTCCTTCAGTAGAAAAAAGAATGCCCTTCAAAAATAAAGCTTAGTTGTCAAACTTATATATACCTTTAGCATGGAAAAACATTTGTTCTTCCTTCCTTTAAGGTATTTAGTGGGAAGCCATAGTTTGGGAAATGGAGTATAAGACTACCATGTAAGCACTTGACTATTCCTTGATGTTAGACATTGAGACTGATGAATATGTATATTTTTAAAAAAAATGCGTATAGGTAATCATTACTTTGAGATACATTCTCTTGTTTGATGAGTTGCTTTAGTAGCTCCAGTTATTAGATCACTTAAAAGGTGAAGAAGGAATAAAAATTGAACATATATCCATAATTAAAAATCTTTGTGCTCTATTTTTATATGGCCTTGGTATAAAAAGTTTCTCACCTACTAACGGATGCTCTAGGTGTCACAGTAATATTATGCATACTTAAAAACCCTCTTGCATTGTGAAGTATACATATATATTTAAGTTAACATGTCTGCATGAAATTTACCTCTAACCCTTCAAAGAAGATCTCTTAAGACATAATTGCATTGACTGAGAAATGTGGTATCAGGAAATAGACTGTTTCTTCTCAAGCAAGGATTATCTTACTGGCAAAGGAATTCTGTAAATAGCCTGAAGTACTTGCACTTAAGTTTAACTGCTAAATTTAGGTACGCTTGTAGTGCATGTAGAGATTTCTTGGGTTGTGAATTTCTGTCTTCAAAAGCATAGGAGTTTGAACTTAATCAATTTTTTTCTAATTAGAACAAAGACTGTATAGAAGATTGCACTGCAGCACATGTGTACGAGGCACAATTGTTTGTTATTAAAAAGAAAACAAGGGTGAGTCAGGCTTTCATGGGGTTTCCCTGCTAGGAAATTAAATATTGATGTTTTTCAGATAGTAATGCTCTGCTCTTTGAGAAAATACCTATCTACTTGACATTTCTTTTAATATTTTACAATATGTTATACAAAACATGAGCAACTTTCGAGTTGTCTGATATGCAACAATGCAAAATTTTATGCTTAGTTGACACTTTAATTAGCTCTCATTCTGTCTCACATGATTTATAGCTCAGTGACTCCTATGTAAAAATGATATATGACTTAATGAAGCAGAAAGCTAGAGTGGGTTCACACCTCTAGTTGTGTAATGGTTTCCTGTAGCTAGGTGAGTGGTGTGCTGGACAAGAAGCAGCTGTGAGCATCTTCTCATTTATTATGGTAAGGACATAAAAGCCCACTTTGCTGGGACTTAGAGTTGTTTGCTTCCTTGTCACATATACAATTCATTGGAGCAAGGAGGGAATGTGGCTCTTTCATAAAGCATAAAAATACCAGATAAGAAAAGAAATGCAGATGTAACCTTTTTTGCTCAAACTTAGTTTAATGCAGCTGTTTGACACATTTGGAATCTACATTTTCCTTGATACTATAGAAATAGCATTCCGGCGTGATTTAATTTTAGTAACAGGCAGTAAAATCCTTAGGCAACTGTTTTAGTTCATTAAGGGTCTTTGGGGAGGTTTTTTCCAAATGGCTGCCTTGACCATTTAAATAACTTTTTTGAAGAAAGAGATAACTCTTACACTTGAAGTTTTTCTTATCTTTCTGTTAGTTTAAGGATGTTTGTCTTTATGGACTCTTTGATGTGGTGGTTCTGATATTCTTAATTACAATACTGTAAACTCAAATTAGTTAATTCTGGATTCTTAATATTTTAAGTGTTCTAAGCATGCCTTCTGGAATGGAAAGGGGAAAAAAATCAGGGATTTTAGCCTTTTTTGGATCTCCAGAAATGATTTGATTTCTATTTGGGGCAGCAGTTTTCAAGAGTTACTGTGGGGAGCCATCTGAAATAAAGGAGTGGAATGAGAGGTCCTTTTTATTTTACTGTGCAGCTGCATAGTTAAGTTAAAGAACTACCACTTTCTGCCAAGAGTGTAGTAACATTGCAGGTATGTTTCTGGCACCTGTGTGGGACAGAAACACAAGCATTTATTTCTGAATCTGTTGTGATCTACAGCCATTTCCTACATATTCCAGGAAGTGCTCATTCCCTATTTAGTCTGTGGTCCTGTCTCTATGGAGCCAAAAAGGCTAGAGTCTTTCTTGAGTTTCATCTGACGGTTGTGGTTTGCCCTGAGAGATTTGTAAGTCCATCTTTTTTTTTTTTTTTTTTTCCTTTTCCCTCTCTTGTGAAGTTTGGACCTAATGCTATTAATCTGCAAAGAACTGTGTGTCTTTTTAGTTTTTACATGAACTACTGAGTTTATAAGTGAAGACTGTTACCTAGTCCCTTGATGGGAAATACAGTTTCTGACTTAAATTCTGGGGTTCACAGATGCTAAAGTTTTGCTGTTGCCAGGTGTTTATTGATTAATTACGGACTTGAAAAATTTAAAGTTTGTCCTTTAAATATTTGATTACTTTCTTACATTCATAATTTTTTTTTCAGTCTTTCTGGACTTTACAGTCTTTGGGACAGCTGGTCCAGGCATTTTTAGGTATCTGGGAAAAAATAACAACACTCCTCCTCTTCCAAGTGTCCTCCAAGCTCTGTCAGTGGGTCTAATTTTGTACATCGGCTGTGCGAATCATTGTTGCACTTGATTCTCTGACTTTCGGACTCTCATCATTCTTTTAAATGTCTATAGAGGAGAAACACTGCCATTTTAAATTGCAGTTTGTGCTTACTTCATGTTTGCAGTTAAACAGAAATACAGGATTCAAGGATATATGCAACCTTATGAGGTTGTGGCAGAACTTGAGAAATTAGTATAAAGCAAATATTACTGCTCTTGGAAAGGCAGATCAGTCCTCTTTATTTGGTGATATGTTAAGTTGCAACTCCAGAAGTGAATTATAGAAGCTTTCCCAGCATTTCTCAAATGGCTGCAACTTCTGGGAAATCTCAAACATGCTGTGGTTTCTGCTAGACCTTTCAAGGAGGCTGTTTTGAAATGGATAATAGGGGTCTTGCTCAAAGTACAAAGAACGTCAAAAGGGCCATTTTCAGAGTAGAGTAAGGAGTATACATGGGATTCACTGAATGATCCTGGAAGTTCTCACTGCCAGAATGGCAAATTTCATAGTGCAATCCCCCTCATGCCTTATGTGCTTCCATATCTTATGATATGTCTCACTCCTCTCAAATCTGGATGGAGACTTTTTAAAGGTTTATGTACCAGATGTGTGTCTCTGTTATAAAACAGAGAGATGGTGGCGATTCCCAATTCTCTGTGTGTGTGTGAGCTCACTCATCACTATGAGGTGGGCTGAGGTCACCAACTGAGATCAACACTGTGTGTGGATAAGGGTACTGTGAGAAAATGGACTTTTCCCTAGCTGATGACCTAAACTAGAAGGAGTTTTACTTAATATGAAATATAAGCACCCATGTTGAGGCATTTTAAGTAAACATATTTATATTTGTGTAAGCTAATAGCTACAGATGCTATTAAGATCATCCAGCATCTTAATTTTCATTTGGGAATGTTTTATCCAATTCTGAGTAAGCTCATCCTGGCTTAGCTTGGGATATGATCAGATATATTTTACAAAGTGATATGTTTTCTAGGGAGTTGGCATTTGTCTAGGTAGGAAATATATATGTTGGTGAATATGGAAGGGTAACACTGATAATACCTTTACATACAAAAGTGTTTGCATACTTGCAAGTAACCATGAGGTTATTGCTGAACAATTCAATTGTTCTTATTCCCAACTTTAGCATTTTTTGAGGTACAGATACACTGATGTACTTGGCTCCAATCATGCAAGTATACTTGCATCTACTTGGGTCCCTCCTTTTCTAGGGAGATTGTCCCATGCTTGTTGATCCACCTGTGAGATCAGAGCCTAAGCATATTACTGTTAAATGTAATTAGATGCCAGACCCAGGCTGTAGTGCAGTTTCTTCCAAGTGTCAGCCAAGATTAACTGAAGAACAGGAATGACTGAGGACACTTTAAGTGCTGAATACTTGGGAAACCATTCTGAAGAGGTGGACTTAAAAAATTGATGACTGGGGACTGTGAGCCATTACAGTGTGTAACTCCTTACTGAACAATGAGTTTTAAAATGTTCCTCTTTGCTCAGTCTTCTTTTAAAGAATAAATATTTTTTCCTGTGAAATAATTTGATCAAAAAGTAATATCTGTGTATTAGTAAATTGACTATTTGCTGCTGATTTTGCTAAGTGGTGGTGTTTGCTGACAAATCTTTCTTCTTTGTTTGTATAAGAAATTTGAAATTAGTATATAAAGACAGGGTCAGTAAGATCAAATCAGGTATTTCCCAACTTGAATGAAATATTGTATTAAAATGGCAAACAGCGAATGCCAGTACTGACACTGTTTAGGCTTGCTATGTTTTAGGAACCTTGGGATTAGTGTTCATCTGTCCCATAAAGGACACAAATCATTTAGATTAGAAGTAATCTGATTGTATTGAAGTACAAATTATAGCACAAAGGCCATTCAAGTGGGTTAAGTGACCAGGGTTGGTAAACACCATATGACTGCTGATTGGTCGATGAAAGAGTATTAACTGAAAGATAATGATGGATTTTAATCCAAATCTCTAAAGCGCAACAGCTGTAGTTCCCAAATGAGTTCACTCATTGACAGAGTTTTAGTACACTGATTTATTTGTTCCTATTTTCCTTGCACAAGAATTAATTTGAAATAAATTCATTATTCCTGTATAGAATATAGCTATTCCACACAGCTTTCTTTGATTAGATTCCGAATCTACTTTCAGTGAGTGAGTTCACTGTGATTTTGTGTGCAGTGGAGAAATTGCAGGGTTTTTATTTCAGTGTTCTGCAATGTGCTAGGGTAAATTGCTAGTGTGGCTTGGTTTGGAAAGTTCAGCTGATGTTCTTCCTTGTTCATGTCTCTTATAAACATAGTATGAAATCTAGGTAAGTATTTAAAAAAAAAAGGCAAACTGGATAACTTGTTTGCAGAATGCTTACTGATGTTAATGCCTAGGAATGGCAAGAAAATGCTTATCACTGATAATACATTATGTGAATTTGTGTAGTATGTTTTATCTCAGAGTGCCTATAAATAGTTGAAAAATGGAAATTGCATTGTATAACAACTAATTTATGATATCCTGAGAGTGAAAAGTAGCAGCTCTTTAGGACTGCAATGTAACATTGTTTAGGATGTAAAATGAAAAATGTGGGCAGGCTGTATTTATTAATTACTTCAGTGTTGGGATAATACTACCTTTTTTGGGCTGCTGTTGCTATAATTTTTGTTGGAAAGTTTCAGGTTCTCTAAGTTTTCCCTTCAAATGTGTAATTACCCTGAAATAAGCGTGCTCATTAAAGGAATCAGATCAATGTCTGCAAAAAGAAAGTAATTTAACCTTGTGGTTCCCTGGTCCATCTGTCTATTTAATTTTGGAAGGTCAACAAGAGACCAGGGTCTTTAATTGTTGTTTACAGTCCAAGTAGTTAGACACAGGAAAAATAAAGTCTTTCAAAATTATACTGTTTGATCTTATTTGTCTTTGTATCTAAAATATAATAAAACTATACCTCTGTTGTTGTTCAGAATTTATTCAGATAATCTAGATTGAGATACTCCTCATGCCAGGAGCAGGCATTAGATCCGCCTGTGTACTGTACCTACAGAGTGGTTTGATAGCAAAAATGGAGTCATTAGTGCCTAGGTCATGTTTTGTCCTTTTGATGTGGACACACCAAATGCTATAGCAAATATAAGTAGGTATGGAATTTCCTCTTTTGGATTTACAGTATAATTCAAAATAAAGTTAGAAAATTTTTGCCTGGTAAAGAAGTTATTGGTAAAGACCTTTTCAGAATTGGGAAGGTATTTGTCACTGCATGTTGAAATGAGATCTTGAATGCAGTTAGGTTGCAGCAGTCTGAAATGCTGTTAGAAAATCATGACAACAAACTTGTGACCTATGTCCACTTGGTTTTGGAGCCAATGAAGTCTCTTATTTTAATTTACTTTCTTATAAATGTAATAGATACTACTCAGTTTTTAAAACGTAATAATTTGCTCCCTGAAAAGCTGGTTAAAACCAACTTCCAGTAAATGGTAATTATACTGCAGGTGCCACCTCAAGAATTAAAACTATTTATTGGCTTGTGCATTTGGGTAACTACTACTACTTGATGGAAAGGGTAAAGTGAAAGCATCTGACAAGTTGCCTATAATATATTTTATATGTCTGTATGTGTCTTGTGTGTATATGCTTGGCCCAGCAGCAGCAATGGGATATAATAGTGTCACAATAGTGTCGTACTTGCTTAAGCAGTTGTGCAAGAACTTTGTTCTGCCCAAAATCAGCATAGGAGATAGGACAGAGTAACCTGTGAAATTTTGTTTCTTGTGTTCACAGACTAAATCACCTTTGAAATTTTGAATGTGTTTAATCCTTAGATGATTACCTGTGTGAATTTTTTGGTTATTGGCATTTATGAAGCTGTGCAAATGCAAAGGTAGTGGGTGTGAGATTCCTCCCCTTCTTTGTACAGTATTTTTGGGAAATTTTGCAATGTGAGGAATGTAAGGCTAAGCCACAAGTATACAATAAGAAACTCAATAAAATACAAATGGTGACTGTCCCAGGAATTTTTCCTAGAATTTGTCGTGATCCAATGTGAACCTTGAATATTTTTAGGGAAAAAGATAAAGGTGGATCAATGCTAGGTTATAGTTGTACTGTGACTGAAGGTTCTGCTATAACACCTGTGGTTGCACTGAATTAAGAGAGTTAGCCCTTAGGATGCTTCTTTCTTCCTATTGCCTATTTTTTGTTGTGTTTTGGGATTTTTGCTTATTTTTGTAGGAGAAATTTTCCATATCTCAGAGGAGGAGAGTGAGGATTAGGATACAGCCCCGATTTCTGAAGACTATTTGTTGATCATCTCTAGCAGAGCTACAGCTGCCACCTGTGCAATGCCCCAGTTCAGAACATGAGCTGGGTGGTGGAGATTGTCACAGTATCAGCCTGGTTCACCAAGGGTCTATGAATTAAAAGACCTTATTGGTTAAAAGTATTTGAAAACCAAAGCTGCTACCTCACTTCTCAGTTTGATTCCTGCCCTGAATTTGGGGAAAAGTCTTTGAATGTTAAACACAAATGAACAAAAAAACCCTTTGAAAATTGCTTCTGTAACATTTTGAGTTCTTAGGTTTTCAGTTTTCCTATCTGTGATGCTTCTTTGACAGTGCTGAAGCAGATACTCCTGATGTTGTTTAATGACTATGCAATTTCTGAAATTAGCATTTTGATAAAATTGATTATTTTCTAGAGAAAACTTTGGCCGCAAACCAGGGACTTGGAAAATTTGTGTCTGTATATATTTGGAAATTTCTTCTGGTAACTGAGTCCTTAATATCTATTCCTTTGTAAGCATATTTTGTAATATCTCTGAACTCTAGTTGCTTTCCTGTGTGGTCTGTTGTGGCAAATGGCAGTGTATTTCTGCTGAGAGTTGAACTGGGCTTTCTTGGTTCATTTGTTAGCTAAGAACTGATAAACATTAAAAAAAAAAATGATGTGTCATTTAATTGACAGTTTGGGTTACTGATTGAATTGGCCATTTAGCATAAGCAGAATGAATTACAATAGCCGAGAACTCTCACCTAATTGCTATGCCTCATGAAGTATGATGAAACAAATAAAAAAATGGACTAGTATATTGTTTAGAAGTATTTTTTTTAAATGAACTAGTGATTCCTAACCTTTCTGCTTTTCAGGGACAAGGAAGCATTAATGCTGCAATTGCAAAACTGATGAGACGCCATCTGGAGTTTAGGAAACTGATTTGATTGTTGATTGTAATGAGTTCCAGCTGAGATGGGTGTAGAGAAGAGTTCTGGTCAAGGAAAAGGAAATCCTTTTTTGGTATGAGGAGACTGCCTCGGTCTTGGAAAATAAAGGCTAGGGGAATCATATAACCATAAAATGGTTTGGGTTGGAGGGGACCTTAAAGGTTATCTAGTTCCAACGATCTGCCATGGGCAGGGACACCTTTCCCTAGACAAGGTTGCTCAAAGCCCCATCCAGCTTGGTCTTCACCACTGCCAGGGATAGGGCATCCAAAACTGGTCTGGGAAACCTATTCCAGTGCCTTACCACCTTCACAGTCTTATTATGACTTCTTCCTTATGACTAATCTAAACTACTCTCTTTCAGTTTGAAGCCATTACCCCATGTTCTGGCACTACATGCCCTTTCAAAAAAGGGGGAGGTTGTGGGAACTTAGGGGAAGACAAAACATCTGCCTTCTGATGCATTTATGGATTGCACACAGCAGGGAAAGAGAAACTAAACCAGCAGCCAGAGTTGACTCGGATCCCGTGGCTGGAGATCACCCTGGAAAACCTTGTATGACCAGATACACATCTCATTGTTCAGGATTTGTCCTGGCTGAAGTATATGAGGACTGGACTTAAAGGTCTTTTTTTTTTTTAATCTTACATTTCTGACAGTGACAGAGCATAGCAGCAGCCCAGGACTTGTTCAAGTACATGGCTGAGAGAACATCAATGCTCCTGCTTAAACAATGTCAGTTCTGGACATTCAAAAGTCATATCAGATCTAGAAGAAATTGATTTCTCTTTAATTCCCTTTAGGGTTCATGTTTTCAGTCAGCTCTGCAAGGATTAGAAGGATATTTAAAAAGCCAGAGTTCCTGGTGATTTTTATGACTGCGTGACCGAGGTGTAAGGAAAATGCCTAATACTTCAAGATACAATTCTGAGAGCTAGCAGCCCTGAATGGGTGAGAGGAGTGTCATAAGCAAAAGTGACATCAGACTGATAAATTTGTTTTTTTCCTAAGTGAACCTTTCTAAATGTTTCATGTTTGAAAATTTCATGTTTGTGATGTCAGCACAAGAGGCATATTCAAGCTACTGGGTCCATTAAGGCAATAAGTGTGTTTAAAACTGTGTTTTCCAGAAATTGTGTTCAGTTACCAGCTATTCAGCAAAGTATAACTTGGGCACAGGTCAACTAGGTGAGCCAGTGTGAGGGAGCAAGATCTTCATTAACTGGAGGATTTGTTTTGGAGGAATTGTTTATCACAAGGATGTTTTGCGTTATGAAATCCACTGTCTGCACATTGCAGAAAGAATGTTTTGGAGGTTTTAAATTTTATTTCTTCATTAATAAAATGTTGAGGAATTTGAAAACCATCAAATGTCTCCAAGGAATGTGGCAGCTTGGACAAGGGAGAAAGCTCTACTGAAATAATGCATAAAAGTCAGTGTTACTACAATCTTAAAGATGCAAGGGGCTTTGAAAACTGAATGACTGGAGAGAAATATCTCATGAGAGTAAAGTGGGCTTCTGAGGGATAACTTCAGCTGAAAATGCAAAAGTAAAAGCTTCTTGTTGTGCATCTCAGCATTTTCAAGTGCAAAAATTTATATATTCTGCTCACACTTTCATCTTTCTGGGGGTTATATTTATTCAGAAGAGATTAACAGCCAATTTTCAGTGTGACTGCCTTCATCAGAAGTTTATCCCTTTGCAAGATGATGGGTTTTTTAACTTTTTATAGGAGCAGTATGCTTGAGTGTCTGTGAAGACTTCAGATTCATAGTTGTAAAATGAAAGGAGGAGTAATGCTTATATTCCTAAAGACATGGCAGTCTTATATTCTGTGCAGAATGGCAGTACAAGTCTAACTGTGACTTGTATAATTTTGTTTGTCAGGTCTTTTTGTCTTAAATTTATTGTCGTGTTGAATTTTAAATACATTTACGATTACACAGCCATTTAATAAACCCATGTGTTCTGCAGATGGCTGCACTAGGATGCATAGGTTAGTTTTTGTGGTCTCTGCAGTAGAGGAAGCAGTCTGGGATGACTTAAAAACAACTGGTTTTGGCTGGGGTAACACTAACTTTCTTCCCAGTGCCCTGTATGGGGCTGTATTTTGGATTTGTGCTGATCACAGGGTTGACGATACTGAGATATTTTTGTTACTGCTGAGCAGCTCTTACACAGAGCCAAGGCCTTTCTGCTTTCTGTACTGCCACACTGGTGAGGAAGCTGGGGATGCATGGGAGGTTGGGAGAAGACACAACAGGGATAGGTCACCCCAACTGACCAAAGGCACCATCTGGTATTATGCTCAGTATGTAAAGCTGGGGGAAAGAAAGAGGAAGGGAAAGGAAAGAAAGAAAGAGGAGGATTCACTGCTTTCCATGGGCAGGCAGGTATTCAGCCATCCCCGGGAGACCAGGGCCCCGTCACATGGAACAATGAGTTGGGAAGACAAGCACCATCAATCCAAACATCCCCCCTTCCTCTTTTCCACAGCTTTATATACTGAGCATGATGCCATATGGTCTGGAATATCCCTTTGGTCAGTTGGGGTTACCTATCCCTGCTGTGTTTCCTCCCAACCTCCCATGCACCCTTAATTTCCTTGCCAACATGGCAGTACAGAAAGCAGAAAGGTCTTGTCTCTGTGTAAGTGCTGCTCAGCAACAGGAAAAACCAAACCATCACTATATTATCAATCCTGTGTTCAGCACAAATCCAAAACACAGCCCCACACTGGCCTCTGGGAAGAAAGTTAACTCTACCCCAGCTAAAACCAGCACACACTTTTACTAACAGTCATTTAAAGAAGAGTAAGGAAACATGCTTAAGGTGCATGGAGAAGCTCTACCTTGTGCCCCACATTGCCTCTGGTTGCTTGTGGGGGGAGAGAGGAATGACAAATCCTTCTCTTTGCATGTACTTTCCAAGTTTTTCTTTCTTTAGATAGTCGCTGCTTTTTCTTAGAATCTAAGGTGTCATTTGCAGGGGACTGCTGTATTCTGTTGCTCTGCCCTGCCTGTGCCCTCCATGGTATGAATGCTGGAGGAGGTGATGCACTCTTGCTGGCTTGAGGCATCTTCAGCATTTGCTGCCGGGCTTCCTGGAGGATCTCTGCTGATGCAGCTGTGTTGGTGTGGGCTGCAGCTCCAGGGACTCTCACAGTGCAGGGCCCCTGCAGAGACCCTTGCAACCCCTGACTCTCATTATTGAGCAGTACAGATCTTCATGATCTGTCTCCTTTGGCCATGTTTCGAAATTTTACTTCTTAAGAGTTGCTTCAATACCTTTTTTTCCTTTCATCCATGCAGAAACAGTGATGTAACCTTTAAATGTGTGCAAGTTTAATTCCCTGCCTCATTGGAAAGTTTTCTGGTACTTGGTGATTTAAAAAGGTTGGGGAAAAAGCTCTTGTGGTTATATTTTTCTGTTTTCTCTGCTTGTTTTAGATATGCATCAGTGTACAAAAAGAAATTTAATTAGATGATTTAAAAGGAACGTATACAATTATTTTATGTAGTTTGAGTGACTAATAGTCCAGGTTGGAGAAATTGCTCTATTTTCTATTAACCATCTGTAAATGGATATGACAGGTGAAGCGAGTAAGAGGGAGTTTATGCTGTTTGTGAGGCAGTCAGAAGATATCACACTAGTTCTGCTTTTTAATTGACTTTTCTTTATGTGTATATAGTATGACAGCACATGAGCAGGATGATAAGACTCTACAGAGATACAGAAGTAGGAAGGGAATTGGTGTGGGCAAGAATTAAGATGGAGACCAGCTATCAAAATGATAGCAGTAGGTAGATTGCAAGATAAGGAGGCAGAAAGAAACATCCCATCAGCAAGAAAGGAAATTTCAAAAATGTTTTTCCAGGCCAAGGAAAATTGTACATTCTGCAGAACTTTGTCTTGCTTCTTGGTGTCAGGTTCTCTCTGAGCTCGTGGACTGTATGTGCCCTTTGCCACTGATCACAGTGAGCATCCTTAGCTGCTCTCAGGGTGTTAGTTGGGCCCAGCAGAATAGTGTAACATGTTCTTGATTTACTTCCTGTCTTTTACAGTGCAAGTAACCCTTCTTTTATTGGGCCTTTAGAGAGCTACAGCCTCCTGACTCGTCTGATCTAAAATAAACTTAAACTAACCTAGTAGGTCTCAAGAAATCTTATAAACTTGACAGCAGATGGCACATGCTTTTTGTTTAGCCCTGAATATACTATCTTGGTGGGTGGTAACTGCCTTAGGACAAAATCAGCATCCCACCAGTCACCATCTGGGATGGCAGATGATATGTGGGACTGTCATGAATAAGCATTCTGATGTTTGTAAATGTCTGAAGGAAGATCCTGCTTGTTAACATTGCAGCTGGTATGCAGTCACCACCATGAGAAGCTCACTTTATGCAGTCATCAACAAAAACTGAATTGTGTGCCTTGAGTCCATCTCTGTAATATGGGTGGCTGTAAGGTGATTCCTCCATAGTTTATTCATTTTGAAGGTGAACTTGAATGATTCTTGTTTTGGCAGACCTTTAGTCTTTGTTGATTCTTTTGTGCTAAAAAAATGTCTTCTCTTAGGTACTGTGTCAGCAGTGGTATTTAGATGCCTCCTACTGGCTTATCCTGATGCTGAGAGTGAGCACAAATGCATCCTATGAAATGTGCCATTGCTTTGACAATGTAGTCCAAGTTGATGAGAAAAAGGAGGGGACAATTTGGAGACAAAGGTGTAAAATTGCTTTCAAAAGAACACCCCGTAGTTTTGTTCCAGATGCAGGAATGGAAATGGACATCATCTGGCCCTCCTCTACTTTCATTTTCCCGTGTCCCAGAGTGGGGATGTAAAGACAGAAGCCTGAACCATGAGGGTATCCACAGGCCACTTTCCTGCTCCTCTCTGTTTCTGGCTCTAGGCACTAAACCCCTGTTCCGAACGTAACTGCTTTGAGAAAGACTATTTGGACTAGTTTTGTTTGGAAGAGTTGCTTATCATTCATGTGACAGGTTCTTCATGTAGAGTATTTTGGACAGTAAAGCTGGTCTTGTAGGAAACTCTAAGTTGTATCATGTACAAACATCTTTGAAAGGAAGAAATCTGTGCATCTATCATGCAATTTGGTTCCTACTGCTGTTAGAACATCAATTTTGGTTTGTGTTAAAGTGTTCACACTTAGCTATGTCTGTGTGCCTGCTGAAACAGGTATCACAGAATGCTTTGGTTTGGAAGGGATCTTAAAGGTCGGCCATCTAGTTCCAACTCCGCTGCCATAGACAGGGGAACTTTCCACTGGACAGGGTTGCTCAGGACCCCATCCAATCTGACCTTGAACACTTCCAGGAAGGGGGAATCCACCACGTCTTTGGGCAACCAGTTCCACTGTCTCACCACCCTCCGTAGTGAAACATTTCTTCCTATTATCTAATCTAGACCTACCCTCTTTGTCCTATCACTCCATGCCCTGGTGAAAAGCCACTCTCCAGCTCTCTCATAGCCTCTTAAGGTGCTGGAAGGTGCCCTAAGTCTTCCCAGAGTCTTCTCTTCTCCAGGTTGAATAACCCAAACTTTCTCAGCCTGTCATCATAGGAAAGGTGCTCCAGTCTTCCAGTCATCTTGTGACCCTCCTCTGGATGTTCTCCACCAAGTCCACATCCTTCTGATGTTGGGGGCCTCACACCTGTATGAAACAACAGTTTAATGAAGTGCCATCTACCAAATGACTTGACTATTCTTTTTTCAGTGCTACCAGGATACTTGGTGTAGAATAACTATGAGAATGCAGGGCTAAAAATGTTTCTTCAGTTCAGTGCTGTTAGAATTGCCAATGGACCTTTGGTATGAATGTTTTGGGATGCTGAGTATCTTCAAGTGGTTTTGCTTATTAGGTATGATGTGCAAATAGTATACTGATTTTATACAAATAATAGAAGGGAAGAAACCCAAACAACCTCACATGAGTTCTTAATTCAGGTATTACTCTTCAGCTTAATTGTAACCTGTACATTTGAATGTCCAAAAGTTTATAAAAGACAAATTAGATTAATGTAATAGTATGGTTGCACTGGCTGGAATGCACAGAAATGAGGAGCATTTGTCTGCCAGATTTGTATGAGCAAATGCACTCACTCTAACTGGCTCACAATTGAGGGGAGACCAGTGTGTATTATTTACAGCATGAAAGCAAATGCATGTGCTATTTCTGGTTCAGGGTGTAAAATGTCAGCAAAACTAGCAAAAAGCTGGCTGTTTTTTTATGAATGGAAGGGTGTGTATTTTTTATATGGAATAAGACAGCTATTTAGAACGGATTTGGCAGGCAGCAGTCACTTCAAGTCTGAGATGAGTGACAGCTCGAGTTTAGGAGAGGTCTATGCTGGTCTCTGGGCAGAAGGAATTAGGGAGTGGCTTCAACTTCACTAAAGGCTTCTCTGAAGTCAGCAGCAGAACAAAGTATGCTTAGTCAGGATTCCTTTAAACAAGGAAAAGGGGAAGTGAAAGGTTAAATTCAGGTCAATGCTAACTTTAGCCTGGTCTGTTCTCGCAGGTGGCTTTAAACTAGGTGATCCACTTGCCTGTTCTTATGGTCTGTCACTACCAGTTGGATGATTATCTTATAACTTATTCATAAATCTTAAGTAGTTAATAAGACAAAGCAGGTGTGTTGTCCCTTTACATTTGTACTGTAAGGGAACATTGGTTTCAATATCTTTTAGGTTCCAAAAGAGAATCAGCAGTTTACATGGACATTGATAGTCTCTTACGAATGACTAATCAGGGATCATCTTTTTAGGAGCAGTTTAGGATTGACATTCACTGTCACTGATCATGCTTGCAGTTTTCTATTCTTTATATTCTTAGTGCTGCCAATCAAGATGATATATCTGGATCTCACACTGTTTCTGAATGTAGCTTGTTCTTTGTTCATGTGCAGCTATTATTTTCACACAATCCTCAAAGTTCTTGTTCTTGTATCCAAGAGCACTTTCACAGCATTACCAGGCTTTATCGTGAATTAATGGTTTCCAGTACAACTTATATTCATCTCCTAGTATTGTCAGACTTATGAACAAGGCAGCTATCTGCTAGGCCTGACTTTCTGTTATAACTTCCTTTTATGCTCATGTGAATTTTTGATATTTTTAAGAAAGGTAGGAAATTATTTTTGCTTCCCGACATCAAAGATTATGTTCAGATGTGACTGTGTGCAAGCAAGATAAAGCAATAGGCAAGTACAAATACCCTGCAGGAATCTCACATTATTTCAGTGGATTTTGATCTTTATTTGTGCAAGTTCATGCCTCGAACAGTTTTTTTGGATTTTTTTATAATTAAAATAGTTGCATCATTAGAAGTACATTACATCTTGAACCAGTTCTCCAGTCGGTTAAAATCCAGTTGTTTTGCAGTTGGCCTTAAGTTATAAGAGATGATTCTTAAATGTAGAAAAATAATTTGTTCTTTAAAAACCCCACATTTTTTGGTGGTCCTTTTATTGTTGAAGGCAGGTTCAAACTATATTCTCTAAGTATTTTCCCTTTATAGGTTTATTTTCCACTCTTTTAAGTTGTAAAATCGGGTGAAGATACATCTAATTTAATTTTTTGTTATTTAATGTTTTCCATGGAGGAATACAAGAAATCCTTTGATTTAAAAGAGTTCTTGGATACAGTACTTTAAAAGATACAAGTAAAAATGCCAATCTGGCAACTTTGTTGAACTCCAGAGATTTAGAAAAAAGTCTTAGAAAATTATCTTAGAGGCAGTATCATTCAGTTTATTACAGACAGTTCCCTGGTCTCAAGGCAGCAGATTGTGAAAATGGGCAGAATTGGGAATACACATAAGAAAACTCACTTTTCTTATTTCTGTTTAGAAAAAAATTGGCTTTTAAGAATTTTGAGGGGTTTGCTGTCAAACTGACTTGTGATTTACACCTGTTCAACCTATTAGAAGTATTCCATCTATTTTTTAACTCCTCTTTTGGTAGCTGCTTGGCATTTTGGCATGTGTGGTATTTTAATCCTGCATTTGTCCAACAAAGAGCTCATCTGTCTATTTTTGCAGTTTGGCTTTTCTTTTTTTCTTCTTCTTCCTGGGTGTTGCTGTAGAAATACAGTTTATTTGGGATTTAGATCTTCAATAGAAAACTAGATGTCTGGATGAAATAGGACATAAATATGACCAGTAATGACAATCAGTGATGATTGGTATGAAATGGACTTTTTCCTTTTAATGAGGACACTAAAACAGATTGGAGCATGTGGTATCTGATTAATTATGTTGCAGATAGCATACTAGAGGTAGCAAGTGTGGATATTGGGGATGCTGGGTGGATATATTCGACAGATTTGTTGATAGAGAAAGCTAAGGGAGCTGAGCAGCCATTTTTCTGGAAGGTTTATTCTCTCTGACAGGCTTATGTACATGACAGGGGAGCACAAATGTCTAAAATTATGTATCAAGATGTGTTGGGCACTTTGGGCATCTAGATGTTCTTCTACAATTAGCTAAGTGTACTTAGAGTGGAAGTTCACTGGGGGTAAGTAGTGGCTTAACGGCAGACTGCTGAATAGAAGGCACCAACTTGTCAAATGGTTCATCAAGCAAAATCGTATTATGATAATTCTGGAAAACTATCTGTTCCTCTTGAAGCATAATCAGAGATAGCTGTCTGGACTCCAGACTTGATTAACCTGCTTGGCAGCAGTCTGGTATGTTATGTCAGGTGAGGTTATATCTCTTTGGCAAATATATTCATGTACAAAAGGATTCTTCTATTCTTGTAAATGTTAAGAATGCCAGAAATCTGTAAGTGTAGGGGCTATAGTGGAAAGCATTGACCTTATAATTAGAGCTAGCTATGAATATTGGCACATGCAACTGCAGTCAGTGATAACCTAAGCTGAGAGTGATTTTATTTACTCCAGTTTAGCTGAGCTCACAGTCTAGTACAGCAGGTCTAATTTTAGGTTTCCTTAACATGGAAAATTTCAAGACTGGTAAAGCAAAGCAAAATACTAGCTACTTGAATGTTTCCAGTTTTCTGAATTACCTTGTACTGAACAGCTAATGTTTGTGTTGTGATACAACCATCTGTTTTTATAGTTTAAAGAGAATCTCCTTCAAATGTTAAATACTCTAAAATGTGTTAGTGAAGAGGCTGTCAGCCATTTGTCATACTACACCATTCAAAACTTTTCATGCAGAGTGATAGCAATCCAACTTTCTATTCCTCTTTGTATTGAGAAACTAGCATCAAAATAAAAGTTAAAAAATTACTTAGCCCAGTTGGGTCAGTGTACCATGACTGAATATTCTTTACCTGTTCTAAGGAATAAAAATGTGTTTACCTTTCTGAACCATCCATTTTTTTACTGTAACTTTGAATTAAAATATTCCATTCCAAATATTTTTGTAAGCAGAGATGAAAGACATAACAAAGAGTTTGTCACGTGTATGAATGGCTAATAAATAGTTTGACAGGTGGAGATGTTGCAGAATATGATGCCTTTTTGAGAAATTTTAGAACAAGATGAAAATTAAACATGGCAGTTCTCTGCTTTGGTTTGTACCAAAAGAAAGAGGAACACATCTTCTGAAAGAAAACAGGTCCCTTAAACATATGGGGGATTTTTCAAGGTTGGCTTCAATATAGTCTCTAGTGCTTTTTTAACACTGTAGGATACTGCACACAAGGCATTATGCATATGCTGTTCGCCACAGTATCCCAATAGAACTTGTTGCCCAGATGGTGCAAACCATATGCCTCTTGATAGTTTATCTATGTTTGGGAAATACTGTCTAAAAATATAAGAAAGGTCATAAGACTTCTCAAAAACAGTTCTAGTGAGTTCCTTTTAAATAATGCTCTGGAGGTTTTCAAGCTGGCTGTTTCCTCCCTCCCTTTTTTTTTTTTTCTTTTTTTTTTTTGGAGTGGGGAGGGGTAGGAGGGAGGTAGGAGGATGTGTGTAAATGTTTTAGGGTAGAGATGAGGAACTAGGGAATCATACTTTTTCCAGTGCAAGACTGCAGCTCTTAAGGCATGCATGCAGACTTCACTAGTCCATCTGCATAGATAGTTTTTCTCCATAGGAGGTGCTTAAGAGGCATACAGCACAAGGCTTTGTCCTGGGTCTCTTTTTCTCTGCTTCCCCCCCAGCCCTCTAAATTAACCTTTTTGAACCTGTAACAATAGAGAAAGCCAGTTAATTTTGATATTTGTTCCTATGTCTTCTGTAACTCATTTGACTATTTCCAAAGGCTAAAGGAGAAAATTCTCCTTGCCCATATGTAAGTTGTTAACATACGTTTTCTCTTCTGCTTACCTGGCACAGATCCACAGAGGAAAGGCAGTCTAATTACATCTCCAGCATAGTGGTTCTTTGAAGTATCAACTAATTAGGAATGGATATTGCAGGAGTTTAGACCAGCACTCAGGAAAAGAATGCATCTGTAACCATCACTAATCCATTCAGATAACCAAAGCTTTTATCCTTTGAGTAAAGATTTGCACATTCTCACCTACAGCAGTGTACCATATATGATACTTTGTAGCTCCTCTGAAAGCACAACTCTTTTTAAAGTAAATTAGCCAAATTGAAAGGCTAATTGCCTTGAGCTTCAAGTACAAAGGATATCCACGCTCAGATTTCTTTGCCAGCTGCAAGAGGCTGAGAAGATGTGGTTTCCAAAATCCTAGGTATCTCATGACACCTAGGAATTTTAATGTGGTGTCATAAATCACTAACTTATTCTTCCTCCAGTGTTGTTTGCAGAATCTATTCAGATAGATCGGTTCCATGTACTGGGGAGGATATATGTTGGGGGGACAGTCTGTTTAGTCTGGTAACAGTTTATATCAAATACCTGAAAAGGTCTTATACTTTCATTGCTTCCTCTTACAATTTTGATCAGAATAAAAATTAGTATATCTGGTTTGAATCAGAACTTACTTTTGCAAAAGAAAGATTGGTATGGCATTCAATCCCTCTACAGACTTAGATTTTTCTAGATCACTTCAGCTGGGTATACAGATGCCCTTCTGTTTCCTGCTTTTTTCCACTTGTTTTCACACTCTCACCTTTCAGTTTAATTGTGTCCAGTCCTCTTAGTCATGGAGTAAATACAACTAGAGTGTAAAATGGGTGTCACTCCAGTGTGATTCACAGAATCATGTCCTTTTTGTATGGAACATTTTATTTTGTGGATATTATGCATCAACTGCAGTTGGCTTATGCTGTGCTCCACTCAGGTTATACAGAAGTGGGAGCTTGGAGGATCGATCAACTGTATTTTCTTCATATGATAATTTCTATCCTTTCTCCCTCTTAATGAACTCATATTCTTGTTTTCAGTTTTAAATCTAATTCTAAGTACTTCAGAATCCCATCTATAACTATTACTCTAAATGATTTTTTGGTTTTGCAGAATATAACAATCATTTAACTTCTCTTTATTCTCAGTTCCCTGACTGTAGTCTCAAGTAGCTGCTTCTGTTACATGATAATGTTATTGAGCTATGTGTAAACCTGAGGGATGAAATGGCCCTGCTTCATGTCTGACTCCTCCTGAGTGAGAACAAGTATCACCAGAACTCTTCAAAATCTGTCTGCAGTGAAGAGCTCTTTTTGAAAAAAAAAAAAAAAAAAAAAAGGAAAAGAAAA
>JAWWEE010000162.1:23365750-23381508 GCA_035221455.1 Xenops minutus | reverse complement strand
CAATTTTTAAAAAAAAAAAAAAAAAAAAAAAAAAAGGAAAAGACACTTGACAGATATTTGCTTGCATAAATTGGAGTGACTAGGAAATGTAGAGAATAAGAAAAAACGTCAAGTATTTTGGTTTGTGGGTTTGGTGGGGGGTTTTCTTGTTTGGTTGGTTTTTGTGGGGGGGTTTTGTTGTTGTGGGTTGTTTTTTTTTTTTCCAATTACAGTTTAATTGTGTGTACAAGTTTTTTTCATAAAAGTTTAAAGCATTCAGATAGCCTTCTAAAGAAAAGTTACCCTCTACAAGATAAACCACAGTCATGGTAAGAATCTGAACACTGACTCAATGCAGAATTGTACTTGTTTTGTGTATTATAGAACCAGGACATTTCAGTGGAGATTTTCAAAGGTGTGTTTTTCCAACCCGAACTTTAAAGAAAAAAGGAAGGAGAAAAGATTTTGAAAATAATGGAAACTTCCCTTTCATGTAATAACCTTTTAATTTTTTATTTAACAAATACACGCACCACAAGAAGTGATGAGTTACAGTAAAAGCTCTATTACTGGGTGGAAGATGGGCATACTTTAAAACCTCGGTGCCTGTTTGCCACCAACATTTTCTTTTTTAAAACCTTTACAAAGGACTAAAAAAAGCTTTTCAAACACAAATAATTTGCTTTGACAAGTGGTCAGTTCTTCAAATCCCAGGAGGATGAGGGCTGGGGTTTCTGTGTAGGAACAGGCAGACTTCTGAAGGGCTAGCATGGTTCGGTCTCTGGCTGCATGTGCATGTTCTCCCCAGGGCTGGACTGGTCACTGTACGCTGCTGCAAGCTCTCCTATGCCCAGTGTAGGTGTTTTTTCAGAAGTGCTTTGCATCTGCTGCTCCCATCAGTTGCTGGAAGGTCATTTCTGCTTACATTCAGGTCACCTTTTAATTTAGATGCAGAGCTTTAGGCAGTGAGGGTTATTTGAAAATTTCAGCTCAGCTATTTTAATTCTTAAATTAGTAGCAAATAATTGCATCAAGAACTCATTTGTCCTGTGTATGCACCTAAGACAGCACTTTGTAGTAAAAGTGAGTTTATAATTATTTTGTTTGTGAAAACAGAAGTGAAACTTGGGCAGTGTTTTCTTTTTATTTGTTTGAAGGTTAATTTTCTTTCTAGACTGGCAGCTGGGATGCCTAAGGGTGTAGGTGCAGTGTCAGAGTCCTTGCTACACTCAGTTGTTGTTTCTGGGTGTGTCCATACTAGAAACAATTTTAGTGATGTCAGGAGTACACTTTTGAGGCAAATGTTCTGATTTTCCCCACTTACCCTGCTTTGGTTCAGATTTGAGCAGTCTCGGACTTCACCAAGTTTTTGTTCCTTTGGAAGAAAATAAGCCAGAACGTGCAGTGCAGGAGTGTCTGTATCTAGTGCTGCAGGGAGAATGTGCTAATGCAGAACTAGGCTGGTGCTGGAAAGGCTTTGGTGCTCCTACAGGTACTCAACAGCAGCTGTCTGCTTCAAGCAGCTTCCTAATGCAGGTGTTTGCCTCTGCCAATTTTAAATGTATCCAAACCAACTGAGTTTCATTAAGATCTTATGGATAACAGAAATAATTACTGAATTATATTTTGAATTATTTTCTTTCTACAATCAAACTTACAAGATTTCTGACAAGCCAGGATATTTAAACTGTTATTTATTTTATTATCATATTATTATGTTTGTATGTACAACTTGTAAAATATTTTAATATAAAAATACTTCTGTTTCAAAATATTTTACATCAGAAAACACAAATAACGGCAGTGCTGTTGAAATAGAAATTTACAGAAAACAAAGGGAATAGGGGAGGTTGTTTGTGGTTTAAAAATGCATTAAAAAGTAACAAATACCGAAGCTCTAAGCAGATTAAATTTTCAGATGAAAATGTCATCTTAGCTCAGCTGAGTCAAGGATCTTGGTTGCTGGCCTTGAAATATGATACTTACACTTAAATGATTTAGTGTGACAGTTTCTAGCCTAGGTTTTCAGGAACAACAGTATTTTGCTTTAAAAGCAATTAGGTACCTGTACTCTACAATTATTTTTAATAACCATTTTTATTTGATGTGATGTATATCTTAATGTATTGTTTATTTTTGTTTGTTTGATGACAGAGCTGTCAGGTGTATGAAATGAGTACATGACTGTGAACTCATAATACTTGATCAGTGAATTGTATGTGAGGAGAAATCTGTACAAATCCTAAAATGTTAAGCATGGGCTAGAGTTAGGAATGTGAGGAAATACTCTATCCCACCATATAAATATCTTTAACCTATTTCTGAAATTATTTACATACATGTGCCAGAGAACCAAACAGACTTCTTCATAATATACTTACCTGGATAATGAGAGGAGTATTCTCGTGTCACCTGTGAATACTATAGGGTTTTGGGGAGGACAGCTAACAGTGCTTTTGATTTCATTGTTTGTGTCTCTCACTGCTCCTGCCTAACAGGGTGGTAGGTGTACACAAAGTTCTGTGCTGCTCTGATTCCCAGGCTGAAAAAGGGACCTTGTGTTTGAAGCCTTTTGTTTTTGAAAGCTGAATATATGTGCACTCCTGACTCGAAAGAGCTGCTCTTCTGCAAGCTCCCTGTGCCAGCCTTTGGCCATCCAGAGTATTTGAGTGGTGGGGGAAAAGAAGAAAATATAGACAGCAAGTTGTGTAGCTAAGAAAACAGAAATATTTTCTATATGAGTTACCCTGGATCCCTTTATAAAGAACTGCTTCCCCCCACCCCTTCCCCCCTTTTCTTCTCTGCTGGTTTAGCAGCACACCTTAAATGAAATACACACCTTGCCTCCATATATATAAAACTGTCCTTTGTGCAGCTTGGCTCATTTAGCGTGGTGAGGTTTTCATTCTCTAGGGTAAGTTAATATTTCAGGCTCTTGGATTGTTGTTCAGGGACTGTCATTTACCATGTATTTGTGTAGCTCCCACAAGACTTACTTATAGCTGGTGTTTCTCTGTAAATAGTGTGAATTGTGAACGTATTGATGGACTGCTGTAGATAATAAACAATGCTTGTACGAAGGC
This sequence comes from Xenops minutus, assembly GCA_035221455.1. Taxonomy (NCBI): domain Eukaryota; kingdom Metazoa; phylum Chordata; class Aves; order Passeriformes; family Furnariidae; genus Xenops; species Xenops minutus. Next base: position 23,378,446 of record JAWWEE010000162.1, on the reverse strand, counting down.
TGAAGATTTGAGTGTATGCAAAAGTGGAAAGCATTCATTAGTCTCATTCGAACAGTGTGCTGTCTTCCAGTGTTTCTGTAACATCTTGTCAGCATCCTTGTTGAATAATTGTATTTGAGGCAGTGAGTACTGCTATGGGCATTGCAAAGTAAAAGGCTCTGGAACCAGTGTTTAGTGAGGTGGAGGAAATGTATTTGAAAGTAATCTTAACCTCTACTAGAGATGCAACAATAAATCTGCTTTAAAATAGAGAGCTTGCAGAAGAAAATAATGAGTTGTTGCAAGTTGCTGTGCACAGACTGTGATATATTGCCAACTTATTATTTCTGAGCTCTCTGGTGTGTCACAAATGCATGTATTTCTGCATTGAGCAGTGGCTCTGCAATTTGGAGCCTTATTTCTTAGAACTGGTCTTTGTCTCATGCTGTACAGTATTTTAAAAAAGAAAATGCAGTTTTAATAGTAAGTATTAGTTGCCTTCTAATAACAATTTTGTCTCTTTGCTTTGTAGGTATGAAGCGTCCATTAAGTCCTGACCACGTCTTTGAAGATGGGATTATGAATCAACCGGCTGTTCTACGGGTCTTTGAAGAAAAAGGACTGAGGAATGACAGACAGGATTATCAATTGAGCAAAGAAAAAAAGAAGATACTGTTTTCCTTCTGTGAAGCGTGCAATATACAGCTGAACTCTGCAGCTCAAGCTCAAGTTCATTACAATGGGAAGTCTCACCTGAAAAGGGTGAAGCAGCTAAATAATGGAAAGCTCCCTACAAGTACAGCTCCTGGCACTTTGTTTGCAAGTACAAGCACAGGTAAATAATAAGTTTGAGATGTTTGATTTTGGTCAAGAATCCCGAGGAAGCTTCTAAGCTCTACCTCCCCCTCCCCAACATAACCATTAGAATTAATATAGATTAATACTAGTAGTTAATAATATTTTGCCATGTTCAGAATTGTTCATGTATTTCTCTTCCTGTGAAGGCAACTTGTATTAAGGCAATATTTCATTAATGCATGATTAATTACTGTGTTGGACCTTGAGATATAGTCTATTTAAAAGTAACTGTTGTGGATCCAAATAGTTACAAATTTTGTCATCTGCTTTTGTTCCCAAAATCAAGTTCTGGAGGAATGCCGTGTGTAGAGGACAAACTTTAAAAAAGAAATCTAGTAGTAGGAAGATGGAGTAAGAGAGTTGGAATTTACAGGCCTAGCCCTTTCATTATTTCTGCTTTCAGTTGTCTGGGGTTTAATTACTCTTATTCATAGAACCATTTAGACTGGAAAAGACCTCTAAGTGAGAAGTAATTTAAATAAGACTTTTTACTTACTGGGCAAAACAAAGGTCCCAAATGCTTGAGGAAAATTCATTTAGCATGAATAATGTAAAGAGAAAAAGCACGTAATGTGCTTTTCTGATTTATTTATTTTATTTCACTGTTAGACTCTCTTCATAGGTATTCTGAGAAAAATCTAGCAGATCTCAAATCTTCATTAAAAAAGTTTTCCGAATTGTGTTAGTTTTATTTATTATTATTTATTATTATTAATTATTATTTTTATTTATTATCTATTATTATTGTTCATTACCAGTCGTACCCATTGTGTCTCAGTGCAGCTCAGGCTGAAGTTTGTCAGCATGGCCATTCCCGGGCCAACCCTACCCTTGTGCCTGGCATACAGGATGTATGGACAGGCTGCTGCCAGAAGGTAATAAATGAGGTCTCAGGAAAGCAAAAAAGTGTGTGGTTTGCCCTTGCAGCTTGAATTGGAATTTATCTCAGTTACTTCTCATAAAGGAAAAAGGAAAGGAAAGGGTGGTTTCCTGCAGCTTTGGGGAAATGTATTTTGGAGTGAGCCTGTTTAAAGCTCCTCACCGGAGCCTGCGGAGGCAATCCCGTGGCACAAGCCACACCTGTGCGGGGTACCTGAAATCCCACCTGGGACAGCCCAAAACAAGGGCTGGAGTGTCCGCTGCTCAGAGGGGTGGCAGCCAGCTGGGAGCGAGTGGTACGCACCTGGCTAGCTGCTAATTCAAGCCTGCTTGCTTCCTTTCTGCCGAGGGACAGCTGCTGAGTTAATTGTTCAGCGGAGGGAGCAGTGTTTCGGCGCGGGGAAGGCGGCGGGATCGCGCGGCTTCCACGAGGTGGTGCTGCAGCCCGGGCCATGAGCCGCGGCCGCTGCCCTGCCGTGCTGAGCATCGCTCGCTGAGCCGGACGCGGGCACGGACAGCTGCGGGCGGCCTCGTAATACAGGCAAATACGTGGGGGCAGTGTTGTGGATGGCACTGTTGTGTTCCTCCCGGTTCTCATTTGGAGGCGACACCGACTCTGCTCCGTGAGTTTTCTTTGCTTGTTCCCTGGTGTCTCCTGGTGAGTCTCCCGAATCGCTCCCCTTTGCTCCCACGCCATCCTGGGAACAGCTGGTGTAGGTTTGAGTAAGTGGACTAGGCGTACCTATTGAAGTCCAAGTTTTACAGATCCCTGGAAACGGGTAGGGTAGTTGTGGTTTTTTGTTACATAAGGTGTCCAAATTTACCAGTGGGCAAAACAGAATTGTTTTTGCCTGGGTCCTGTTTTGAAGAGCAGAAGTGCCTTAGGGCCCAGGTGGCACTCCTTAATGCCCATGTGAAGGTCCTGCTGGAGGTGTGATTGGGATGTCAGCTGTGGTGCATTGTGACAGCAGCTCTGCCTTTTTGTTCTTACAATCTCTGAGCTTGCAGAACGGTTTTGGAAATGCTGTAGCCTATATCATTCTTTGTAGGGAACAGTCCTACAAGTTAATGTGTTAGCCCTGCAGTACTGAGGATGATTTCCTGAGAGATTATAAACATGCCATTGTGTGATCTGGTTCACAGCACTGACAGCCAGGGATTTGTTAATATAGCAAAATAAATACATAAATCACTAGACTTCTGTTGTGTTTGTGACTTAAATCAGGTCACAAAAAGGGCCTGGTAGTGGAAGAGAGAAGGCAAACCAGCAGTCTTGGGTCTTGGGCACGGGAGGAGAATGAGGGAGTAGGAGAAGGAAGGGTTTCTTTCACTTTGAGCATTAGAGAGATTAGACCTTCTTTGCCTCCTTGTGAAATGCCATATAAATTTGGCAGTGTAGGCATCCTATCAAGCTAATAGAGGCAGGGAGGCTTACAATTAATAGTTCAGAATTATCCTTCATAGGATTCATGGATTGTGTAGCTAACTTGCTTATTAGTTTTCCAAATTAAATATATAAAACGTGAATAGTGTCTTTAGCCAAAAGGTAAAACTGACTATTGGTAGACATTGAGAAATTATACTGAAAATATTCCAGATAGCCTTAAGTCTGCATCCCCACTTTTGGCCTTGTGTGTACAAGGAAGACTTTTTCAAAAATTAAACTGTAAAAGAAATGAGCTTGCCAGATGACTAGGTCATTGCAGGATTAAATGATGGTTGGTTACAACAGAATGAAATGCTATTGCATTGCTCTGATTTCAGTGGAGCTTTTCCTTGGTTTTCGTCAGAAGAATGTAATCCTAAATGTATGTCTTTGTGTATAGGTTTGAATCCTTAGCTGGTCCAAGACTGGCTTTCTGACAGGTAGTTTAGTTGCCATTGAAGACTTCTCTGTGCTAACGTGATGGAGAACAGAGTTTTTGCTTACTTTGATCTAGGTCCTCAATTCCTTCTCAATAGTTCTTTCATGAATCTAAAAAAAAAAAAAAAAGAACAAGGATAATTTGATTTTTATTGCAGATCTTTATGAACTGTTCTACCAGGCTCAGGGATGGTAAGCAGCAATCAAAAGTATCTTGAAAAAGTTTGTGAGCGGAGTCCTATTAAATGCATGCATGCATAGCTATAGAATTAGTGCATAAGTCTGTAGAGGAGGGGAGGATAGTAGAAAGCACTGTGGTCTTACTTTTTTATTGTGTTATGCCAAAACCTGAGGCTTGTAGAGGGTCAGTACTTGTTCTGCCTTCCATGTGTGCTGCCTACAACCTGACCTTTGGGAAAGCAGCTTCAGGAAAGGTGCTCTTGTGGGGACACAAAGTGGAGCAAGGCCTCAGGGCTTCCCCACACTGTACCTCTGAGAGGGAGGTTGCTCCACACTTTGGTATCCTACTCTAGGTAAAATCCATTTTCCTTTTGTAAAAGATAAGACTCTTTTCCTACAAAGCAAAACTACTACTTTTTCCAATATAATAGTAATGGTAACAAAAAGAGTCGTGTGACAGTAATGCAACTTGGCATTGAGTATGCTGATGAGTAATTGTTAGTATTTCACTTTTCACTACAGGGCATGTTGACTTTTCTTGTGCAGTGATCTCTTGAACAGGATTGCATTTGGTAGATGGTACGACATTCTTTGCAGCATTTGAGGCTTTTCCACAATTTATTTAAGAAATAGATAATGCTGTGTAAGTTAACTTTTTTTACAACATGAAAAACAGCAATCACTTATCATAAATACATTTCTTTCAAAGAAGTCATGATAGAATCATGGAGTACACTGAGTTGAAAGGCACCCAGCAGGTTCACAGTTAGCTGCTCTGAAATGAAGGGAATTATTATATTTCTTTGCCGCACTTGATACTCCTTACAAAATGTTGATGATGAGACTTAATATCAAGGGCCAGAGGTGACATTAAAGTTTGTTTCTTATTTTCTAGTAACTACACACTGTATGTGTAATACTTCTGCGTTTGAGTAGCTGCCTTGTAAAAGGGATGGTAAAATTAATAAAAATAGTAAGTAGGTGATATGTGCATTCACTAGCAGTCTTCAGGGGAAAAAAAAAATGGAAAAATACTGTTTTGTTGAAGTTAGTTGTTTTTAAGTAATTGGTAAGTTGCATTAGAACAAAACATTCAAAAATTTGCAAATAGCAAACCCTAACGTTTTGAAGTTGGTAAAGGCTATCACACCAATTATTCATCTGCAGCCTCTACTTCATTCTTTTGGAGGTGGGGAGCACAGGAATGACATTTGTAAGCAAACAGAGTATATAAGTACTATGAAAAAAAGTGGTTTATGGGGGCTGGTACTTTGGGTGAAATGTGAATAGAATTGGCTAATACATTTGGCACTCTTTGCCGCTACTTTGCATATATTCTTGTAGCAAAATCCCTTCCTGGAGAGTTTAACCTTACTTTGAGGGCAGGTATGCTGTGTTAAAGAACCAGCATTAAGTCATTAGATAATCAGAGGCTCTGGTTTCAGGCTGAGAATGGCTGCAGGAGTGGTGGTGACACAACTTCTGCGCCAGTCGGAGCATCTCCCTTGTCATTTAAACAGTTTGGGCAATGGCTTGGAGACCTCTTAAATCAGCTGAGTTCATGTTGCTGCAAGGAGTTGCGCTGTTGCGCTGAAGGATGTGATTCACAGTTTGCAGCTGTAGACAGCTGAGATGAAAATGGATCTATAAATGCAGACATTTATTCATGTGCATTTGTAACTGTGATTTTTATACTAAAACTACTGAAAAAATAAAATAATCAAGTCAGATTTGTTTATTCTTTTTATCTTGCAAAAGGAAAACTGATACTCCCTCTATATAAGTTTCTGCATCTGGGATCAGATCCTGTCAAAATTTCTCTCATGGTTGTCTGATGACACAGCAGTATATTTGGATAACTGTACAGATATTATAATAAAAAACTCCCATGTCTTTCCATTTCTTTTAAAAACTTAACCTAGTTATGATTATATCTGATTCTTATTGTACTGTGTATTTCTGTGTGAGTATGCATGGTGACACCTGCCTTCTTACCTTTTTTGGGAAAGAAAGCCTATGAAGTACCTGAAAAGACAAAAAGATTCAAATAGTGAGAAGTCTGTGTGGGAGTAGGAAGAGCATGGACATTTTTCATAGTAAGTAACTAAAAATTAGTAGGGTTTTTTTGAAAGACAAAGGCATTGGTCATGTCATGTCATGCCTTTAGTGATTTTTTTTTTTTTTTAAACAGATACTTAGTCTGCTAGACTGTACAGGTCTTAGCTGGGTCAGTATTCTAAATTTTTTCATCTAAGTATTCTTTTTAATAGATTTAATAGATCCTATTTTTAATATATAATAGACTTTGTTATGTGGTTAAAAAGTACTTATTTGTTCATTTGCATAATTGTGAATTAATCTTATTTAAAAAAGCTGTAAGGAATCATTAATTTTTATTGCTGGGGGTTTTTTCCCCCCAATAACAAACCTCATCACAATAGAGGCTGCTGATCCTCCTCTGTCTTGTGTTCATTGTAGAAAAGACAGCTATTTTTAACATTTACACAGTCTAGATGGATGATTCCTCATTCTGTGTGGTTTGGAGCTGAATCTGTAGAGCCTTTGATAATCATATCCTTTTTTTTTTATGGTTTGTTTGAATTTGGTCACTGTAGCTGATTCCATGCATTGATAATGAAGGCTTGGGTTGCCTGATTCTCAGCATAAATTCACGCAGACTTCTACTTTGACAGTGCTCTGTGTTTCAGTACGCAGGAAGATACAGAACTGAAATTGCTTTGCTTTCTTTACAAATGACTCAGAGTGTGCTTGTCCTTCCCTAAAATGTTGCCAGCGTGTGAAGGATTTTCAATGAGCAGAGCTATAAACCGGCATCTGGGAAGGTTTGAGGCTGCACTGGTACAGCAGTGTACTGTCACACAGATGAGCAGGGCTGGAGCTAAGACTCTGTAGCACCGTAGATCATATTGGTCACATACTGGAAGTTTTGTTTATGTAACTTGGTTGCTGTTTAACCTGCATAAACAGCTTTGCCATAATGTGGGGTGGACTTCCCAGCAGAGGTGAGTTTCTTTTTTTATTATTAAACTTCACTGAATTGCTTTGTGCTGCAATATTAAGTGTTACATGTTTGGCATTATTTGTGTGTGCATGTCATTTCTGTTTTAGTTATTCCAGAGGAAGGGGTAACAAAAATGGCAATGCATGTAATGCATCTTTTTCTTCTCTTCTTATTTCAGTATTAAAAGTAACTAAATATGTGGCAAGCTCCCTTTCCTTGCTTGCTGTTTGCAGAGGGCATCTTTCCAGTAGGTGACTTCCTATGCATTTTAAATGTTTTTTGAATGTCAGTGATGCTGTGTTATTGTTGTAGAAAGAAGCTTATTAGCAGTGTGAATAAATACCTATTACCGGGGCTTGATTTCTGGCTTGTTAAATCTCAAACTATAGTTACAATGATGTGTGAAACACAAGAGCTGTTGGATTCTCCAGATAAACTAAGTAAGGAATGAAATAAATTGTATGCTGGATTTGATATCTTAAATATGTCTGTCATTGTTAATATTAAAAGTTATGACCTGTCATGCCTGGGATAGCTCTCAGTAATTCATTTGCACTGACAGCTTTCTTTGAGAAGGGTATAAAATTAGTGTCGCTTCTCCCTAACCAGTTAAATTTGAGATTTAGTGCACCAAGTTTTATTTAAGGGAACAGATAGTGTGCTGAAGGAAGTCCGTGAAGTTCCAGTAGTAAATCTTTAAGCTTGAAAGAAGCATTATCCTAAACTAAACAGACTTTGTACCTATGTGTTTTAAAAAAGGGGGTTTTTTTATTGAGAATTTCACCTGTAGCAGAACATAAAGAATTAGTTCAGTTGAGTTACTTATTAAGCATTGCTTTTCTGTTAATATGTTTAGTTTGTGAGGGGAGACCTCCTATGATTATATTTGCATATGCTGGTAGTATTTTTTTAATAAAACAGGGAAAAATGTTGAAAAATCTGATTAAAATGTTTTTCTTGCTTGATATGGAAATGTCTGTGCTTACTATCTGGAGTGCTGTAGGTTTGTTTTTTGGTGGTTTTTTTGTCGATTTTTTTTTTTTATGAGGAACTAGGACAGCTCATGCTTTTTCCTGCTAAATATATTTATGAGGCAGCTGTTTTATAGCTTTCAGCTCCAAAGTTATAGATAAGTGTGTATTTGTTTGACAGAAGATTCGAGAATTTCCATTTACTGCCAGTACATGTAAAGCTTGGCTAAGCAGACTGCATCAGGAGCACACACCATTTGTATTAGCCAATCTGTCTTTGCAAGTCCCAGGGCCACTATCTTGCTAGAAGCCACTGTGTGCTTTTGAAAGCATGAAATTAGTTTTATACTGCGCACATAGTTTCTCATTTAGCAGTTCTTTTTATGGTAATGGTCAATTTATGGTTCAGTGCCAGAATTCTGGTGTTCTGTCAAAGCTGATAGCTTCTGCTAAGGTGTTCTTTGGAGATAAAGACAAACAAACAAAATCCAAAACAACACCACTTACCCCCCAAAAAAACCCCAACAGAAATGCAGTTTGTCATAGAGATCCTAGGGAGATGCTAATAAAGGAAAGTTCTCCCCAGTGACCTGACTACTGACATTTCTGATAGCATTCTGGAGTTATTTTGTTGTGGTCTTTTAGATAACGTTTGCCATTCATGACATAAAATTATTAAATTAATTGTCTCATTTTTACACTTCATAAATTTGGGGGGGTTTTATGACATGGAAAATTGCTCTCTCTTGATGCTAATTTGCTCTATGTGCTTATTTAATGATCAAGGATAAAATAAACTTGAAAAATGTGCATGAAGCACTCTAAACATTCCAGAGAGATGATTTTTAGATAGTAACTTTAGAACATACTGCAAACTTGGCTCTTTCTTCAGAAATCTGTGGAAGTAACAGTGCTAGTAAATACCTTTGTGGAACCTTCTTTTAATACATATAATTAATAAACTGATGAGCCAACTTTTTTTACCTGTGTTTTGTTCTTGGAAGTGTTATGCTATTTTTCTAACTCTGCTAGATTTCTGACTGCTCCCCCAATAGCAGCTTTGCTTAATGGAAGATTAGGGTGGTTAACGTTAGGTTTCACTTGGGTTACTTTGTCCAGCCTACATTAATCCCTCTTGTATAGTAGATAATTTAAAATTGCTTTGCTTTTAATCTAGGTCTTCACAATTCTGACTGGATCCTGTAATAAGCACTTTTTAATGATACAATATCTGCTTCCTTGCTCAGTTCTGTCTGTAAGGGGCAGAATTAAACACGGCGTTTTGTGTGGAAGATGTAGTGGCTCTAGAGCTGGTAATGTTTCTTCTGTTAAGTGTTGAGGAGAGATCCTGATCAGCTACTGATATGCCTTCCTGGGAAAAGAAGAAGCTGGAGGTCATAGCTTCCAGAAATTTACTTAAGCAAACATAAGCTAGTGTACCAATCTTTCATTATTCCATCATTGTGGCATAGAAAGAGAAGTAGAAACTAGAGACTACTGCCCTTTATCACAGGTGCTTTGGAAGGTGCAGCAGAGTATCACTTCAACAAAGCTCTTTTTTTTAAAGTCATGATGTTTGGATCCTCCTGTAGTCACATATTAGAGGCAGACTGACAGTTTAAAAAGACTATATTGCTGTCATTTTAGGACCTTGGAATAAACTTGCTGCTCTTCAGTGTGTGTTTAAAGGCTTCCAGGCAGAAAATACTGTTATGAACATTTAGAAAACCATGTGTGACATGTCACTACCATGACTTGTAAAACTTGTTTTATTACTCTAAGTGCTTGAGATAGAATGCATTTCTTTGTCCTTTTATTCTGTTGGGGATTCTTTTTATACATACCTTTTATCACTATGAATTCTGATTGTCGCACTTCAGTCTGGTTAGTTCTTTGTTCCAAGATGATGATGTTTGCAAGGTGCTTTCAGCTTCAGAGGTCTTGAATCCTTTACCAAGTCTTTATTGCTGCAAATTTTCCCTCCTACCATGTCACATTGGCAGTTCAAGTGAGAAGCCAGATCTGGTCTGCTTGCTAGGCTGGACAAAACTAGTTCGCTTCCTAGTATGGAGCTCTGCTCTTTCTGTATCCATTCTATAGCCATTTCTATATCAGATTCCCTGTTATCAATGACACCATAATTTGAATTTCTTCTCCTTTAGAAAACATCAGTGTTAATATATGGTGATCTTTTGCATTTTGAGAGTGTTCAGGGGATAGCAGCCTCCTTACTGCCAAGGTTACTTTACAAGGAGATTCTGAAGGAGAAGAGAACATTGGGAAAAAAAACCCAAAAAAACCTCTTGGGGAAGTGGTATATTGTGAGCAATTCCATGTTGATCACTTGACTTTCAGACCCAAGTCTAGCCAAGCTCTTTGTGGAAATCTTGATTGATATTTTTTTTTTTTTTTTTTTTTTTTTTTTTTTTGTGAAGGTCAGTGATGAATCCTTTCAGAGGAGCTGAGTACACTGAGACCTGTGGAAGTTCTATTGCTGAAGCCTTTCCCTGTCTCTAGTTTAAAGAGGCAGAGACATTTTGGAGGTCTCACTCCAAATGTTCAGCCAAGAAGTTATGTCCTTTTTTTATATGCTTTCTGTTCTGTTGAATTCTGAGCACTGCTCATAACATGACTTTGAAGGGAAAATGAACTTGAGTAACTTCCCTCTTTTGTGTATGCTTTTTGTTCCTGTAAGGATTTTTTTAGATTTCTTTTTATTTAGAGGTGAGGAAACCTGGGTACTTTTTGATCTCTACAGGTGTAAGGAGAGTGCTTTTGTATTGACATCAGTAGCCCAGGCAGATGAAAGGCTGAATTCCTTGCCTTGGGTAGGTTCAAGACCTACACTAAAATTTTTTTGGCTATGATTGAGCAATGCAGATCTTAGGATGAGATGAGGAAGTCTTTTTAATACTTTGTGAGTAGAGAAATACAACTTGTTTAAGGACTGAGATTTTAAAATTCATGCATTATGTTATAGCAGCTACCTGAGGGAAAGGATATGACTCTGAAAGCTCAGTGAATAAAACTTTTCCCAGTAGTGAACTTGTGAAACTGTCAGACTGACAGCAAGAATTTGTGCTATGATGGATTTGGTGTCACCACTTGTTAGCGTATTGTGGTTGCTCTGGATGGTATTTGAGATCTGTGTTCAGGCCACCTGTGTCAGATGATTAAAGGATGTTTTCAGGTCATGGAACTTCTGAGGTTATTGTGGTGTGTTCACTTTTGGATTTTTTTGGTTAGGCTTTGTTAGCTGTTCACATTGGTACTGTTTATACTTTTGCTGAGCTAGAGGAAGAGACAGAGCAGGTCTCTGGTGTGCATGTTTCACTTTTGCTTGCTGCAAGTGTTCTGTAAAGGCATAAGTCAGAACACAGCTCCTGGAAGTTTGTAACTTCCACCCAGGGGCCTCTACTTTCTTTCTATAGGATATTTCATTGTAGGGGGGGTGGAGAGAGGAAGGGGAGGTAAGAAATCCATGTAGGAAATTGCTAAATTTGTCTTTCTTGTCAAATTGGATTCAAAATTTTCACCTATTTGCCTGGGGTTTTTGCAATGATGATATCCTGGAACGTTTTGTGACTGAACATTTAAATGTGAGCAGAAAGGGAGACTACTTTTGATCAGTCTATCAAGCTTACACGGAAGATGCAGAAAATAAAAAGGTGAGGAACATTTCTAAGCTTTAGAGTGGCACATCTGGATAAAGAGTCACAGAAATCACCAAGGAAAAGCACACTAGTTAAAAAGAACTAAAGATTATTGTTAGGAATTCCAATTAGTGTGCTGTGGCCAGCTTTGTTAGTGGTACCATTTAAGCCTGATGCATCTTTAGTAAGGTTGAACAGTAAAAACTGATCTATTGAGTAATCATTGTAGCAACTTCTTTTTAAGCAAATGTAAACAGCACTTGTCACCTGTGAGCCCAGGTTAATGCTGAAAATAAGACTTAAGCTTTTGAGTCATTTTGGCTGCTGAGCAGGGCAGAGACTTTCAGAAGAGCCAAACCTGGAACACCAGAGGTTTATTTGCTGGGGATTAAATCTTTGTGAAAACATGCCCAAGTTTTTTTTGAAAACATAATTATAAAGAATGCTTATATGAAAGCGGTATAGTACCAGATTTGTTCTTGATAACTGTTGACAGAAACAAGAACAAATCTGGCATCAACAAGGAAAAATATTGTTGTCCTTTTATTTTTGTTTGTCAGTTGCAAACACTTGCTCATTTTAATACTTCATCTCTAACAAGTATTTCTCCTTCAAGGGGAAATTTTCTTTATTTTTCTTTCATCCTTCTTCAAAACAAACAAGTCAGTTTTGTTTTAGAGATTACTTCAGATTACCTTTGTGGAAAAAATATTTAAATTGACATTATTCTGTTAATTGTATACTAGACTTCTACTCTGGATGTTGTTGGTACCTATTCTGTTGATATCCTTCTGTAGGTAATGGTTCTCAACTGGAAAATCAATGAAGCTTACAATCCAAACCAATAAAGTAATAATATATTAGCACCTAATTAATTAAATTTGTAACTTATACATGCCTTGTAAGAACATACTCTTGATTATTTGGGTGACAAAACTATTTACTTAAATACTTTAAAAGTTCTCAAATTTTAAGAGGTTTTTTTTGCAAATACTCATTGTTTGGTATTTAAAGTTTTTCATATTATTCTGTTAATTATTCCATTAAGAGAGAGGAACAGGCTGGTGCTTATAAGCATACCTGAATAACCACTAGCAAAGAAGTAGTAAATATGAGAAGTATAATTTATGGAAAGATTAGTCTGAAATGTCTATCCAAACTATTTGGATTATATGAAAAAATAAATATTTGAATTGACATGATGTCTTAGTTCGAGGGGAGAACTAAGATATCTATGTTGGCCAATAAAATAATCCCTCTCCGTTAAATTTAGAAACAGAACTTTAATTA
>JAWWEE010000162.1:23352801-23365650 GCA_035221455.1 Xenops minutus | reverse complement strand
CTGGCTAGAGCTGTTAACATCACTACATGCATATTCAGAGTGTCCTTTGTTAAACCTTTTATCAGCACTAAGGCGTTCCCTCCAGGCTTTGGAAGGAATTCCAACTGAGTTTTGAAACTATAACACATGATTTCATATGTGATTTGCTAAGCAAAGCTCTATAATTATAATTGTAAATTTATAAAACAGATATATATCTGTCAGATAGTTTGACCAGCTTTTACCAAAAACTATCTTGTTCACAATGCAATATTTATTCATTGATCAAGCCCAAGTTTAATGGAATTTTCTGAGTATTGGGACAAATATGAAGTAGTGCAATAACATAAAAGCTCCTGGGGATCCCATGCTCTGAAGCTGCTCTGCAACTTAAATATGTGGTTGCTCCCCTTGCTCTTTCATGCACATGCTCATTTGTTGGAAAGCTGTGTATGGGTTTGGTGGTGGAGAGGGAGAGAATTGGGTTAGTGCTTCAATATGATGTATCAATTAATTCAAGAAGTAAATTAAAGTAAGAAGAAAGAATTCATGGGAGCAGAAGGCATTGTTGCATCCTGACGCATAAAATGAAACAGTGGCATGGCTGGAGTCAGGGTGTTCCAGACTTGGACATAAGAACTTTATCTGAGACTATAGTGATGATTAATCATCCACCTAAGGGTAAACATTTGTGCAAGTGGTCACAGATTCAGTATTTTTTTATGAAGAAGAGTTTGAATTTGAGCAGAAGAAAATACAATTCCTGGCCATTGAAAATCCTATTCTAAAAAAAGTTGCATTAAATCAAGATTAAAAGTAACATGTACTTTTGGGGCGAGGCCTAAAGAAATACTATTGAGGAGATGCACACTGAATTTTGGTACTTTTTTTTGTTCTGACTTTCACTTTCTGGCTGTTAGATGGATCAATTCCCTTGTTTTCCTCTCTGCTGAAGGTGAGGCCAGTGTGAGGTGTGCAGTGGTGTGGTGCGCTGCCCCAGAAGCCTTGTGGAGAAAATTTGTTTTGAGAAAGTGTACAATTCTGAAGAAATGTACAAGCATGTTATTTTTTTAGGTATTTTGTGTTGCTTTGTATTTTAATAGCAAGAGATTGCTATTTGAATAAATAGCAGCAATAAATTTGAATAAAAGTACTTCGTCTTTTTATCTGTGTTCAGAAACACAGATAATAATATACCAAAGTGATTTTTATCATCAGAAGTCCATTTTTATGCATAATAGGCATGTTATTAAATTAAAAAAACCAAATGGTTAAAAATAGCTTTATAAATAATATTTTTGTCAGATTACTTGATTTTCATGGCTGTTTCAAGTACAAGTTCCAGACACCCTTACTGAAGGCTCTTTGAACAAAAGCTTTGTTAGTTCTTTAATTATTGATGTAGGTTTCTTTGGGTGGTGGTCTTGTTTATACAAGAAATACATATGAAAGGCTTTTAATTTATTGAATACCAAGAACACTGAAATTTAAAGACCTGTTTGAAACTGAAATTGTAGATTTCAATAGCATCTTATGTCAAGACTCCAATACCAGAAGGAAACAGCAGGGTTTAGTTGACAGTGATCCTGTCTGCACACTACTGCACTGGACATCCACCCTGGGAAAGACAGGATATGTTTGCAATAATAATGTGCTTATTTTTTGCTTAAATTCTTGGAAGGTGATGGAATGACAGACACATACTTTGACTGAATAGTTATTTTTCCATATTTTTGTAGTTTTGCTTCATAAATACTTGTTATGACTATCCAGACTTGAAATCACTGGATGAGTTGGGCAAATGAATCTATCTACACTTTTAAAACATTTCTACTTTATACTGTTTTCCTAATTTGAAAACCTGGCATTGCTTTGGTATATTGTGAGCGCACTACACTGCCTGCTTCAAGTCATCCCTTTGCAATGCATCAAAATAATTTTAACTGGTCTAAATAACTAAGATAAGAATCCTAAGCACAGAAATTGTCATTCATTAATTATCTACAGAGTGGAGAGCAGGAGCGCCTTGTTTCTGCAGGCTGCAGATTAGCAGTCGAGACTGCTCAGTGTCATCTATCCCGAACACGGGGTTACCAATCCCAGAACGAACAGCTGTGCGTGATGCTGATCCAGCCCCTCAGGCAGAGCATGTGCCTTGTTTGTGCAACAGTGATCCTTCTGTGGCAAAAGCATTCTGCTGGAAGAGCGTTAGGAGTTGAGAAAGACTGGATGAGGTGCCCACGTAAAAGAGAGCATGGAATCTGGATGAAAAACGGGAATTTTTATTGAGTGGTCAAAAATATGTAACTAGAAATTACATATCCTAAAATGTGTTGAAATAGCAGCTTTCAGTAGGCAGCTGAGTGATGATAAACTGCAAGGAACTGATGTGCTAGTGTAAATATGCCACTTTTCCTGAGATTGAAAGCCCTTTACTCACTATATTATTTTCTGGGCCATCTATTGCATGAATGTGTTTCTTGCCTACTTCTGATAGAGTTCTAGGGTCAGTAGAAATTGTTAGGCAAACTCGAATTTTCAGGAGTTACATAGTTGTTAGAACAACAACCAGGAACAGTGC
Organism: Xenops minutus; assembly: GCA_035221455.1. Classification (NCBI taxonomy): domain Eukaryota; kingdom Metazoa; phylum Chordata; class Aves; order Passeriformes; family Furnariidae; genus Xenops; species Xenops minutus. The sequence continues at coordinate 23,363,090 of JAWWEE010000162.1, read as the reverse complement.
AGACACACAGTGGAAGAGTCCAATGAACCATAATGTTGTACAAACTTTTTTTTCCCTTTCTTCTTTTCCCTTTGATCTCATTGCTGAATGCTAGTGGAACATGACTGTAATGTTGTGGTGTGAAGCAATCAGCTGCCAGAGAAAAATGAAGTCTGAAGGGACATTTACTAATTAACTGAAAATAATGAGAAAAACATTACTGTTACACTAATCAAAGCAAACTTGTTACCAAGAAATTTGGAAGTCAACAAATTTGTAAGCCATGTATGGTCTAGCCTGACACTTCTGGGATAAACAAAGTCAGAATCAGTGCACCCACTGGGTTTTATACACTCTGAGGACAGAAGGAATCACCAAGCCTTATCTCTTCTACAATACTGGACAAAATAATCTCAAGCATTAATTCCTTTAGTAGAAGAAATTGCTTTCCTAAATATGTCAGTGCTTGCTGTTCAATCCAATAAATCTGCAATTGAACTAGAACACATTATTTAGAGACACATCCAAGTTCAGTTTAAGGACTTCGGGATTTAGTGAATTTACTTGTTACGCTGTTGAATTGTTTAAATAAACCTTCACCTTTGCAGTTAATAACTACGTCTTAGTGCTGATTTGAATTTTCTAATTATGAGCCAGGAGTTGCCTTTTCTTCTCTACTATTAAAGAACCCCTATGATTAGATACATTTTCATTTTAAAATGGCAAGGAATCTTGATTTGAAGTCCAGCACTGTTTGTATTAAGTGTGCAATTACAAACAGATTGTGTAACATTTGAAAAGGTTATGTATTACATTTTTAGTAATGTGATTTGCATCACTGGCCTCAGTGACTCTCTGATGAATCAGAATGACAACTTCACTGTTGTGTCTTGGGTTTTAAATTCTGCACAATATACTCTTAACTGTAACAAATACTCTTTCAGACAGGACCAAGTTCATAAAGCTCTTTCTTTGCATCAAGTTAGAAGCATGATACCAATACATGTCAAGGTTGCTCTAGACTTCTACTGTCTTTTCCTCTCCTCCAGTTTTTTTTAGCTGGTAGATTTCTCTGAGCACTTGTAAAAAGAGAGTAATTTTCCGGGTCAAATTCCTTACTATGGTATGTGCTGTTTGTTTTACTCCTTGTAGAGGTTGGTCTCCATTTCTAAAGCTATCTTTTAGATACTGAGAGGCAGCTATGTTGCAGCTCTGTATCCACTTCTTGGTACCATACAAGATGTGCAGTGAACTTTGCCATTCAAAGTTATTTTACCAATTTTTTAAAGACATAATATCTTAAATTAGCTTAATACCTCTGCAGGGATTGGACTGGCATAGTTTTAGTCTGATTTCCTTTACATGATGTGTGCTTATTGTGTCACTCAATTTTCTTGGTATTAGTTTCAAAGACTGTGATTTATCTAAAGCATACCTTCAGTGAAGACAGAAAACAGGGAATACAGAATCTTCTGCCTATTTCCTAATCAGCTTGTAAAGAGACTGCATGATGACTTACCTGATAAGATGTTTCCTTACAATTTTACCTAAGTTTTGGGACAAGAATATCTGTAATCTAACCATGTAAATAACTTTGCCAAGTCTCTCTCTTTTTCAGTACACTTGTACTAGCATCTGACAGGTATTCTCGTTAGCCATTGTCTTTTTTCCACTTCATTGGTATTGTTTAGAGACAATATCAAATATATATAGTTATATTCAGACTATTACTCTTGGGATGTCTTCAACTCCTTCGGAGAATGTCCTCAGCACCTACATCCATTTATCCACAAAGACTTCTTTCTGTAGTTTGTGGTAAGAGTGGTAAGCAGAGCATATTGATTTATTTAGACAACTAATTCCTTCCTGTTTTAGCATTTTGCTTCAGGTAAATGCTTACAGTTTAGCTGCACAAAACCATCTTGAGAAGACGAGTTAACAGGTTTGCTCCTAAGCCTGTGACTGAAATAAATAATACTAATCTCTCTAATACCTTGCAGGTTGGTGTTCAGTATTTCTGACTCCAAAGATTATGTTGATAGAGTATGGCTTTTATTTTTTTTCTTGATACTACCTTTCTTCCACAGAAGTGGGAGTGAAAAAGGTCTATGAATTTAAGTATTGTTTGGATTTTATTTCTGTAATTTGCTTGAAACTTGACCTTTATCTAAGCTCTTCTCACTTCTGTGTTGGGATAACCCCTGATCCATATGTGTGCCTGTATTCAGGATTTCGAGAGTGCTGTCCATGGATAAATCCCAAAATGTGTTGCGATTTGTTTAATTTTTTCTTTTTTAAGAACTGAAAGTCAAAGCATGGTTTGAATTAAAGAAGGACATTATTTTGTAGCAGAATCTGAAGTGAAAATACTCAAATAACACAGAAGTAGAATTCATCTGTTTGGCACATCAATGACTGTCTGGGGAGGTTGGACCCTCCTGAGTTGCCTACTTTTTTCCCCTGCTGTGTAAGCCTTCCCCCTACCTCCCCCTACTGAGGTTAAGTAGTTACTTCAGGTCAGTTCCTTATTTTTTTCTGAAACCTCATCTTACATTCTTTTAGTTGAAATTTTATGTCATCACACAGTAGCATTTTCTCCCTTTCTCTTAGATGTCTCATTTAGTGTTAGAGTTTATAATTGATTTTTTTATACAGTGAAGTAAAAATGCAGCGTGTTTTCCTGTGGCTTATGTTTCTTTAGCTGCAAAGTGAACTAAAGTCTAATGTGTATAAAGGTTTGAAAGTTTTTTAATAAAGAACTGTTATTTTTAATGAAGTTTTTATTATGGAAGTTGCTGGTAACTGCTGAGCAAAACGACTCCTTTTTTTTTTTTGTAAATAAAATCTTTATAGAATGTGAGAAGTTGGAAGGAAAATATTTTCATCTAATTGAGTGAGCTTGGGTTGGTTTCTCTTAAATGACAACACTTGGAAGTGTTTTTTGTCTTTTATCATCCACCAGAGACATGCACATCTGAGACTTCTGATCTTTAGCTTAAACTACTGTTAAGTTTTCATTATAAATGTGCCACCTACTGGAGCAAGAGGCCCATCAGCAAATATTTATTAATTTTCTCAGATACATTTGCATAGTAATTTCTTGCTAGATTTCTGTGCTTCTGGTTGTCAAATCTACACTGCTTCTTGTCAGCCACACCACAGGGTATGAAAATGGTAATAAGAATTGGAGGGGATATGGAGCATGAAGGCTTAATAAAATGACTATAAAAAAAATAAGAATTGATATACTGAATTATAATGAAAAATACCTGCCTGGAATGAATGCCCAATAAAGGAATCTTACATTCATAGCTACTCTAAGATCACATAATTGTTCAATAGAGCCTTGTAGCAAAAAGAAATTTTAAACAAGGTTTTAGATTATGCTCTGGTTTTTAGTTGTTTTTTTAAGAAAATCTTCAGCCTGGTCTTGGCATAGGATTAGTCATGATCATCTTTATAAATGAGAGACATTTTCCTTGTAGCTTGTTGGTTTTTATGTTCTAGTAATTAAATGATTGTATTAATTGATCAATACAATTGATTAATTGTATTGCAGATATGTCTTAAGAGCCACAGTTCTATTATGCTAGACTTGTACACAATTAGGGAAAAGACTTATCCCCAAAATTTTTGTGTGCTTTGAAACACATACAATGAAGACAGTAGAGCAAATTGGAAGGATAGAATAATCTAGAAAATATTACTCTGCTAAACTCAAGTGATTTTCTTGGTGTTTCCCATGAATGTGAATGCTTGTTTTGGCACTTGATTATATCATAGTAGAAAAATATCTAATGTATGAACAAGAACAAACAGAATGGCTTCCTTAAGATTCGTCTATTTTACTGCATATTAAATGTGTGTGTTCCTGTAGGACAGTTTTGTCTTGAGCAGGGTTGTCCTTTTCTTTAATTGGGTTAAACGTGATGTAGTCAATATGTTAATGAGACAGCTATAAAAATTTTGGTGTTTTTCCATACATAAGCTGCTAGTTTCTTTCCATGCCTTGCAAGTAAACTTCAGCCATGAAGGCATTTGCTTTTGAAAAGGAAGAATGAATCATTGAACCAGCCTCAGTAAATGAGCACGCAGTGCAACAGGCTATGAAGAAGGAGATGTGAAGAAATCAGAAATCTCCTAAATCCCCAACTCAGGTTGTGGTGCACAAGCCCAGGTTTTCAGCAACTCAGTTCCAGGTCCTCAATGTTAAGTACAGGGAGTCCAGATTTTGTGCATGTTAAATCTGAACCTTCTGTTACACTTCAATAGAAATAGAAATATGCAATTGTATGAATTTGGAGGTTTTAACACAGATTTGTAAGCTGCTCACCATAATCAGTGTCCTTGTACATTGCTGGTTGGTTCTTTTCATCTGTCAAATGCTGTTAAACTATGTGTTGATCTGGACTTGTTGCGGTGATGTTAAATATTTGGTCAATATATCGTAGATAAATAGAATGTGTCTATGATAGACTGTCAAGGAAGTTGGAGTGACCACTAGTAGGGATACGTGGCATGTCTGGGATGGATGAGGTAGAGTAGCAGGATGTTTGTCTTCAAATTTGGTAGTTATTTCTCTCTGTTTAAGGGAGAAATTGAATTTCTTTGTCATAGATATTTGCATAAATTCTCTTTTCAGTTCTTTATTTGATAATTGAATAACCAATTTTGTATTGCTGGGTGAAGAAAATTTAGGTTTTATGTCAAGTAGTTCTGCTTATGAAAAATATAAATGTCTTTTTTGTCTTTGGTAGGGGATGGAGTGTAGTCTTCTACGGTTTTCTGGAACAGACCAGCAGGGTATATGTCTGGCTTTGCTCTGGGTAGGGAGCACTTGGAGTGAGCTGGGGCAGTGCCTCAGGAAACATGCTTGCAGGGACAGCACTCACATTTCCATGGGCTGGAAAAGTAGGAGCATCAGCTGGAGTCATTAATGTTATTGTCTTTAGGGGTGCCTATAGCTGATCTGCCTACTTTCCCAGAATGGGACACTGAAGCCAGTAAATAAGGCAATAAAATATTTCACACCTAATAAATTTCATAACCCAAAAGCAAATAAAATCGAAACAGTTCTAAGAAGAACACAGTTATTCCAAAAGTTGGGAGATTGAGGTCATATAGAAAGGGCAAGGATAAGAAAAAGCCCTGCTATTTTTATAGGGGAAGGTAAATATTGTATCTCAGAAAACTTCTGGAATGCTTTTAAACATTGCTTTTCAATGATGAAAAAGAGAAAAAGGAAGTAAATTCTAAGCAACATCTGAGAGTGAAAACACTTAAAGTACATGAATTTAGCTCAACAAAATAACTGGCTACAAGAACATATCCCAAGAAGGTATTCAAAATAAGGAGAGTACAGCATTACAGAACAGAAATGTAAAAAAAAAAAAAAAAAAAAAAATCAAGTTCTGCATGCAGTTTTATGGGCATACGGAAGTGATTCAAGGCCCATTTCTTCATAACTAGGCTTCTAAGGATACAGAAATGACCTTATCTGTTATTAAAACTGTTATTCAAAGTGTGGGGTTTTTTTTTTTCAGAATGATTTAGTTATTAGTCTTTTGTCTAATGGGTTAAATCAGCGGTGTTTCATTTTATAATCTTTTATAGGGATATGCTTCTACATAATATGTACACATGAAAAATTAAAAAATAACTAAAGATAATTCCAGAGTACAAAACTGAGGCAGGAGAAGTGCTGTACTAGTCATCTAAGCAGTGACAAATTATTTCAGTGAATTGCAATTAATTTAGAGTTGTGTATATTCATAACTACTGCATAAATTATTTGGTTCTTATTTCCATTTATTTCCTGTTATGCCTAAGCAGAAGGAATGTGCTTTGGGATATGTGAAATTTGGGACCACAGAATGTAGAAGAGTGGAAAAGACAGGCTAGTTGAAGTCACTGTGATATATGCAATACCTGGATGTTTTCCGTAAAATATTGTGGCATCTTAATTACAGCTGTTTAAAAATATGGCAATATTTTTTAACATTAGCATAAACTACTAAAAAAATAACAATTTCCGGAGGAACATCTGGAAGTGTTTTGAAAGTCAAAGCCCCAAATGTTGACTCCCACAAATAATGATGCTTTTCTAGAGTAACCTCAAAATAAGCAGGTTTATTTCCCAATTGATGTTGTAGCCATAAATAAAACTATTATTTGTCTGCCAACCAAGAAGCATTGTTTGCTAGCTACTTTTCAGTTGTTCATATGTAAGCTAATTAAGTGTGCATAAAATTACAATATATTTGTGACATATGCTCCTTATCACTGCCATAGCAAATGAACTTAGAATTACTTGGAGATATTTTGAGGATTTTTTTATTTTCAGTTTTTCCCTCCTACGTTCCAGAAGAAATTGCAAGGAAGGTTTTAAGAAGTAAAATCATAAAGGTATAGGATGTAGTTGAGTATGGTGGGGAGCTTTAGGTGTAACAAATTTGAGTGTGTCCGTGTCTTGTGCCTGTGGCATTGTGGTGTTTGTGGGTTCTTTAGGTTTTTTCAAGCTCGTACCCTTTATGGCCCTTGTCAGCCATTGAAATCACTTCCAGTTTTGTTGACTGAGAATGATGACTTGGCTGGGGTTGTCAGCATCTTGGCGGAGGTTCAGATTCAGACTCATATGCCATTAGAAGAACTCCCAGATAGTATTCCTTGTGAATGAAGATGGTTTCAGCTGTGGGAATAGATATTGCTGATCATTTTTGTGGTGCCTTTATATGCTGAAAGACTAGAATAGTTCTCAGCTGCATTTGTAAAAGCAGTGACTGCCTTCCTTGTTTAGTATGTTAGATAAAGGCTTTTCCACATCTGTTCAAGTGCAACAGACTGCAAAACTTCTCTCCTTAACGTGAAATGGCCTGTGCCTAGATGATAACCCTGGTTATTATCTTTCCCATGCTGCCAAATGAAACCTGTATATCCAGTCCTGTGAGTTGAATTTTCTGTCTAGGTTATTTGTTTGCTTTGAGTAGGTATTTCAATATTCTGCATCATTCACAAAGTAGGGTTTTTTTTATTTATTTTGTCTTTTCCAAATGTTGCAGTTAACCACCATATTGCTGAAAATAGAAGCTAGGTAGGCCAATTTGCATCCATGGCAGGTGTTGCTGTCTATCCTTCAAATGTTTTCTCTGGGGTGTCACCAAGCTTAGCCCAGCAGTAGCTGTTTAAGGGTGTGCACATGATAGGCATGCACACTGTGCTGGCACTGCTGGAACTCAGTCCCTTTATAGGGAGTATGCCTGTTCCAAATCTATTAAAGATAAGCTGCTCTTGTTTGAGTAGCTCGTGTGTATTTTGACTGTGTCCCATTTGGTTGCCTTCAGATATTCACTGTCCCTCGGTTACCTTCTCAACTTAGTGACTGATCAAAGAATTGCCACTTGAGAAATTACATCTATGATAAAATGTTTCAGTGTAGCTGTGATCAAGTTTCCTCTTCAGGAAACCCAAGCTGAATCACTCCATTCATCATACAAAAGTGCAGAAGTGCATGGCTAAGTGCTTACACAAGAACAAACTGCCATCGTTAATTAGTTTCTAAATTCTGTCCCTCCAAGGTGGACTTGCAAATCCTCATGCCCCACACCTAGAATCCTGCATTTCAGCCTCTGAGATTTCTGAGGGGTTTGCAAAAGTGTCGCCAATTTGCTTGCTACTGAGCAGACCTCTGGGAAGATTTCTGTGGCTCTCTTCTTTTATCGTGTAGAGCCTTGAAACAGTTCCTGCTCCAGAAATGTGTTCCTGATTTCCCTGTTCAGGATTGCAGTCTGCAAAGAATTAAGTTGAAGAGCTTGTAACTTCTACTTTTAGCCAGACAGGACTGTCTTCAAACACCTGTGGAAAACATTAAGCTATGTAGTGTATGAATATGAGATTGGCAGAAACTTGTATAATGTGAAATTAGGAGTTATGGTTGAATTTGGCCCTAAATTTTGAGTCAGTCACTATATTAATTTGTGATAAACTACAGTAGCTGCAAATATGATACGCTTATCTGATAAATGTGATGCCACAGGACATGTTGGTTTACAATATTGTGTTTAAAAACTCCTCAATCTCTTGGGTTTCATCTCTTAACATGCAATATGCTTATTAGCATTTTTGTTCTGAAGGCTGTGCTTCAAGTTACAGTTGGGGTAAAAAATGGGTTCACTAAAAACCTTTTGAAGATTCATATCAACAACATGGATATTAAAATAAGCAAAACCAGGAAAACTCAAGGTAAACTTGTGTGATAGTTCATCTTATACCTCACAGCTTAAAGGTTAAAGACAGTGACATGCATTTGGGTTTCAGTAAGTAGTTAGTCTGGCAAGGTGTTGAGTTTGCAATCCAACAGAACACTTGAAAACTTAGTTTTAAGTTTTTAAGTAACTGTCCTGAAGATTTGTGATTAAATATGGGTAGGTTTCTCTTCAGTAAGCCAGCAGCAATAAAACCAGTGCAATGTCTTGTGCTCTAGGGTTCTACATCAGAGCCAGGTCAAACACTGAAACAAATTCTGTGAGCAAAGTGTGGTACTCCAGCTTTTGTCAGCAAAGTCTCGGTAATGTGTGGGAAATTTGGTGTGTTCGATGTGTCATCTTGGTAGCACCCACGTCAGTTAGTTAATTCTTTTGCTTTGTGAGAGTTTGTATATGTTTCTTTCTTTGATAGACTGGTTATATGTTTTTGAGTAATGCTCTGACATGCAACATCATTGAAACATGGTGCTAACAATAAATCGTATGAAGAGGTGTTCGTATGATTAAGCTCTACATAGCTGAAGGAGAGTGACTTAATATATTTCTAGATTCTATTTACTTTTATTTTCCACAGTTGCTTAAATAAAGGCTAAAGTAGTAGGCTGAATTTCTATAGGAACATAGAAGATTTTTTAGTTTTAATATTTAATAAGCCTTGATTTGCACCAGTGTTTAAACATGTTGGCAGTATACTCCAGGCAATATTTTCTCTCTTCTTGAGTTACATTCCAGATTTGAAATGAGGTGACAAAACTTTTAGCTTTTATCACCTAATTGGTTTCTAAACCTAAAGGTTTATTTTTCCTCAATGTATCCAATCTTGTTGCATTGAATAATTTTCAAAAGACAGAATGGAACTTCAGTGCTGAGATTTGCATTTTATATTGAAATAACAAGTGTTGGGTTTGCTCTGATTGATGTGAGTGAAGTTTGTAGCATTGCTGTGTGCTGCTTTAATCATTGCACCTACGCAAAGATCCACCAAAATCTACAGCATGAGAAATCATATTTCCACACTTCCTAGAATATTTCCTAGCCATCCTCTTTTCTCAATAAATAGCATGCACATTTAGTAAAATTACACATTACTTAGAGTAACAGCTTCCCTCCCCGCCCCCCTTCCTTTGAACCAAGAACATTTGTAAGGCCTTGAATCCTTACAATACTGGTGCACTTTTTTTTTTTTTGGGGGGGAGGGGGGATTGAATTTAGTTGGTGAAAATTTGCTGGCTTTATAATTGATATGAAATTTAACTCATTCTTTCCATACCATTAATGTAGTCAGTTAGTACATGGCTGTTGAGAATTACAAAGCATTTAGAAACTTTCTTGGCTCTTATTCGTAAAAGAGTCTACAACAACACATGAATCCAGACTAATGTAGGTGTGCTACACCTATCCATGTGTTATGGAATAATCTTTTCAAATCAGAAGTTTTTTTTCGTTCAAGGTCATATCCAGGCAGTTTGCCCTGAAGATATGAGTAATTCATGGTAATCTGTTGCAGTGTTTTTAAATAGTTTACTAGTGTGGAGCTAAAAGGTTCTGTATAGTACTAATCTACTTAATTATCACCTGTGTTCAAGGTACAAATATCAATAGGATATTTGCATTCATTTAATATATTGATAACTCTAAGATTGGGAGTTTCAGAATTCATAGGTTTGTCATTTTTCCCAGGCAGCATATGTAATGTGCATATATCTCTGAATCAGAACAAATAGCTGAATTACTTCCATAATTATTTATGAAACAAATTTTGAAGACATAACATATTTATACAATTTCTGTGGTGTCCAAATGTGTTTTGGGGGATGTTTTCCCTTGCAATTGTTGCTGTTGAAAATCAGTTTCTTCCTGCACAAAACATGACTGTTGCTTTTATCACATTTTGTTTATATAGGAATGTATACTGTTATAGTTTCAATACTCAGTTGGAATTCCTTCCAAAGCTTGGAGGCAACGCCTTAGCACCGATAAAAGGTTTTAACAAAGGGCATTCTGAATATGTATGTGGTGATAATGACTCTAGCCAGGGCTTTTGTTCTG